>JAGKPW010000138.1:0-26058 GCA_019926035.1 Melaleuca alternifolia | reverse complement strand
CCAATCTGAGGGACTTCGTCTCCTCTTGGTCCAATCTAAGGAGTTCGACTCCTTTTGGTCTAATCCTAGGAAGTTCATCTCCCCTTGGTCCAATTTAAGTATTTCGGCTTTCTTTGGTCCAATTTAACCGAGTTCGTGTCCTCTTGGTCTAATCTAAGTAGTTTGTCTCGTTTTGGTCCAATCCAACCGAGTTCGTCTCCTCTTGGTCCAATCTAGGAGAGTTCGTATCCTTTTGGTCCAATCTAAGGAAGTTCGTCTTCTCTCGGTCGAATCTAACGAATTTTGTCTCCTCGTGGTCCAATCTAAGGAGTTTTTTTTTTTTGTAAAGTGTCCATTCTAAGGAGTTCATCTCCTCTTTGTCAAATGTGAGAAGTTCGTTTCCTTTTGGTCCAATCTTTGGAAGTTCGTCTCCTCTTGGTCCAATCTAAGTAGTTCGTCTCCTCTTTATCCAATCTAAGGAGTTCGTCTCCTTTTGGTCCAATCTTAGGAAGTTCGTCTCCTCTTCGTCAAATCTAACGACTTCATCTCCTTTTGGTCTAATCTGATCGAGTTCATCTCCTCTTGGTCCAATCTAAGGAGTTCGTCTCCTTTTGGTCCAATCTTGGGAAGTTCGTCTCCTTTTGGTACAATCTAAGGAGTTCATCTCATTTTTCTCCAATCTAAACGAGGTCCTCTTCTCTTGGTCTAATCTAGGAGAGTTCGTCACCTTTTAGTATAATCTAACCGAGTTCGTCTCCTCTTGGTCCAGTCTAAGAGAGTTCGTCTCCTATCGGTCCAATATAAGGAAGTTCGTCTCCTCTCGTTCCAATCTAAGGAGTTAATCTCCTTTTGGTCCAATATAACAGAGTTCGTCTCCTCTTGGTCGAATATAAGGAAGTTCGTCTCCTCTTGGTCCAATCTAAGGAGTTCGTCTCGTCTTTATCCAATCTAAGGAGTTCGTCTCCTTTTGGTCCAATCTTAAGAAGTTTGTCTCCTCTTGGTCCAATCTAAGGAATTTTGTCTCCTCTTGGTCCAATCTACGGAGTTCGTCTCCTCTTTATCCAATGTAAGGAGTTTGTTTCCTTTTGGTCCAATCTTTGGAACTTTATCTCCTCTTGGTCCAATCTAAGTAGTTCGTCTCCTCTTTATCTAACCTAAGGAGTTCGTCTCCTTTTGATCCAATCTTAGGAAGTTCGTCTCCTCTCGTTCCAATCTAAGGAGTTCGTCTGCTTTTGGTCCAATCTTTGGTAGTTCGTCTCTTTTGGTCCAATCTAAGGAGTTCGTCTCCTTTTTGTCCAATCTAAACAAGTTCCTCTCCTCTTGGTCCAATCTTCAGGCAGTATTGTTTTCCTCTTGTCAATCTAGGGAGTTTCGTTCTCCTTTTGGTTCCAATCTAACCGAGTTCGTATCCTATTGGTCCATCTAAGGATCATCGCGCTTGGTCCAATCTAAGGAGTCGTCTCTCTTTATCCATTAAGGAGTTCGTCTCCTTTTGGTCAATCTAGGAAGTTCGTCTCCTATTCGTCAAATCTAACGACTTACATCTCCTTTTGGTCTAATATGATCGTAGTTTCTCGCATCTTGGTCCAATCTAAGGAGTTGTTCACTTTTTGGTCCAATCTTTGGAAGTTCGTCTCCTTTTGGTACAATCTAAGGAGTTCATCTCATTTTTCTCCAATCTAAACGAGTTCCTCTTCTCTTGGTCTAATCTAGGAGAGTTCGTCACCATTTAGTATAATCTAACCGAGTTCGTCTCCTCTTGGTCCAGTCTAAGAGAGTTCGTCTCCTATCGGTCCAAATAAGGAAGTTCGTCTCCTCTCGTTCCAATCTAAGGAAGTTCATCTCCTCTTGGTCCAATATAAAGAGTTTGTCCCTTTTTGGTCCAATCTTAGGAAGGGCGTCTCCTCTTGGTCCAATCTAAGGAGTTCGTCTCCTTTTGGTCCATTCTAACCGAGTTTGTCTCCTTTTGGCCTAATCTAGTGGAGTTCGTCTCTTTTGGATCCAAACTAACCTAGTTCTTCTCCTCTTGGTCAATTACGGAGGGCGTTCTACTCGTATCCAATGTAAGGGTTTGTTTCCCTTGGTCCAATCTTGGACTTCTTCCTCTTGGTCCAATTAAGTAGTTCGTCTCCTCTTTATCTAATCTAAGGAGTTAGCATCCTTTTGATCCAATCTTAGGAAGTTCGTCTCTTCTTGGTCCAATCTAAGGAGTTCGTCTCCTCTTGGTCGAATCCAGGGAAGTGCGTCTCCCATTGGTCCAATCTAAGGAGTTCGTCTCCTCTTTATCCAATCTAAGGAGTTCGTCTCCTTTTGGTCCAATCTTAGGCAGTTCGTTTCCTCTTGGTCCAATCTAGGGAGTTCGTCTCCTTTTGGTCCAATCTAACCGAGTTCGTCTCCTCTTGGTCCAATCTAAGGAATTCCTCTCCGCTTGGTCCAATCTAAGGAGTTCGTCTCTTCTTTATCCAATGTAAGGAGTTCGTCTCCTTTTGGTCCAATCTTTGGAAGTTCGTCTCCTCTTGGTCCAATCTAAGGAGTTCGTCTCCTCTTTATCCAATCTTAGGAGTTCGTCTCCTTTTGCTCCAATCTTAGGAAGTTCGTCTCCCCTTGGTCCAGTCTAAGGGTTCGTCTCATTTTGGTCCAATTTAACCAAGTTCGTCTCCTTTTGGTCCAATTTAAGAAGTTCGTCTCCTTTTGGTCCAATCTAACCGAGTTCGTCTCCTCTTGGTCCAATCTAAGGAGTTTGTCTCCTTTGGGTCCAATCTTTGGAAGTTCGTCTCCTCTTGGTCCAAACTAAGGAGTTCGTCTTCTCTTTATCCAATCTAGGGAGCTCGTCTCCTATTGGTCCAATTTTAGGAAGTTTGTTTCCTTTTGGTCCAATTTAAGTAGTTCGGCTTCCTTTGGTCCAATCTAAGCGAGTTCGTGTCCTCTTGGTCCAATCTAAGTGAGTTCGTCTCCTTTTGGTCCAATCTAAGGAAGTTCGTCTCCTCTTGGTCGAATCTAAGGAATTTCGTCTCCTCTTGGTCCAATCTAAGGAGTTTTTTTTTTGTTGGTAAAGTGTCCAATCTAAGGAGTTCGTCTCCTCTTTGTCCAATGTGAGGAGTTCGTTTCCTTTTGGTCCAATCATTGGAAGTTCGTCTCCTCTTTGTCCAATCTAAGTAGTTCATCTCCTCTTTATCCAATCTATGGAGTTCGTCTCCTTTTGGTCCAATCTTAGGAAGTTCGTCTCCTCTTGGTCCACTCTAAGGAGTTCATCTCCTTTTAGTCCAATCTGATCGAGTTCGTCTCCTCTTGGTCCAATCTAAGGAGTTCGTCTCCTTTTGGTACAATCTAAGGAGTTCGTCTCCTTTTTCTCCAATCTAAACGAGTTCCTCTTCTCTTGGTCTAATCTAGGAGAGTTCGTCACCTTTTCGTATAATCTAACCGAGTTCGTCTCCACTTGGTCCAGTCTAAGAGAGTTCGTCTCCTATCGGTCCAATATAAGGAAGTTCGTCTCCTCTCGTTCCAATCTAAGGAGTCCATCTCCTTTTGGTCCAATATAACAGAGTTCGTCTCCTCTTGGTCCAATCGAACCGAGTTCGTCTCCTCTTGGTCCAATCTAAGGAGTTCATCTTCTTTTGGTCCAATCTTTGGAAGTTCGTCTCCTCTTGGTCCAATCTAATGAGTTCGTCTTCTCTTTATCCAATCTAAGGAGTTCGTCTCCTCTTTATCCAATCTTAAGAAGTTCGTCTCCTCTTGGTCCAATCTAAGGAATTTCGTCTCCTCTTGGTCCAATCTACGGAGTTCGTCTCCTCTTTATCCAATGTAAGGAGTTCGTTTCCTTTTGGTCCAATCTTTGGAACTTCATCTCCTCTTGGTCCAATCTAAGTAGTTCGTCTCCTCTTTATCTAACATAAGGAGTTCGTCTCCTTTTAATCCAATCTTAGGAAGTTCGTCTCCTCTTGGTCCAATCTAAGGTGTTCGTCTCCTTTTGGTCCAATCTTTGGTAGTTCGTTACCTTTTGGTCCAATCTAAGGAGTTCGTCTCCTTTTTGTCCAATCTAAACAAGTTACTCTCCTCTTGGTCTAACCTAGGAGAGTTCGTCACCTTTTGGTCCACTCTAACCGAGTTCGTCTCCTCTTGGTCCAATCTAAGAGAGTTCGTCTCCTATCGGTCCAATATAAGGAAGTTAGTCTCCTCTCGTTCCAATCTAAGGAGTTCGTCTCCTTTTGGTCCAATATAACAAAGTTCGTCTCCTCTTGGTCCAATCTAAGAGTGTTCGTCTCCTCTTGGTCGAATCCAAGGAAGTGCGTCCCCTATTGGTCTAATCTAGGAAAGTTCGTCTCCTCTTGGTCCTATCTAAGGAGTTGGTCTCCTCTTTATCCAATCTAAGTAGTTCGTCTTCTTTTGGTCCAATCTTAGGAAGTTTGTCTCCTTTTGGTCCAATCTAACCGAGTTCGTCTCCTCTTGGTCCAATCTAAGAGTTCGCTCCTTTGGTTCCAATCTTGGAAAGTCATCTCCTTTGAGTCCAATTCAGGGTTCGTCTCCTTTTTGTTACAAATTATAGAGTTTCCTCTACTCTTAGGTCAATATGGGAAGAGTTCGTCTCCTCTTGGTCCAATCTAAGGAGTTCGTCTCCTTTTGGTCCAATCTTAGGAAGTTCGTCTCCGCTTCGTCCAATCTAAAAACGAGTTCGTTCCTATCAATTACAATATAAGGAAGTTCGTTCTCCTGTAGTTCATTATAATGAGTTAATCTCCTTTTGGTGTTCTAACATAACAGAGATAGTCTCCTATTGGTCAATCTAAGGAGTTCGTCTCCTCTTTATCCCAATTTGGTAAGGAGTCGTCTCCCTTTTGGTCCAATCTTTGGAAGTTCGTCTCCTCTTGGTCAATCTAAGGGAAGAAAGTCGTCTCCTCTTGGTCCAATCTAAGGAGTTTCTCTCCTTTGGTCCAATCTTAGGAAGTTAGTCTTCTCTTGGTCCAATCTAAGGAGTTCGTCTCCTTTTGGTCCAATCTAACCGAGTTCGTCTCCTCTTGGTCCAATCTAAGGAATTCCTCTCCTCTTGGTCCAATCTAAGGAGTTCGTCTCTTCTTTATCCAATGTAAGGAGTTCGTCTCCTTTTGGTCCAATCTTTGGAAGTTCGTCTCATCTTGGTCCAATCTAAGGAGTTCGTCTCCTCTTTATCCAATCTTAGGAGTTCGTCTCCTTTTGCTCCAATCTTAGGAAGTTCGTCTCCCCTTGGTCCAGTCTAAGGGTTCGTCTCATTTTGGTCCAATTTAACCAAGTTCGTCTCCTTTTGGTCCAATTTAAGAAGTTCGTCTCCTTTTGGTCCAATCTAACCGAGTTC
The DNA here is from genome assembly GCA_019926035.1 of Melaleuca alternifolia. NCBI lineage: Eukaryota > Viridiplantae > Streptophyta > Magnoliopsida > Myrtales > Myrtaceae > Melaleuca > Melaleuca alternifolia. Next base: position 20,753 of record JAGKPW010000138.1, on the reverse strand, counting down.
GTCTCCTCTTGGTCCAATCTAAGGAGTTTGTCTCCTTTGGGTCCAATCTTTGGAAGTTCGTCTCCTCTTGGTCCAAACTAAGGAGTTCGTCTTCTCTTTATCCAATCTAGGGAGCTCGTCTCCTATTGGTCCAATTTTAGGAAGTTTGTTTCCTTTTGGTCCAATTTAAGTAGTTCGGCTTCCTTTGGTCCAATCTAAGCGAGTTCGTGTCCTCTTGGTCCAATCTAAGTGAGTTCGTCTCCTTTTGGTCCAATCTAAGGAAGTTCGTCTCCTCTTGGTCGAATCTAAGGAATTTCGTCTCCTCTTGGTCCAATCTAAGGAGTTTTTTTTTTGTTGGTAAAGTGTCCAATCTAAGGAGTTCGTCTCCTCTTTGTCCAATGTGAGGAGTTCGTTTCCTTTTGGTCCAATCATGGAAAGTTCGTCTATCTTGGTCCAATTAAAGTAGTCATATTCTTTATCCAATCTAGGGTTACGTCTTCATTTGGTAAAACTCTTCGGAATTCGTCCCTCGTGGTCCTCCACTCTAGGGTTCATCTCCTTTAGTCGCAATTGATAGAGTTCGTCTACTCGGGTCCCCAATCGAGGAGTTCGTCTCCTTTTTCTCCAATCTAAACGAGTTCCTCTTCTCTTGGTCTAATCTAGGAGAGTTCGTCACCTTTTCGTATAATCTAACCGAGTTCGTCTCCACTTGGTCCAGTCTAAGAGTGTTCGTCTCCTATCGGTCCAATATAAGGAAGTTCGTCTCCTCTCGTTCCAATCTAAGGAGTTAATCTCCTTTTGGTCCAATATAACAGAGTTCGTCTCCTCTTGGTCCAATCTAACCGAGTTCGTCTCCTCTTGGTCCAATCTAAGGAGTTCATCTCCTTTTGGTCCAATCTTTGGAAGTTCGTCTCCTCTTGGTCCAATCTAAGGAGTTCGTATTCTCTTTATCCAATCTAAGGAGTTCGTCTCCTCTTTATCCAATCTAAGGAGTTCGTCTCCTTTTGGTCCAATCTTAAGAAGTTTGTCTCCTCATGGTCCTATCTAAGGAATTTCGTCTCCTCGTCCAATCTACGGAGTTCGTCTCCTCTTTATCCAATTGTTTTTCTTTGTAAGGAGTCGTTTCCTTTGGTCCATTCTTTGGAAAATCATCTCCTCTTGTCCAATCTTAAGTAGTTCGTCTACATCTTGGCTATCTAAACATAAGGAGTTCCGTCTCCTTTGATCCATCTTAGGAAGTAGTTCGGTCCTCTTGGTCCAATCTAAGGTGTTCGTCTCCTCTTGGTCCAATCTAAGGAGTTCGTCTCCTCTTGGTTCAATCTAAGGAGTTAGTCTCCTGTTTGTCCAATCTAAGGAGTTCGTCTCCTTTTGGTCCAATCTAACCGAGTTCGTCTCCTCTTGGTCCAATCTAAGAGAGTTCGTCTCCTATCGGTCCAATATAAGGAAGTTAGTCTCCTCTCGTTCCAATCTAAGGAGTTCGTCTCCTTTTGGTCCAATATAACAAAGTTCGTCTCCTCTTGGTCCAATCTAAGAGTGTTCGTCTCCTCTTGGTCGAATCCAAGGAAGTGCGTCCCCTATTGGTCTAATCTAGGGAAGTTCGTCTCCTCTTGGTCCTATCTAAGGAGTTGGTCTCCTCTTTATCCAATCTAAGTAGTTCGTCTTCTTTTGGTCCAATCTTAGGAAGTTTGTCTCCTTTTGGTCCAATCTAACCGAGTTCGTCTCCTCTTGGTCCAATCTAAGGAGTTCGTCTCCTTTGGATCCAATCTTTGGAAGTTCATCTCCTTTTGATCCAATCTCAGGAGTTCGTCTCCTTTTGTTCCAATCTATACGAGTTCCTCTCCTCTTAGTCTAATCTGGGAGAGTTCGTCTCCTTTTGGTCCAATCTAACCTAGTTCGTGTCATCTCGGTCCAATATAAGGAAGTTCGTCTCCTCTTGGTCCATTCTAAAAGAGTTCGTCTCCTATCATTCCAATATAAGGAAGTTCGTCTCCTGTAGTTCCATTCTAATGAGTTCATCTCCTTTTGGTCTAATATAACAGAGTTCGTCTCCTCTTGGTCCAATCTAAGGAGTTCGTCTCCTCTTTATCCAATGTAAGGAGTTCGTCTCCTTTTGGTCCAATCTCAGGAGTTCATCTCCTTTTGTCCAATCTAAGGAAGTCGTCTCCTCTTCATTCAATCTAAGGAGTTCGTCTCTTTTTGGTCAATCTAGGGAAGTTTCGTTTCCTCTTGGTCAAATTTCTAGGGGAGTTCGTCTCCTTTTTGGTCCAATCTAACCGAGTTCGTCTCCTCTGGTCCAATCTAAGGAAGTCCTCTCCTCTGGTACAATCTAAAGGACGTTAGTCTCTTCTTATCCAAGGTAAGGGTTGTCTCCTTTGGTCCAATCTTGGGAAGTTTCGTGCTCTTGGTCAAGTTAAGGATTGTCTCCTTTTGGTCCATTCTAAGGAGTTCGTCTCCTTTTGGTCCAATCTTAGGAAGTTCGTCTCCCCTTGGTCCAATCTAAGGGTTCCTCTCATTTTGGTCCAATTTAACCAAGTTCGTCTCCTTTTGGTCCAATTTAAGAAGTTCGTCTCCTTTTGGTCCAATCTAACCGAGTTCGTCTCCTCTTGGTCCAATCTAAGGAGTTTGTCTCCTTTGGGTCCAATCTTTGGAAGTTCGTCTCCTCTTGGTCCAAACTAAGGAGTTCGTCTTCTCTTTATCCAATCTAGGGAGCTCGTCTCCTATTGGTCCAATTTTAGGAAGTTTGTTTCCTTTTGGTCCAATTTAAGTAGTTCGGCTTCCTTTGGTCCAATCTAAGCGAGTTCGTGTCCTCTTGGTCCAATCTAAGTGAGTTCGTCTCCTTTTGGTCCAATCTAAGGAAGTTCGTCTCCTCTTGGTCGAATCAAATGAATTTCGTCTCCTCTTGGTCCAATCTAAGGAGTTTTTTTTTTGTTGGTAAAGTGTCCAATCTAAGGAGTTCGTCTCCTCTTTGTCCAATGTGAGGAGTTCGTTTCCTTTTGGTCCAATCATTGGAAGTTCGTCTCCTCTTTGTCCAATCTAAGTAGTTCATCTCCTCTTTATCCAATCTATGGAGTTCGTCTCCTTTTGGTCCAATCTTAGGAAGTTCGTCTCCTCTTGGTCCACTCTAAGGAGTTCATCTCCTTTTAGTCCAATCTGATCGAGTTCGTCTCCTCTTGGTCCAATCTAAGGAGTTCGTCTCCTTTTTCTCCAATCTAAACGAGTTCCTCTTCTCTTGGTCTAATCTAGGAGAGTTCGTCTTGGTCTAATCTAGGAGAGTTCGTCACCTTTTCGTATAATCTAACCGAGTTCGTCTCCACTTGGTCCAGTCTAAGAGAGTTCGTCTCCTATCGGTCCAATATAAGGAAGTTCGTCTCCTCTCGTTCCAATCTAAGGAGTTAATCTCCTTTTGGTCCAATATAACAGAGTTCGTCTCCTCTTGGTCCAATCGAACCGAGTTCGTCTCCTCTTGGTCCAATCTAAGGAGTTCATCTTCTTTTGGTCCAATCTTTGGAAGTTCGTCTCCTCTAGGTCCAATCTAATGAGTTCGTCTTCTCTTTATCCAATCTAAGGAGTTCGTCTCCTCTTTATCCAATCTTAAGAAGTTCGTCTCCTCTTGGTCCAATCTAAGGAATTTCGTCTCCTCTTGGTCCAATCTACGGAGTTCGTCTCCTCTTTATCCAATGTAAGGAGTTCGTTTCCTTTTGGTCCAATCTTTGGAACTTCATCTCCTCTTGGTCCAATCTAAGTAGTTCGTCTCCTCTTTATCTAACATAAGGAGTTCGTCTCCTTTTAATCCAATCTTAGGAAGTTCGTCTCCTCTTGGTCCAATCTAAGGTGTTCGTCTCCTTTTGGTCCAATCTTTGGTAGTTCGTTACCTTTTGGTCCAATCTAAGGAGTTCGTCTCCTTTTTGTCCAATCTAAACAAGTTACTCTCCTCTTGGTCTAACCTAGGAGAGTTCGTCACCTTTTGGTCCACTCTAACCGAGTTCATCTCCTCTTGGTCCAATCTAAGAGAGTTCGTCTCCTATCGGTCCAATATAAGGAAGTTAGTCTCCTCTCGTTCCAATCTAAGGAGTTCGTCTCCTTTTGGTCCAATATAACAAAGTTCGTCTCCTCTTGGTCCAATCTAAGAGTGTTCGTCTCCTCTTGGTCGAATCCAAGGAAGTGCGTCCCCTATTGGTCTAATCTAGGGAAGTTTGTCTCCTCTTGGTCCTCTCTAAGGAGTTGGTCTCCTCTTTATTAAATCTAAGTAGTTCGTCTTCTTTTGGTCCAATCTTAGGAAGTTTGTCTCCTTTTGGTCCAATCTAACCGAGTTCGTCTCCTCTTGGTCCAATCTAAGGAGTTCGTCTCCTTTGGATCCAATCTTTGGAAGTTCATCTCCTTTTGATCCAATCTCAGGAGTTCGTCTCCTTTTGTTCCAATCTATACGAGTTCCTCTCCTCTTAGTCTAATCTGGGAGAGTTCGTCTCCTTTTGGTCCAATCTAACCTAGTTCGTGTCATCTCGGTCCAATATAAGGAAGTTCGTCTCCTCTTGGTCCATTCTAAAAGAGTTCGTCTCCTATCATTCCAATATAAGGAAGTTCGTCTCCTGTAGTTCCATTCTAATGAGTTCATCTCCTTTTGGTCTAATATAACAGAGTTCGTCTCCTCTTGGTCCAATCTAAGGAGTTCGTCTCCTCTTTATCCAATGTAAGGAGTTCGTCTCCTTTTGGTCCAATCTTTGGAAGTTCGTCTCCTCTTGGTCCAATCTAAGGAAGTTCGTCTCCTCTTCATCCAATCTAAGGAGTTCGTCTCCTTTTGGTCCAATCTTAGAAAGTTCATCTCCTCTTGGTCCAATCTAAGGAGCTCGTCTACTTTTGGTCCAATCTAACCGAGTTCGTGTCCTCTTGTTCCAATGCTAAGGAATTACTCTAATCGTGGTCCCAATTCAAGGAGTTAGTTCTTTCTTGATCCAATGTAAAGGAGTTCGTCTCCTTTGGTCCAATCTTTGGAAGTCGTGTCTCCTTTGGTCCAAATCTAAGGAGTTAGTCTCCCTCTTTATCCATCGTAGGGAGTTGTCTCCTTTGGTCACATCTTAGCAGTTCGTATCCCTTGTCCATCTAAGGGTTACTTCATTTTGGCCAATTTACCAAGTTCGTTTCCTTTTGGTCCTAATTTAGAATTTCGTCTCCTTTTTGGTCCAATCTAAACCGAGTCGTCCTCCTCTGGTCCAATCTAAGGAGGGGGGTTTGTCTCCTTTGGGCAAATCCTTTGGAAGTTCGTCTCCCTCTTGTACCAAACTAAGGAGGTCGTCTTCTCTTTAGTCCAATTAGGGGAGTTCGTCTCCTTTTGGTCCAATCTTTGCAAGTTCGTCTCCTCTTGGTCCAATTTAAGTAGTTCGGCTTCCTTTGGTCCAATCTAAGCGAGTTCGTGTCCTCTTGGTCCAATCTAAGTGAGTTCGTCTCCTTTTGGTCCAATCTAAGGAAGTTCGTCTCCTCTTGGTCGAATCAAATGAATTTCGTCTCCTCTTGGTCCAATCTAAGGAGTTTTTTTTTTGTTGGTAAAGTGTCCAATCTAAGGAGTTCGTCTCCTCTTTGTCCAATGTGAGGAGTTCGTTTCCTTTTGGTCCAATCATTGGAAGTTCGTCTCCTCTTTGTCCAATCTAAGTAGTTCATCTCCTCTTTATCCAATCTATGGAGTTCGTCTCCTTTTGGTCCAATCTTAGGAAGTTCGTCTCCTCTTGGTCCACTCTAAGGAGTTCATCTCCTTTTAGTCCAATCTGATCGAGTTCGTCTCCTCTTGGTCCAATCTAAGGAGTTCGTCTCCTTTTTCTCCAATCTAAACGAGTTCCTCTTCTCTTGGTCTAATCTAGGAGAGTTCGTCACCTTTTCGTATAATCTAACCGAGTTCGTCTCCACTTGGTCCAGTCTAAGAGTGTTCGTCTCCTATCGGTCCAATATAAGGAAGTTCGTCTCCTCTCGTTCCAATCTAAGGAGTCCATCTCCTTTTGGTCCAATATAACAGAGTTCGTCTCCTCTTGGTCCAATCGAACCGAGTTCGTCTCCTCTTGGTCCAATCTAAGGAGTGCATCTTCTTTTGGTCCAATCTTTGGAAGTTCGTCTCCTCTTGGTCCAATCTAATGAGTTCGTCTTCTCTTTATCCAATCTAAGGAGTTCGTCTCCTCTTTATCCAATCTTAAGAAGTTCGTCTCCTCTTGGTCCAATCTAAGGAGTTCGTCTCCTTTTGGTCCAATCTTAGGAAGTTCGTCTCCTCTTGGTCCAATCTAAGGAGTTCGTCCTTTGGGTCCACTTTGGAACTTCATTTCATCTTGTCCAATCTAAAGTTAGTTCGTCTCCTCTTTATCACATAAGGAGTTCGTCTCCTTTTGATCAATCTTAGGAAGTTCGTTCTCCTCTTGGTCCAATCTAAGGTGTAGTCTCCTTTTGGTCCAATCTTTGGGAGGTCGTTACCTTTTTGGCCCAATCTAAGGAGTTCGTCTCCTTTTTGTCCAATCTAAACAAGTTACTCTCCTCTTGGTCTAACCTAGGAGAGTTCGCCACCTTTTGGTCCAATCTAACCGAGTTCGTCTCCTCTTGGTCCAATCTAAGAGAGTTCATCTCCTAACGGTCCAATATAAGGAAGTTAGTCTCCTCTCGTTCCAATCTAAGGAGTTCGTCTCCTTTTGGTCCAATATAACAAAGTTCGTCTCCTCTTGGTCCAATCTAAGAAAGTTCGTCTCCTCTTGGTCGAATCCAAGGAAGTGCGTCCCCTATTGGTCTAATCTAGGAAAGTTCGTCTCCTCTTGGTCCTATCTAAGGAGTTGGTCTCCTCTTTATCCAATCTAAGTAGTTCGTCTTCTTTTGGTCCAATCTTAGGAAGTTTGTCTCCTTTTGGTCCAATCTAACCGAGTTCGTCTCCTCTTGGTCCAATCTAAGGAGTTCGTCTCCTTTGGGTCCAATCTTTGGAAGTTCGTCTCCTTTTGATCCAATCTCAGGAGTTCGTCTCCTTTTGGTCCAATCTATACGAGTTCCTCTCCTCCTAGTCTAATCTGGGAGAGTTCGTCTCCTTTTGGTCGAATCTAACCTAGTTCGTGTCATCTCGGTCCAATATAAGGAAGTTCGTCTCCTCTTGGTCCATTCTAAAAGAGTTCGTCTCCTATCATTCCAATATAAGGAAGTTCGTCTCCTGTAGTTCCATTCTAATGAGTTCATCTCCTTTTGGTCTAATATAACAGAGTTCGTCTCCTCTTGGTCCAATCTAAGGAGGAGTTCGTCTCCGCTTTATCCAATGTAAGGAGTTCGTCTCCTTTTGGTCCAGTCTTTGGAAGTTCGTCTCCTCTTGGTCCAATCTAAGGAAGTTCGTCTCCTCTTCATCCAATCTAAGGAGTTCGTCTCCTTTTGGTCCAATCTTGGGAAGTTCGTCTCCTCTTGGTCCAATCTAAGGAGATCGTCTCCTCTTCGTCCATTCTAAGGAGTTCGTGTCCTCTTGCTCGAATCTAAGGAAGTGCGTCTCCTCTTGGTCCAATCTAAGGAGTTCGTCTCCTCTTTATCCAATCTAAGGATTTTGTCTCCTTTTGATCCAATCTTAGGAAGTTCGTCTTCTCTTTATCCAATGTAAGGAGTTCGTCTCCTATTGGTCCAATCTCTGGAAGTTCGTCTCCTCTTGGTCCAATCTAAGGAGTTCGTTTCCTTTTGGTCCAATCAAGGAGTTCGTCTCCTTTTGCTCCAATCTAAATGAGTTCGTGTCCTCTTGGTCCAATCTAGGGAAGTGCGTCCCCTCTTGGTCCAATCTATGGAGTTCATCTCCTATTTATCCAATGTAAGCTGTTCGTCTCCTTTTGGTCCAATCACTGGAAGTTCGTCTCCTCTTGGTCCAATCTAGGAGTTCGTATCCTTTTGCTCCAATCTAACCGAGTTCGTGTCCTCTTGGTCCAATCTAGGGAAGTTCGTCTCCTCTTGGTCCAATCTAAGGGGTTCGTTTCCTCTTTATCCAATCTAAGGAGTTCGTCTCCTCTCGTTTCAATCAAAGGAGTTCGTCTCCTTTTGGTCCAATATAACAGACTTCTCCTCCTCTTGGTCCAATCTAGGAGAGTTCGTCTCCTTTTGGTCCAATCTAAGAGTGTTCGTCTTGTTTTGGGACAATCTAACCGAGTTCGTCTCCTCTTGGTCCAATCTAAGAGGGTTCGTCTCCTCTTGGTCCAATCTAAAAGAGTTCATCTCCTCTCGGTCCATTCTAACGAGTTCGTCTCCTTTTGGTCCAATATAGCAGAGTTCATCTCCTCTTGGTCCAATCTAAGAGAGTTCGTCTCCTCTTGGTCAAATCTAAGGAAGTGCGTCTCCTCTTGGTCCAATCTAAGGAGTTCGTCTCCTCTTTATCCAATATAAGGAGTTCTTCTCCTTTTGGTCCAATCTTTGGAAGTACGTCTCCTCTTGGTCCAATCTAAAGAGTTCGTCTCCTCTTCATCCAATCTAAGGAGTTCGTCTCCGTTTGATCCAATCTTGGGAAGTTCGTCTGCTCATGGTCCAATCTAAGGAGTTCGTCTCCTCTTTATCCAATCTAAGGAATTCGTCTCCTCTCTTTTCAATCTAAGGAGTTCATCTCCTTTTGGTCCAATCTAGGAGTTCGTCTCCTTTTGCTCCAGTCTAACCGAGTTAGTGTCCTCTTTGTTCAATCTAAGGAAGTTCGTCTCCCCTTGGTCCTATCTAAAGGGTTCGTCTCCTCTTTTCCAATGAAAGGAGTTCGTCTCCTCTCTTTTCAATCTAAGGAGTTCGTCTCCTTTTAGTCCAATATGACAGAGTTCTCCTCCTCTTGGTCCAATCTAGGAGAGTTCGTCTCCTTTTGGTCCAATCTAAGAGAGTTCGTCTTGTTTTGGGACAATCTAACCGAGTTCGTCTCCTCTTGGTCCAATCTAAGAGGGTTCGTCTCCTCTTGGTCCAATCTAAAAGAGTTCGTCTCCTCTCGTTCCATTCTAATGAGTTCGTCTCCTTTTGGTCCAATATAACAGTGTTCGTCTCTTCTTGGTCCAATGTAAGGAGTTCGTCTCCTCTTTATCCAATCTAAGGTGTTCGTCTCCTTTTGGTCCAATCTTAGGAAGTTCGTCTCCTCTTGGTCCAATCTATGGAGTTCGTCTCCTTTTGGTCCAATCTTAAGAAGTTCGTCTCCTCTTGGTCCAATCGAGGGAGGTCGTCTCCCTTCGGTCCAATCCTAGCAAGTTCGTCTCCTCTTGTTCCAGTTTAAGTAGTTCTTGTCCTTTTGGTCCAATCAAATCGAGTTCTTATCCTCCTGGTCCAATCAAAGGAGTTCGTCTCCTTTTGGTCCAATCTTTGGAAGTTCGTCTCCTCTTGGTCCAATATAAGGAGTTTGCCTCCTCTTTATCCAATCTAAGGAGTTCCTTTCCTTTTGCTACAATCTTAGGAAGTTCGTCTCCTCTTGGTCCAATCTAAGGAGTTCGTCTCCTTTTGGTCCAATCTACCCGAGTTCGTCTACTCTTAGTCCAATCTAAGGAGTTCGTCTCCTTTTCGTCCAATCTAAGGAAAGGTGTCTCCTCTTGGTCCAATCTAAGGAGTTCGTTCCTCTTTATCCAATTAAAGGAGTTCGTCTCCTTGTTTTTTTGTTTGGGTCCAATCTTTGGAAGTGTCGTATCCTCGTTTTTCATCTAAGGATTTGGTCTCCTCTTTATCCAATCTAAGAGTTCCTCTACCTTTGGTCCAATCTTAGGAAGTCGTCTCCCTTGTTCCAATCTAAGGTTCGGTCTCCTTTTGGTCCAATCTACCCGAGTTAGTCCCCTCCTCTTTGTCCAATCTAGATAGTTTCGTCTCCTTTGGTCAATCTAGGGAGTTTTCTCCTCTTGGGCCAACTACGGAGTTCGTCTCCTCTTGGACCAATCTATGGAGTTCGGCTCCTTTTGGTCCAATCTTTGGAAGTTCGGCTCCTCTTGGTCCAATCTAAGGAGTTCGTCTCCTTTTGGTCCAATCTTAGGAAGTTCGTCTCCTCTTGGTCCAATCTAAGGAGTTCGTCTCCTTTTGGTCCAATCTTTGGAAGTTTGTCTCCTCTTGCTCCAATTTAAGTAGTTCGGCTCCCTTTGGTCCAATCTAAGGGGTTCGCTCCTCTTTATCCAATCTAAGGATTCGTCTCCTCCTCTCGTTTGAATCTAAGGAGTTCGTCAATCCTTTTGGTCCAATAAAACAGAGTTTCCTCCTCCTCTGGTCCAACTAAGAGGAGTTTCGTCTCCTCTTGGTCCAATCTAAGGAGTTCGTCTCCCTTCGGTCCAATCCTAGCAAGTTGGTCTCCTCTTGTTCCAGTTTAAGTAGTTCGTGTCCTTTTGGTCCAATCTAATCGATTTCGTATCCACTTGGTCCAATCTAACCGAGTTCGTCTCCTATTGGTCGAATCTAAGAAAGTGCATCTCCTCTTGGTCCAATCTAAGGAGTTCGACTCCTCTTTATCCAATGTAAACAGTTCGTCTGCTTTTGCTCCAATCTCTGGAAGTTCGTCTCCTCTTGGTCCAATCTAGGAGTTCGTTTGCTTTTGCTCCAATCTAACCGAGTTCGTGTCCTCTTGGTCCAATCTAGGGAAGTTCGTCACCTCTTGGTCCAATCTAAGGGGCTCGTGTCCTCTTTATCCAATCTAAGGAGTTCGTCCCCTCTCGTTTCAATCAAAGGAGTTCGTCTCCTTTTGCTCCAGTCTAATCGAGTTCGTGTCCTCTTGGTCCAATCTAGGGAAGTTCGTATCCCCTTGGTCCTATGTAAGGGGTTCTTCTCCTCTTTATCCAATCTAAGGAGTTCGTCTCCTCTCTTTTCAATCTAAGGAGTTCGTCTCCTTTTAGTCCAATATAACAGAGTTCTCCACCTCTTGGTCCAATCTAGGAGACTTCGTCTCCTTTTGGTCCAATCTAAGAGAGTTCATCTCGTTTTGGGCCAATCTAACCGAGTTCGTCTCCTCTTGGTCCAATCTAAGAGGGTTCGTCTCCTCTTGGTCCAATCTAAAAGAGTTCATCTCCTCTCGTTCGATTCTAACGAGTTCGTCTCCTTTTGGTCCAATATAACAGAGCTCGTGTCTTCTTGGTCCAATCTAAGGAGTTCATCACCTCTTTATCTAATGTAAGGAGTTCATATCCTTTTGGTCCAATCTTTGGAAGTTCGACTCCTCTTGGTCCAATCTAGGGAAGTTCGTCTCCTCTTCATCCAAACTAAGGAGTTCGTCTCTTTTTGGTCCAATCTTGGGAAGTTCGTCTCCTCTTGGTCCAATCTAAGGAGTTCGTGTCCTCTTGGCCAAATCTAGGGAAGTTCGTCTCCTCTTGGTCCAATCTAAGAAGTTCGTCTGCTCTTTATGCAATGTAAGGAGTTCGTCTCCTTTTGGTCCAATCTATGGAAGTTTGTCTCCTCTTGGTCCAATCTAAGAAGTTTGTCTACTCTTTATCCAATCTAAGGAGTTCCTCTCCTTTTGGTCCAATCTTAGGAAGTTCGTCTTCTCTTGGTCCAATCTAAGGAATTCGTCTCCTTTGAGTGCAATCTAACCAAGAACGTCTCCTCTTCATCCAATCTAAGAGAGTTAGCTCCTTTTTGGGTCTAATCTAGGGAAGTTCGTCTACTCTTGGCCCAATCTAAGGAGTTCGTCTCCTCTTTAACCAATGTATGGAGTTCGTCTCCTTTTGGTCCAATCTTTGGAAGTTCGTCTCCTCTTGGTCCAATCTAAGGAGTTTGTCTCCTCTTTATCCAATCTAAGGAGTTCCTCTCCCTTTGGTCCAATCTTAGGAAGTTCGTCTCCTCTTGGTCCAATCTAAGGAGTTCGTCTCCTTTTGGTCCAATCTAACCGAGTTAGTCTCCTCTTTGTCCAATCTAAGAGAGTTCGTCTCCTTTTGGTCGAATCTAAGGAAGTGTGTCTCCTTTGGTCCAATCTAAGGAGTTCGTCTCCTCTTTATCCAATGTAAGGAGTTCGTCTCCTTTTGGTCCAATCTTAGGAAGTTCGTCTCCTCTTGGTCCAATCTAAGGAGTTCGTCTCCCTTCGTTATAATCCTAGCAAGTTTGTCTCCTCTTTTTCCAGTTTAAGTAGTTCGTCTCCTTTTGGTCCAATCTAAACGAGTTCGTCTCCTAATGGTCCGATATATGGAAGTTCGTCTCCTCTTGTTCTATTCTAAGGGGTTCGTCTCCTCTTTATCCAATCTAAGGAGTTCGTCTCCTCTCGTTTGAATCTAAGGAGTTCGTCTCCTTTTGGTCCAATATAACAGAGTTCTCCTCCTCTTGGTCCAACTAAGAGAGTTTGTCTCCTCTTGCTCCAATCTAAGGAGTTCGTTGCCCTTCATTCCAATCCTAGCAAGTTCATCACCTCTTGTTCCAGTTTAAGTAGTTCGTGTCCTTTTGGTCCAATCTAATCGATTTCGTATCCACTTGGTCCAATCTAACCGAGTTCGTCTCCTATTGGTCGAATCTAAGAAAGTGCATCTCCTCTTGGTCCAATCTAAGGAGTTCGACTCCTCTTTATCCAATGTAAACAGTTCGTCTGCTTTTGCTCCAATCTCTGGAAGTTCATCTCCTCTTGGTCCAATCTAGGAGTTCGTTTGCTTTTGCTCCAATCTAACCGAGTTCGTGTCCTCTTGGTCCAATCTAGGGAAGTTCGTCACCTCTTGGTCCAATCTAAGGGGCTCGTGTCCTCTTTATCCAATCTAAGGAGTTCGTCCCCTCTCGTTTCAATCAAAGGAGTTCGTCTCCTTTTGCTCCAGTCTAATCGAGTTCGTGTCCTCTTGGTCCAATCTAGGGAAGTTCGTATCCCCTTGGTCCTATGTAAGGGGTTCTTCTCCTCTTTATCCAATCTAAGGAGTTCGTCTCCTCTCTTTTCAATCTAAGGAGTTCGTCTCCTTTTAGTCCAATATAACAGAGTTCTCCACCTCTTGGTCCAATCTAGGAGACTTCGTCTCCTTTTGGTCCAATCTAAGAGAGTTCATCTCGTTTTGGGCCAATCTAACCGAGTTCGTCTCCTCTTGGTCCAATCTAAGAGGGTTCGTCTCCTCTTGGTCCAATCTAAAAGAGTTCATCTCCTCTCGTTCGATTCTAACGAGTTCGTCTCCTTTTGGTCCAATATAACAGAGCTCGTGTCTTCTTGGTCCAATCTAAGGAGTTCATCACCTCTTTATCTAATGTAAGGAGTTCATATCCTTTTGGTCCAATCTTTGGAAGTTCGACTCCTCTTGGTCCAATCTAGGGAAGTTCGTCTCCTCTTCATCCAAACTAAGGAGTTCGTCTCTTTTTGGTCCAATCTTGGGAAGTTCGTCTCCTCTTGGTCCAATCTAAGGAGATCGTCTCCTCTTGGTCCAATCTAAGGAGTTCGTGTCCTCTTGGCCAAATCTAGGGAAGTTCGTCTCCTCTTGGTCCAATCTAAGAAGTTCGTCTGCTCTTTATGCAATGTAAGGAGTTCGTCTCCTTTTGGTCCAATCTATGGAAGTTTGTCTCCTCTTGGTCCAATCTAAGAAGTTTGTCTACTCTTTATCCAATCTAAGGAGTTCCTCTCCTTTTGGTCCAATCTTAGGAAGTTCGTCTCCTCTTGGTCCAATCTAAGGAGTTCGTCTCCTTTTGGTCCAATCTAACCGAGTTAGTCTCCTCTTCGTCCAATCTAAGAAAGTTCGTCTCCTTTTGGTCGAATCTAAGGAAGTGTGTCTCCTCTTGGTCCAATCTAAGGAGTTTGTCTCCTCTTTATCCAATGTAGGGAGTTCGTCTCCTTTTGGTCCAATCTTTGGAGGTTCGTCTCGTCTTGGTCCAATCTAAGGAGTTCGTCTTCTTTTCATCCAATCTAAGGAGTTCGTCCCCTTTTTGTCCAATCTTGGGAAGTTCGTCTCCTCTTGGTCCAATCTAAGGATATCGTCTCCTTTAGGTCCAATCTAACCGAATCTAACCGAGTTCGTGGTCCTACCTTGGTCCAATCTAGGGAAGTTCGTCCCCTCCTCTTGGTCCAATCTAAGTGATTTCGTCTCCTCCTTATGCCAATCCAAGGAATTCTCTCTTTTGGCCTAATCTGGGTTGTCTCCTTTTGGTCCAATCTTTGGAAGTTCGTCTCCTCTTGGTCCAATCTAAGGAGTTCGTCTCCTTTTGGTCCAATCTAACCGAGTTAGTCTCCTCTTCGTCCAATCTAAGAAAGTTCGTCTCCTTTTGGTCGAATCTAAGCAAGTGTGTCTCATCTTGGTCCAATCTAAGGAGTTCGTCTCCTCTTTATCCAATGTAGGGAGTTCGTCTCCTTTGGTCCAATCTTTGGAGGTTCGTCTCGTCTTGGTCCAATCTAAGGAGTTCGTCTTCTTTTCATCCAATCTAAGGAGTTCGTCCCCTTTTTGTCCAATCTTGGGAAGTTCGTCTCCTCTTGGTCCAATCTAAGGATATCGTCTCCTTTAGGTCCAATCTAACCGAGTTCGTTTCCTCTTGGTCCAATCTAGGGAAGTCCGTCTCCTCTTGGTCCAATCTAAGTGGTTCGTCTCCTCTTTATCCAATCCAAGGAATTTGTGGCCTTTTGGTCCAAGCTAAGGAGTTTGTCTCCTTTTGTCCAATCTTAGGAAGTTCGTCACCTCTTGGTCCAATCTAAGGAGTTCGTCTCCTTTTGGTCCAATCTAACCGAGTTCGTCTACTCTCAGTCAAATCTAAGGAGTTCTTCTCCTTTGGGTCCAATCCTTGGAAGTTCGTCTCCTCTTGGTCCAATTTAAGTAGTTCGGCTCCTTTTGGTCCAATCTAACCGAGTTCGTGTCCTCTTTGTCCAATCTAAGTAGTTCGTCTCATTTTGGTTCAATCTAACCGAGTTCGTCTCCTCTTGGTTTAATCTAGGAGAGTTCGTGTCCTTTTGGTCCAATCTAAGGAAGTTTGTCTCGTCTTGGTCAAATCTAAGCAAGTTCGTCTCCTCTTGGTCCAATCTAAACGAGTTCCTCTCCTCTTGGTCTAATTTAGGAGAGTTCGTCACCTTTTGGTCCAATTTAACCGAGCTTGTCTCCTCTTGGTCCAACCTAGGAGAGTTCATCTCCTTTTGTTCCAATCTATGGAAGTTCGTCTCCTCTTGGTCGAATTTGAGGAAGTTCGCCTCCTCTTGGTCCAATCTAAGGAGTTCGTCTCCTTTTGTTATACAATGTAAAGGTTCGCTTCTTTTGGTCCAATCTGGGAAGTTAATTCCTCGTGGTCCAACTAAGAGTTGTCTCCTCTTTATCCAATCAAGGAATTCGTCTCCTTTTGGTTTCCAATCTAAGGAGTTCGTCTCCTGTTGGCCTAATGTAAGGAGTTCGTGTCCTTTTGATCCAATCTAACTAAGTTCGTCTCTTGTTGATCCAATCTAAAGGAGTTCGTATCTTGTTGGTCCAATCTAAGGAGTTCGTCTCCTTTTGGTCCAATCTAACCGAGTTAGTCTCCTCTTCGTCCAATCTAAGAAAGTTCATCTCCTTTTGGTCGAATCTAAGGAAGTGTGTCTCCTCTTGGTCCAATCTAAGGAGTTCGTCTCCTCTTTATCCAATGTAGGGAGTTCGTCTCCTTTGGTCCAATCTTTGGAGGTTCGTCTCGTCTTGGTCCAATCTAAGGAGTTCGTCTTCTTTTCATCCAATCTAAGGAGTTCGTCCCCTTTTGGTCCAATCTTGGGAAGTTCGTCTCCTCTTGGTCCAATCTAAGGATATCGTCTCCTTTTGGTCCAATCTAACCGAGTTCGTTTCCTCTTGGTCCAATCTAGGGAAGTTCGTCTCCTCTTGGTCCAATCTAGGGAAGTTGTTTGTCCTCTTGGTCCAATCTAAGTGGTTCGTCTCCTCCTTATCCAATCCAAGGAATTCGTCTCCTTTTGGCCTAATCTAAGGAGTTTGTCTCCTTAGTCTAATCTTAGGAAGTTCGTCTCCTCTTGGTCCAATCTAAGGAGTTCGTCTCCTTTTGGTCCAATCTAACCGAGTTAGTCTCCTCTTCGTCCAATCTAAGAAAGTTCGTCTCCTTTTGGTCGAATCTAAGGAAGTGTGTCTCCTCTTGGTCCAATCTAAGGAGTTCGTCTCCTCTTTATCCAATGTAGGGAGTTCGTCTCCTTTGGTCCAATCTTTGGAGGTTCGTCTCGTCTTGGTCCAATCTAAGGAGTTCGTCTTCTTTTCATCCAATCTAAGGAGTTCGTCCCCTTTTGGTCCAATCTTGGGAAGTTCGTCTCCTCTCGGTCCAATCTAAGGATATCGTCTCCTTTAGGTCCAATCTAACCGAGTCCGTTTCCTCTTGGTCCAATCTAGGGAAGTTCGTCTCCTCTTGGTCCAATCTAAGTGGTTCGTCTCCTCTTTATCCAATCCAAGGAATTCGTGGCCTTTTGGTCCAATCTAAGGAGTTTGTCTCCTTTTGGTCCAATCTTAGGAAGTTCGTCACCTCTTGGTCCAATCTAAGGAGTTCGTCTCCTTTTGGTCCAATCTAACCGAGTTAGTCTCCTCTTCGTCCAATCTAAGAGAGTTCGTCTCCTTTTGGTCTAATCTAAGGAAGTGTGTCTCCTCTTGGTCCAATCTAAGGAGTTCGTCTCCTCTTTATCCAATGTAGGGAGTTCGTCTCCTTTGGTCCAATCTTTGGAGGTTCGTCTCGTCTTGGTCCAATCTAAGGAGTTCGTCTTCTTTTCATTCAATCTAAGGAGTTCGTCCCCTTTTGGTCCAATCTTGGGAAGTTCGTCTCCTCTTGGTCCAATCTAAGTGGTTCGTCTCCTCTTTATCCAATCCAAGGAATTCGTGGCCTTTTGGTCCAATCTAAGGAGTTTGTCTCCTTTTGGTCAAATCTTAGGAAGTTCGTCTCCTCTTGGTCCAATCTAAGGAGTTCGTCTCCTTTTGGTCCAATCTAACCGAGTTCATCTCCTCTTGGTCCAATCTAAGGAGTTCGTCTCCTTTGGGTCCAATCCTTGGAAGTTCGTCTCCTCTTGGTCCAATTTAAGTAGTTCGGCTCCTTTTGGTCCAATCTAACCGAGTTCGTGTCCTCTTTGTCCAATCTAAGTAGTTCGTCTCATTTTGGTTCAATCTAACCGAGTTCGTCTCCTCTTGGTTTAATCTAGGAGAGTTCGTGTCCTTTTGGTCCAATCTAAGGAAGTTTGTCTCGTCTTGGTCAAATCTAAGAAGTTCGTCTCCTTTGGTCCAATCTAAAAACGAGTTCCCTATCCTCGTGTCTAATACTAGGAGAGTTCGTCACCGTTTGGTCAATTAACCAGCTTGTACTCCTCTTGGTCAAACTAGGAGAGTCCTTCCTTTGGGGCCAAAGCTAGGAAGAGTTCGTCTCCTCTTGGTCGAAATTTGAGAAGTCGCCTCCTTTGGGTCCCAATCTAAGGAGTGCGTCTCCTCTGTATCATTGTAAAGAGTTTCGTCTTCTTTTGGTCCAATCTTGGGAATTTGTTGCTTGGATATCCTCTGGGTGTTATTGCAAGCATTAAGTGGAGTGTGTCCCTCTTATCCCAATCTAAGGAATTCGTTCTCCTTTTGGGGTCCAATCTTAGGAAGTTCGCCTCCTCTTGGTCCAATCTAAGGAAGTTCATCCGCTCTTGGTCCAATCTAAGGAGTTCGTCTCCTCTTCATCCAATCTAAGAAAGTTCGTCTCCTCTTGGTCGAATCTAAGGAAGTTCGTCTCCTCTTGGTCCAATCTAAGGACTTCGTCTCCTATTCATCCAATGTAAGGAGTTCGTCTCCTTTTGGTCCAATCTTTGGAAGTTCGTCTCCTCTTGGTCCAATGTAAGGAGTTCGTGTCGTTTTGGTCCAATCTAACTGAGTCGTGTCCTCGTGGGTCCAATATGGGAAAGTTCATCTCCTCTTGGGCAATCTAAGGGTTCGTCTCCTTTTGGTCCAATCTAAGGAGTTCGTCTCCTTTTGGTCCAAGCTTAGGAAGTTCGTCTCCTCTTGGTCCAATCTAAGGAGCTCGTCACCTTTTGGTCCAATCTAACCGAGTTCGTGTCCTCTTGGTCCAATCTAAGGAGTTCGTCTCCTTTTGTTCCAAACATAGGAAGTTCTCTCCTCTTTATCCAATCTAAGCAGTTCGTCTCGTTTTGGTCAAATCATAGGAAGTTCGTCTCCTCTTGGTCCAATCTATGGAGCCCGTCTCCTTTTGGTCCAATCTAATCAAGTTCGCGTCCTCTTGGTTCAATCTAGGGAAGTTTGTCTCCTCTTGGTCCATCTCCTTTTGGTCCAAACATAGGAAGTTCGTCTCCTCTTTATCCAATCTAAGGAATTCGTCTCCTTTTGGTCCAATCTTAGGAAGTTCGTCTCCTCTTGGTCCAATCTAAGGAGCTCGACTCTTTTTGGTCCAATCTAGCCGAGTTCGTCTTCTCTTGGTCCAATCAGAAGGACTTCATCTCGTCTTGCTCCAATCTAAGGAGTTCGTCTACTTTTGGTCCAATCGTAGGAAGTTCGTCACCTCTTGGTCTAATTTAAGTAGTTCGGCTCCATTTGGTCCAATCTAACCAAGTTCGTGTCCTCTTGGTCCAATCTAAGTAGTTCGTCTCGTTTTGGTCCAATCTAACTGAGTTCGGCTCCTCTTGGTCTAATCTAGGGAAGTTCATCTCCTCTTGGCCAATCTAAGGGGTTTATCACCTCTTTATCCAATCTAAGGAGTTCGTCTCCTCTCGTTTCAATATAAGGAGTTCGTCTCCTTTTGGTCCGATATAAGTGAGTTCTCCTCATCTTGGTCCAATCTAATAGAGTTCGTGTCCTCTTGGTCGAATATAAGGAAGTTCGTCTCCTCTTGGTCCAATCTAAGGAGTTCGTCTCCTCTTTATGCAAGGTAAGGAGTTCGTCTCCTTTTGCTCCAATCTTTGGAAGTTCGTCTCCTCTTGGTCCAATCTAAGGAGTTCGTCTCCTCTTTATCCAATCAAAGGAGTTTGTCTCCTTTTGGTCCAATCTTAGGAAGTTCGTCTCCT
The DNA here is from genome assembly GCA_019926035.1 of Melaleuca alternifolia. Lineage (NCBI taxonomy): Eukaryota > Viridiplantae > Streptophyta > Magnoliopsida > Myrtales > Myrtaceae > Melaleuca > Melaleuca alternifolia. Next base: position 1,945 of record JAGKPW010000138.1, on the reverse strand, counting down.
CTTGTTCCAATTTAATGAGCTCGTCTGCTTTTGGTCTAATCTAACCGAGTTCGTGTCCTCTTGGTCCAATCTAGGGAAGTTTGTCCCCTCTTGGTCCAATCTAAGGAGTTCATCTCCTCTTTATCCAATCTAAGGAGTTCGTCTCCTTTTGGTCCAATCTTAGGAAGTTCGTCTCCTGTTGTTCCAATTTAAGGAGCTCGTCTCCTTTTGGTCCAATCTAACCGAGTTCGTGTCCTCTTGGTCCAATCTAGGGAAGATTGTCTCCTCTTGGTCCAATCGAAGGACTTCGTCTCCTCTTTATCCAATCTAAGGAGTTCGTCTCCATTTGGTCCAATAGAAGGAGTTCGTCTTCCTTCGGTCCAATCCTAGCAAGTTCGTCTCCTCTTGTTCCAACAAAGGAGTCGTCTCCTTTGGTCCAATCTAAGAACGAGTTCCACTCTCTGGGTCTACTTTAGGAGAGTTCATCACCTTCGTCCAATCATATGAGTACGGTCTCCTCTTGGTCCCAATTACTGTTATGATCGTATCCTCTTTATCCAAATGAAGGAGTTCGTCTCCTTTTGGTCCAATCGTAACGAGGGTCGTCTACGGTGCCAATCAAAAAAAGGGTTCGTTATCTTAAGGTCCCAATCTAAGGCAAGTCGTCTCCTCCTCATTCCATTCTTCGCTCCTTTTGGTCCAATATAACAGAGTTTGTCTCCTCTTGGTCCAATCTAAGAAAGTACGTCTCCTCTTGGTCGAATCAAAGGAAGTGCGACTCCTCTTGGTGCAATGTAAGGTGTTCGTCTCCTCTTTATCCAATGTAAGGAGTTCGTCTCGTTTTGGTCCAATCTTTGGACGTTCGTCTCCTCTTGGTCCAATCTAAGGAGATTGTCTCATTTTGCTCCAATCTAACCGAGTTCGTGTTCTTTTGAACCAATGTAGGGAAGTTCGTCTCCTCTAGGTCCAATCTAAGGGGTTCGTCACCTCTTTATCCAATCTAAAGAGTTCGTCTCCTCTCGTTTCAATCTAAGGAGTTCGTCTCCTTTTAGTCCGATATAACTGAGTTCTCCTCCTCTTAGTCCAATCTAATTGAGTTCGTGTCCTCTTGGTCGAATATAAGGAAGTTCGTCTCCTCTTGGTCCAATCAAAGGAGATCGTTTCCTTTTGCTACAATCTAACCGAGTTCGCGTCCTCTTGGACCAATGTAGGGAAGTTCGTCTCCTCTAGGTCCAATCTAAGGGGTTCGTCACCTCTTTATCCAATCTAAAGAGTTCGTCTCCTCTCGTTTCAATCGAAGGAGTTCGTCTCCTTTTGGTCCGATATAACTGAGTTCTCCTCCTCTTGGTCCAATCTAATAGAGTTCGTGTCCTCTTGGTCGAATGTAAGGAAGGTCATCTCCTCTTGGTCCAATCTAAGGAGTTCGTCTCCTCTTTATGCAATGTAAGGAATTCGTCTTCTTTTGCTCCAATCTTGGGAAGTTCGTCTCCTCTAGGTCCAATCTAAGGGGTTCGTCACCTTCTGTATCCAATCTTGAGGAGTTCGTCTCCTCTCGTTTCCAATCTAAGGGTTCGTTCCTTTTGGCCGAAGTAACTGAGTTCTCCTCCTCTTGATCCAATCTAATAGAGTTCGTGCCCTCTTGGTCGAATATAAGGAAGTTCGTCTCCTCTTGGTCCAATCTAAGGAGTTCGTCTCCTCTTTATGCAATGTAAGGAGTTCGTCTCCTTTTGCGCCAATCTTTGGAAGTTCGTCTCCTCTTGGTCCAATCTAAGGAGTTCGTCTCCTCTTTATCCAATCTAAGGAGTTCGTCTCCTTTTGGTCCAATCTTAGGAAGTTCATCTCCTCTTGTTCCAATTTAATGAGCTCGTCTCCATTTGGTCCAATCTAACCGAGTTCGTGTCCTCTTGGTCCAATCTAGGGAAGTTAGTCTCCACTTGGTCCAATATAAGGAGTTCGTCTCCTCTTT
>JAGKPW010000137.1:0-15230 GCA_019926035.1 Melaleuca alternifolia | reverse complement strand
CTAACCGAGTTCGTGTCCTTTTGGTCCAATCAAGGGAAATTCGTCTCCTCTAGGTCCAATCTAAGGGGTTCGTCACCTCTTTATCCAATCTAAGGAGTTCGTCTCCTCTCGTTTCAATCTAAGGAATTCGTCTCCTTTTGGTCCAATATAACTGACTTCTCTTCCTCTTGGTCCAATCTAAGAGAGTTCGTCTCCTGTTGGACGAATATAAGGAAGGTTGTCTCCTCTTGGTCCAATCTAAGGAGTTCATCTCCTCTTTATGCAATGTAAGGAGTTCGTCTCCTTTTGCTCCAATCTTTGGAAGTTCGTCTCCTCTTGGTCCAATCTAAGGACTTCGTCTCCTCTTTATCCAATCTAAGGAGTTCGTCTCCTTTTGGTCCAATCTTAGGAAGTTCGTCTCCTCTTGTTCCAATCTAAGGAGCCCGTCTCCTTTTGGTACAATCTAACCAAGTTCGTGTCCTTTTGGTCCAATCAAGGGAAGTTCGTCTACTCTTGGTCCACTCTAAGGAGTTCGTCTCCTCTTTATCCAATCTAAGGAGTTCGTCTCCTTTTGGTCCAATCTTAGGATGTTCGTGTCCTCTTGGTCCCATCTAAGGAGTTCCAGCTGTCCTCTATGGTCGCAATCTTCGGAAGTTCTCCCTCCTCCTCTTGGGTCAATCGACAGGAGTTCGTCTCCCTTTGGACCAATCCTATCAAGTTCGTCTCCTCTTGTTCTAGTTTAAGTAGTTCATGTCCTTTTGGTCCAATCTGATCGACTTCGTAACCTCTTAATCCAATAGAAGGAGTTCATCTCCTTTTGGTCCAATCTAAACGAGGTCCACTCCTTGGGGTCTAATTTAGGAGAGTTCGTCACCTTTTGGTCCAATCATACCGAGTTCGTCTCCTCTTGGTCCAATCTAAAAGAGTTCGTCTCCTCTTGGTCCAATCTAAAAGAGTTCATCTCCTATCGGTCCAATATAAGGAAGTTCGTCTCCTCTCACTCCATTCTAATGACTTCGTCTCCTTTTGGTCCAATATAATAAAGTTTGTTTCCTCTTGGTCCAATCTAAGAGAGTACGTCACCTTTTGGTCGAATCAAACGAAGTGCGTCTCCTCTTCGTCCAATCTAAGGTGTTCGTCTCCTCTTTATCCAATGTAAGGAGTTCATCTACTTTTGGTCAAATCTTTGGAAGTTCGTCTCCTCTTGGTCCAATCTAAGGAGATCGTCTCCTTTTGCTCCAATTTAACATAGTTCGTGTCCTCTTGGACCAATCTAGGGTAGTTCGTCTCCTCTTCGTCCAATCTAAGGGGTTCGTCACCTCTTTATCCAATCTAAGGAGTCCGTCTCCTCTCGTTTCAATCAAATGAGTTCGTCTCCTTTTGGTCCAATATAACTGAGTTCTCTTCCTCTTGGTCCAATCTAAGAAAGTTCGTCTCCTCTTGGTCGAATATAAGGAAGTTCGTCTCCTCTTGGTCCAATCTAAGGTGTTCGTCTCCTCTTGTTCCAATCTAAGGAGCTCCTCTCCTTTTCGTCCAATCTAACTGAGTTCGTGTCCTCTTGCTCCAATCTAGGGAAGTTCATCTCCTCTTGCTCCAATCTAAGGAGTTCGTCTCCTCCTTATGCAATGTAAGGAGTTCGTCTCCTTTTGCTCCAATCTTTGAAAGTTCGTCTCCTCTTTGTCCAATCTAAGGAGTTCGTCTCCTCTTTATCCAATCTAAGGAGTTCGTCTCCTTTTGGTGCAATCTTAGGAAGTTCGTCTCCTCTTGATCCATTCTAAGGAGCTCGTCTCCTTTTGGTCCAATCTAACCGAGTTCGTGTCCTCTTGGTCCAATCTAGGGAAGTTCGTCTCCTCTTGGTCCAACCTAAGGAGTTCGTCTCCTCTTTATCCAATCTAAGGAGTATGTCTCCATTTAGTCCAGTCTTAGGAAGTTCGTCTCCTCTTGGTCCAATCTAAGGAATTCGTCTCCTTGTGGTCCAATCTTAGGAAGTTCGTCTCCTCTTGGTCCAATCTAAGGAGTTCGTCTCCCTTCGGTCCAATCCTAGCAAGTGCGTCCCCTCTTGTTCCAGTTTATGTAGTTCGTGTCCTTTTGGTCCAATCTAAACGAGTTCGCATCCTCTTGGTCCAATCTAAGGAGTTCGTCTCCTTTTGGTCCAATCTAAACGAGTTCCACTCCTCTGGGTCTAATCTTGGAGAGTTCGTCACCTTTTGGTCCAATCTTACCGAGTTCGTCTCCTCTTGGTCCAATCTAAAAGAGTTTGACTCCTATCTGTCCAATATAAGGAAGTTCATTTCCTCTCATTCCATTCTAATGAATTCGTCTCCTTTTGGTCCAATATGACAGAGTTCGTCTCCTCTTTGTCCAATCCAAGAGAGTTCATCTCCTATTGGTCGAATCTAAGGAAGTGCGTCTCCTCTTGGTGCAATCTAAGGAGTTCGTCTGCTTTTGATCCAATCTAAACGAGTTCCACTCCCCTGGGTCTAATCTAAGAGAGTTCGTCCAATCTTACCGAGTTCGTGTCCTCTCGGTCCAATCTAAAAGAGTTCGTCTCCTATCGATCCAATATAAGGAAGTTCGTCTACTCTCGTTCCATTCTAACGAGGTCGTCTCCTTTTGGTCCAATATAACAGAGCTTGTCTCGTCTTCGTCAAATCTAAGACAGTTTGTCTCCTCTTGGTCGAATCTAAGGAAGTGCGTCTCCTCTTGGTCCAATCTAAGGAGTTCCTCTCCTCTTTATCCATTGTAAGGAGGTCCTCTCCTTTTGGTCCAATCTTTGGATGTTCGTCTCCTCTTGTCCAATCTAAGGAATTCGTCTCCACTTGGTCCAATCTAAGGAGTTCGTCTCCTTTTGGTCCAATCTAACCGATTTCATCTCCTTTTGGTCCAATCTAAGGTAGTTCGTCTCCTTTTGGTCCAATCTAACCTAGTTCGTCTCCTCTTGGTCCAATCCAGCTTGGTTCGTCTCCTCTTGGTCCAATCTAATCAGTTCGTCTCCTTTTAGTCTTATCAAAGGGAGTTCTTCTTCTTTTGGTCCAATCTAAGAAGTTTCGCCTCCTCTTGTCCAAGTCTAAGGGTTCGTCTCATCTTTTATCCAATCTCAGGATTTCGTGTCCTTTTGGTCCCATTCTAGAGTTCGTCTCCTTTGAGTGCAATCTAACCAAGAACGTCTCCTCTTGGTCCAATCTAAGGAGTTCGTCTCCGTTTGGTCCAATCCTAGCAAGTTCGTGTCCTCTTGTTCCAGTTTAAGTAGTTCATGTCCTTTTCGTCCAATCCAATCGAGTTCGTATCCTCTTGGTCCAATCTAAGATGGTTCGTCTCCTCTTGGTCGGATATAAGGAAGTTCGTCTCCTCTTGGTCCAAACTAAGGAGTTCGTCTCCTCTTTATGCAATGTAAGGAGTTCGTCTCTTTTTGCTCCAATCTTTGGAAGTTCGTCTCCTCTTGGTCCAATCTAAGGAGTTCGTCTCCTCTTTATGCAATGTAAGGAGTTCGTCTCCTTTTGCTCCAATTATTGGAAGTTCGTCTCCTCTTGGTCCAATCTAAGGAGTTCGTTTCCTCTTTATCCAATCTAAGGAGTTCGTCTCCTTTTGGTCCAATCTTAGGAAGTTCGTCTCCTCTTGGTCCAATCTAAGGAGCTCGTCTCCTTTGGGTCCAATCTTAGGAAGTTCGTCTCCTCTTGGTCCAATCTAGGGAAGTTCTCTCTTCTTGGTCCATCTATAGAAGTTCGGTCCCTCGTTATCCAATCTAAGGAGTTCGTCTCCGTTGAGTGCAATCTAACCAAGATCGTCTCCTCTTTGGTCCAATCTAAGGAGTTCGTCTCCTTTTGGTCCAATCTTAGGAAGTTCGTCTCCTCTTGGTCCAATCTAAGAGTTCGTCTCCCTTCGGTCCAATCCTAGCAAGTTCGTCTCCTCTTGTTCCAGTTTAAGTAGTTCATGTCCTTTTAGTCCAATCTAATCGACTTCGTATCCTCTTAATCCAATCAAAGGAGTTTGTCACCTTTTGGTCCAATCTAAACGAGTTCCACTCCTCGGGGTCTAATCTAGGAGAGTTCGTCACCTTTTGGTCGAATCATACCGAGTTGGTCTCCTCTTGGTCCAATCTAAAAGACTTCGTCTCCTCTTGGTCCAATGTAAAAGAGTTCGTCTCCTATCGATCCAATATAAGGAAGTTCGTCTCCTCTCACTCCATTCTAACGAGTTCGTCTCCTTTTGGTCCAATATAACAGAGTTTGTGTCCTCTTGGTCCAATCTAAGAGAGTACGTCTCCTCTTGGTCGAATCAAAGGAAGTGCGTCTCCTTTTGGTCCAATCTAAGGTGTTCGTCTCCTCTTTATCCAATGTAAGGAGTTCGTCTCCTTTTGGTCCAATCTTTGGAAGTTCATCTCCTCTTGGTCCAATCTAAGGAGATAGTCTCCTTTTGCTCCTCTCTAACCGACTTCGTGTCCTCTTGGACCAATCTAGGGAAGTTCGTCTCCTCTTGGTCCAATCTAAGGGGTTCGTCACCTCTTTATTCAATCTAAGGAGTTCGTCTCCTCTCGTTTCAATCTAAGGAGTTCGTCTCCTTTTGGTCCGATATAACTGAATTCTCCTCCTCTTGGTCCAATCTAAGAGACTTCTTCTCCTCTTGGGCGAATATAAGGAAGTTCGTCTCCTCTTTGTCCAATCTAACGAGTTCGTCTCCTCTTGTTCCAATCTAAGGCACTCCTCTCCTTTTCGTCCAATCTAACCGAGTTCGTGTCCTCTTCGTCCAATCTAGGGAAGTTCGTCTCCTCTTGGTCCAATCTAAAGAGTTCGTCTCCTCTTTATGCAATGTAAGGAGTTCGTCCCTTTGCTCCAATCTTGGATGTTCGTCTCCTCTTGGTCCAACTAGGAGTTCGTCTCCTTTTGGTCCAATCTTGGAGTTCGTCTCCTCTTGTTCCAATCTAAGGACTCGTCTCCTCTTGTTCCAATCTAAGGAGCTCTTCTCCTTTTGGGTCCAATCTAATACCTCTTCTGTCCTTTTGGTCCAATCAAGGGATTTTCGTCTCCGTCTCCTCTTTGTCCCATCTAAGGGGGCCCAATCTTCACCTCTTATCCATCTAGGAGTTCGTCTCCCTCTCTTTTCAACTCTAAGGAAGTCGTCTCCTTTTGGTCCAATATAACTGACTTCTCCTCCTCTTGGTCCAATCTAAGGAGTTCGTTTCCCTTCGGTCCAATCCTAGTAAGTTCATCTCCTCTTGTTCCACTTTATGTAGTTGGTGTCCTTTTGGTCCAATCTAATCGAGTTCGCATCCTCTTGGTGCAATCTAAGGAGTTCATCTCCTTTTGGTCCAATCTAAACGAGTTCCACTTCTCTGGGTCTAATCTTGGAGTGTTCGTCACCTTTTGGTCCAATCTTACCGAGTTCGTCTCCTCTTGGTCCAATCTAAAAGAGTTTGTCTCCTATCGGTCCAATATAAGGAAGTTCGTTTCCTCTCATTCCATTCTAATGAATTCGTCTCCTTTTGCTCCAATATGACAGAGTTCGTCTCCTCTTTGTCCAATCCAAGAGAGTTCATCTCCTATTGGTCGAATCTAAGGAAGTGCGTCTCCTCTTGGTCCAATCTAAGGAGTTCGTCTGCATTTGATCCAATCTAAACGAGTTCCACTCCCCTGGGTCTAATCTAAGAGAGTTCGTCCAATCTTACCGAGTTCGTGTACTCTCGGTCCAATCTAAAAGAGTTCGTCTCCTATCGATCCAATATAAGGAAGTTCGTCTACTCTCGTTCCATTCTAACGAGGTCGTCTCCTTTTGGTCCAATATAACAGAGCTTGTCTCGTCTTCGTCAAATCTAAGACAGTTTGTCTCCTCTTGGTCGAATCTAAGGAAGTGCGTCTCCTCTTGGTCCAATCTAAGGAGTTCCTCTCCTCTTTATCCATTGTAAGGAGGTCCTCTCCTTTTGGTCCAATCTTTGGATGTTCGTCTCCTCTTGGTCCAATCTAAGGAGTTCGTCTCCTTTTGGTCTAATCTAGGAGTTCGTTTCCTTTTGCTCCAATCTAACCGATTTCGTCTCCTCTTGGTCCAATCTAAGGAGTTCGTCTCCCTTCGATCCAATCCTAGCAAGTTGGTCTCCTCTTGTTCCAGTTTGAGTAGTTCGTGTCCTTTTGGTCCAATCTAATTCAGTTCGTATCCTCTTGGTCCAATCTAAGAGAGTTCGTCTCCTCTTGGTCGAATATAAGGAAGTTCGCCTCCTCTTGGTCCAATCTAAGGAGTTCGTCTCATCTTTATCCAATCTAAGGAGTTCGTGTCCTTTTGGTCCAGTCTTAGGAAGTTCGTCTCCTTGTGGTCCAATCTTAGGAAGTTCGTCTCCTCTTGGTCCAATCTAAGGAGTTCGTCTCCGTTTGGTCCAATCCTAGCAAGTTCGTGTCCTCTTGTTCCAGTTTAAGTAGTTCATGTCCTTTTCGTCCAATCCAATCGAGTTCGTATCCTCTTGGTCCAATCTAAGATGGTTCGTCTCCTCTTGGTCGGATATAAGGAAGTTCGTCTCCTCTTGGTCCAAACTAAGGAGTTCGTCTCCTCTTTAGCAATGGTAAGGATGCGTCTCTTTTTGCTCATCTTTGACCAGTTCGTCTCCTCTTTGTCCCAATTCTAATGGAGTTCGTCTCCTTTCTTTATGCAATGTAAGGAGTTTCGTCTCCTTTTGCTCCAATAGTGGAAGTTCTCTCCTCTTGTCCAATCTAAGGAGTTCCTTTTTTTCTTATCCAATCTACCTGTGTTCGTCTCCTTTTGGTCCAATCTTAGGAAGTGTCGTCTCCTCTTGTTCCAATCTAAGGGCTCGTCCTCCTTTTGGTCCATCTAACCTGATTCGTGTCCTTTTTGGTCCAATCTAAGGAGTTCGTCTCCCTTGGGTCCAACCAAACCGAGTTCGTCTCCTCTTGGTCCAATCTAAGGAGTTCGTCTCCTTTTGGTCCAATCTTAGGAAGTTCGTCTCCTCTTGGTCCAATCTAAGGAGTTCATGTCCTTTTGATCCAACCTTCGGAAGTTCGCCTCCTCTTGGTCCAATCGAAGGAGTTCGTCTCCCTTCGGCCCAATCCTAGCAAGTTCGTCTCCTCTTGTTCCAGTTTAAGTAGTTCATGTCCTTTTCGTCCAGTCTAATCCAGTTCGTATCCTCTTGGTCCAATCTATGATAGTTCGTCTCCTCTTGGTCCCAATCTAAACGAGTTTCCACTCCTTGGGGTCTAATCTAGGAGAGTTTTTCCGTCACCTTTTGGTCGAACAATACCGGAGTTGGTCTCCTCTTGTCCACAATCTAAAGGTTTCGTCTCCTCTTGGTCCAATGTAAAAGAAAGTTCCGTCTCCTATCGTCCAATATAAGGAAGTTCGTCTCCTCTCACTCCATTCTAACGAGTTCGTCTCCTTTTGGTCCAATATAACAGAGTTTGTGTCCTCTTGGTCCAATCTAAGAGAGTACATCTCCTCTTGGTCGAATCAAAGGAAGTGCGTCTCCTTTTGGTCCAATCTAAGGTGTTCGTCTCCTCTTTATCCAATGTAAGGAGTTCGTCTCCTTTTGGTCCAATCTTTGGAAGTTCATCTCCTCTTGGTCCAATCTAAGGAGATAGTCTCCTTTTGCTCCTCTCTAACCGACTTCGTGTCCTCTTGGACCAATCTAGGGAAGTTCGTCTCCTCTTGGTCCAATCTAAGGGGTTCGTCACCTCTTTATTCAATCTAAGGAGTTCGTCTCCTCTCGTTTCAATCTAAGGAGTTCGTCTCCTTTTGGTCCGATATAACTGAATTCTCCTCCTCTTGGTCCAATCTAAGAGACTTCTTCTCCTCTTGGGCGAATATAAGGAAGTTCGTCTCCTCTTTGTCCAATCTAACGAGTTCGTCTCCTCTTGTTCCAATCTAAGGCACTCCTCTCCTTTTCGTCCAATCTAACCGAGTTCGTGTCCTCTTAGTCCAATCTAGGGAAGTTCGTCTCCTCTTGGTCCAATCTAAGGAGTTCGTCTCCTCTTTATGCAATGTAAGGAGTTCGTCTCCTTTTGCTCCAATCTTTGGATGTTCGTCTCCTCTTGGTCCAATCTAAGGAGTTCGTCTCCTTTTGGTCCAATCTTAGGAAGTTCGTCTCCTCTTGTTCCATTCTAAGGAGCTCGTCTCCTCTTGTTCCAATCTAAGGAGCTCATCTCCTTTTGGTCCAATCTAACCGAGTTCGTGTCCTTTTGGTCCAATCAAGGGAAGTTCGTCTCCTCTTGGTCCAATCTAAGGTGTCGTCACCTCTTTATCCAATCTAAGGAGTTCGTCTCCTCTCGTTTCAATCTAAGGAAGTCGTCTCCTTTTGGTCCAATATAACTGACTTCTCCTCCTCTTGGTCCAATCTAAGAGAGTTCGTCTCCTGTTGGACGAATATAAGGAAGTTCGTCTCCTCTTGGTCCAATCTAAGGACTTCGTCTCCTCTTTATCCAATCGAAGGAGTTCGTCTCCTTTTGGTCCAATCTTAGGAAGTTCGTCTCCTCTTGGTCCAATCTAAGGAGTTCGTGTCCTTTTGGTCCAATCTTAGGAAGTCCTCTTGGTCCAATCGAAGGAGTTCGTCTCCCTTCGGTCCAATCCTAGCAAGTTCGTCTCCTCTTGTTCCAGTTTAAGAAGTTCGTGTCCTTTTGGTCCAATCTAATCGACTTCGTATCCTCTTAATCAAATCAAAGGAATTCGTCTCCTTTAGGTCCAATCTAAACGAGTTCCACTCCCCTGGGTCTAATCTAGGAGAGTTCGTCACCTTTTGGTCCAATCATACCGAGTTCGTTTCCTCTTGGTCCAATCTAAAAGAGTTCGTCTCCTATCGGTCCAATATAAGGAAGTATGTCTCCTCTCGTTCCATTCTAACGAGTTCGTCTCCTTTTGGTCCAATATAATAGAGTTTGTCTCCTCTTCGTCAAATCTAAGGGAGTTTGTCTCCTATTGGTCGAATCTAAGGAAGTGCGTCTCCTCTTGGTCCAATGTAAGGAGTTCATCTCCTATTTATCCAATGTAAGGAGTTCGTCTCCTTTTAGTCTAATCCTTGGAAGTTCGTCTCCTCTTGGTCCAATCTAACGAGTTCATCTCCTTTTGGTCCAATCTAACCGAGTTCGTGTCCTCTTGGTCCAATCTAGGGAAGTTCCTCTCCTCTTCATCCAATCTAAGGAGTTTGTCTCCTCTCGTTTCAATCTAACGAGTTCGTCTCCTTTTCGTCCCTAAACAAACAAGTTCTCCGCCTCTTGGTCCAATTTTGCTAAAGAGAGTTCTTGTCCCGTTTGTCTAATAATAAGTAAGTTCGTCTCCTCTTGGTTCCCAATCTAAGGAGTTTCGTCTGCTCGTTAGGCAATGTAAGGAGTTTTCCGTCTCCTTTGCTCCTATCTTTTGGAAGTTCGTCCTCCATCTTGGTCCAATCTAAAGTTGGTTCCTTTTGGTCCAATCTTAGGAAATTCGTCTCCTCCTTTATCCATCTAAGGAGTTCGTCTCCCTTCGGTCCAATCCTAGCAAGTGCGTCCCCTCTTGTTCCAGTTTAAGGAGCTCGTCTCCTTTTGGTCCAATCTAATCGAGTCCGTATCCTCTTGGTCCAATCTAAGGAGTTCGTCTCCTTTCGGTCCAATCTAAACGAGTTCCACTCCTCTTGGTCTAATCTTGGAGAGTTCGTCACCTTTTGGTCTAATCTTACCGAGTTCGTATCCTCTTGGTCCAATCTAAAAGAGTTCCTCTCCTATCGATCCAATATAAGGAAGTTTGTCTCCTCTCGTTCCATTCTAACGAGTTCGTCTCCTTTTGGTCTAATATAACAGAGTTCGTCTCCTCTTCGTCCAATCTAAGAAGGTTCGTCTCCTATTGGTCGAATCTAAGGAAGTGCGTCTCCTTTTGGTCCAATGTAAGGAGTTCGTCTCTTTTTGATCCAATCTAAACGAGTTCGACTCCTCTGGATCTAACCTAGGAGAGTTCGTCACCTTTTGGTCCAATCTTACCGAGTTCGTGTCCTCTTGGTCCAATCTAAAAGAGTTCGTCTCCTGTCGATCCAATATAAGGAAGTTCGTCTCATCTCGTTCCATTCTAACGAGTTGGTCTCCTTTTGGGTCCAATATAACAGAGTTTGTCTCATCTTCGTCCAATCTAAGAGTGTTCGTCTCCTCTTGGTCGAATCTAAGGAAGTGCGTCTCCTCTTGGTCCAATCTAAGGAGTTCGTCTCCTCTTTATCCAATGTAAGGAGTTCGTCTCCTTTTGGTCCAATCTTTGGAAGTTCGTCTCCTCTTGGTCCAATCTAAGGAGTTCGTCTCTGTTTGCTCAAATCTAACCGAGTTCGTGTCCTCTTGGTCCAATCTAGGGAAGTTCAACTCCTCTGGGTCCAATCTAAGGGGTTCGTCTCCTCTTTATCCAATCTAAGGAGTTCGTCTCCTCTCGTTTCAATCCAAGGAGTTCGTCTCCTTTTGGTCCAATATAACAGAGTTATCCTCCTTTTGGTCTAATCTATGAGTGTTCGTCTCCTTTTGGTCCAATCTAAGAGAGTTTGTCTATTTTTGGTCCAATCTAACCGAGTTCGTCTCCTCTTGGTCCAATCTAAGAGGGTTCGTCTCCTCTTTGTCAAATCTAAAAGAGTTTGTCTCCTCTCGTTCCATTCAAACGAGTTCGTCTCCTTTTGGTCCAATATAACATAGTTCGTCTCCTTTTGGTCCAATCTAAGAGAGTTCGTCTCCTCTTGGTCTAATCTAAGGAAGTGCGTCTCCTCTTGGTCCAATCTAAGGTGTTCGTCTCATCTTTATCCAATGTAAGGAGTTCGTCTCCTTTTGGTCCAATCTTTGGAAGTTTGTCTCCTCTTGGTCCAATATAACAGAGTTATCCTCCTCTTGGTCTAATCTAGGAGTGTTCGTCTCCTTTTCGTCCAATCTAAGAGAGTTTGTCTATTTTTGGTCCAATCTAACCGAGTTCGTCTCCTTTTGGTCCAATCTAAGAGGGTTCGTCTCCTCTTTGTCCAATCTAAAAGTGTTTGTCTCCTCTCGTTCCATTCTAACGAGTCCGTCTCTTTTTGGTCCAATATAATAGAGTTCGTCTTCTCTTTATCCAATCTAAGGAGTTTGTCTCCTTTTGGTCCAATCTTAGGAAGTTCGTCTCCTCTTGGTCCAATCTAAGGAGTTTGTGTCCTTTGGGTCCAATCTTAGGAAGTTCATCTCCTCTTGGTCCAATCGAAGGAGTTCGTCTCCCTTCAATCCAATCCTAGCAAGTTCATCTCCTCTTGTTCCAGTTTAAGTAGTTCGTGTCCTTTTGGTCCATTCTAATCGAGTTCGTATCCTCTTGGTCCAATCTAAGGAGTTCGTCACCTTTTGGTCCAATCTTACCGAGTTCGTCTCCTCTTGGTCCAATCTAAAAGAGTTCGTTTCCTCTTCGTCCAATCTAAAAGAGTTCGTTTCCTATCGGTCCAATATAAGGAAGTTTGTCTCCTCTCGTTCCATTCTAACGAGTCCGTCTCCTTTTGGGCCAATATAATAGAGTTCGTCTCCTCTTTATCCAATCTAAGGAGTTCGTCTCCTTTTGGTCTAATCTTAGGAAGTTCGTATCCTCCTGGTCCAATCTAAGGAGTTCGTCTCCTTTTGGTCCAATCTAAACGAGTTCCACTCCTCTGGGTCTAATCAAGGAGAGTTCGTCACCTTTTGGTCCAATCTTACCGAGTTCGTCTCCTCTTGGTCCAATCTAAAAGAGTTCATCTCCTATCGGTCTAATATAAGGAAGTTCGTCTCCTCTCGTTCCATTCTAACGAGTTCATCTCCTTTTGGTCCAATATAACAGACTTCGTCTCCTCTTCGTCGAATCTAAGGCGTTCGTCTTCTATTTATCCAATGCAAGGAGTTCGTCTCCTTTTGGTCCAATCTTTGGAAGTTCGTCTCCTCTTGGCCCAATCTAAGGAGTTCGTCTCCTCCTTATCCAATCTAAGGAGTTCGTCTCGTCTTGGTCCAATCTAAGGAAGTTCCTCTCCTCTCATTTCAATCTAAGGAGTTCGTCTCCTTTTGGTCCAATATAACTGAGTTGTCATCCTCTTGGTCCAATCTAAGAGAGTTCGTCTCCTCTTGGTCGAATATAAGGAAGGTCGTCTCCTCTTGGTCCAACCCAAGGAGTTCTTCTCCTTTTGGTCCAATGTAACCGAGTTAGTCTCTTGTTGGTCCAATCTAAGGAGTTCGTCTCCTTTTGGTCCAATCTAGGAGAGTTCGTCTCCTTTTGGTCCAATCTAAGGAAGTTATTCTCCTCTTGGTTGAATCTAAGGAATTTCGGCTCCTCTTGATCGAATCTAAAGTGTTCGTGTCATTTTGGTCCAATCTTTGGAAGTTCGTCTTCTCTTGGTCCAATCTGAGGAGTTCGTCTCCTCTTTATCCAATCTAAGGAGTTCGTCTACTTTTGTTCCAATCTTAGGAAATTCATCTCCTCTTGGTCCAATCTAAGGAATTCGTCTTCTTTTGGTCCAATCTTTGGAAGTTCATCTCCTTTTGTTCCAATCTCAGGAGTTCGTCTTCTTTTGGTACAATCTAAACGAGTTCCTCTCCTCTTGGTCTAATCTAGGAGAGTTTGTCACCTTTCGGTCCAATCTAACCGAGTTCGTGTCCTCTCGGTCAAATATAAGGAAGTTCGTCTCCTCTCGTTTCAATCTAAGGTGTTCCTCTCCTTTTGGTCCAATATCACAGAGGTCTCCTCCTCTTGGTCCAATCTAAGAGAGTTCGTCTCCTCTTGGTCCGAATATAAGGAATTCGTTCCACCTCATTGGTGCAATCTAAGGGTGGTTCGTCTCCACTTTAGCCAATGTACGCGTTCATTTCCTTTTGGGTCCAATCTTTGGAAGTTCGTCTCTGTTAGTCCAATCTATAGGAGTTCGTTTCCCCTCTGTATATTCAATCTAATAGTTCTCTCTTGTTGGTCCAATCTATAGGAGTTCGTCTCCCGTTGGTCCAATCTAAGGAGTTCGCTTTCTTTTGGTCCAACCTAAGGGAATTCGTCTCCTTTTGGTCCATTCTAAGGAGTTCGACTCCTTTTGGTCCAATCTATGGCTGTTCGTCTCCTTTTTGTCCATTCTAAGGGGTTCGACTCCTTTTGGTCCAATCTAAGGCTGTTCGTCTCCTTTTGGTCAATCCTAACCGATTTCGTCCCCTCCTTTTGGTCCAATCTTAGGAAGTTCGTCTCCTTTTGGTCCAATCTGAGGAAGTTCGTCTCCTCTTGGTCCAATCTAAGGAGTTCGTCTCCTTTTGGTCCAATCTTAGGAAGTTCATCTCCTCTTGGTCCAATCTACGGAAGTGCGTCTCCTCTTGGTCCAATGTAAGGCGTTCGTCTCCTATTTATCCAATGTAAGGAGTTTGTCTCGTTTTGGTCCAATCTTTGGAAGTTCGTCTCCTCGGTCTAATCTCACCGCGTTAGTCTCCTCCTTGTCCACTCTAAGGAGTTTCGTCTCCCCTTTATCCAATCCTACGGAGTTCGTCTCCTTTTGTTCCAATCTTTAGGAAAGTCAATCTCCCTCTGGTCCCACTCTAAGGAGCTCGTTCCTTTCGGTCCAATCTAACCGAGTAAGTGTCCTCTTGGTCCAATCTCAACGGAAGTTCATCTCCTCTTGGTCCAATCTAAGGAGCTCGTATCCTTTCGGTCCAATCTAACTGAGTTCGTGTCCTATTGGTCCAATCTACGGAAGTTCGTCTCCTCTTGGTCCAATCTAAGGCGTTCGTCTCCTATTTATCCAATGTAAGGAGTTCGTCTCCTTTTGTTCCAATCTTAGGAAGTTCGTCTCCTCTTGGTCTAATCTAACCGAGTTAGTCTCCTCTTGGTCCAATCTAAGGAGTTCGTCTCCCCTTTATCCAATCTAAGGAGTTCGTCTCCTTTTGGTCCAATCTTAGGAAGTTCATCTCCTCTTGGTCCAATCTAAGGAGCTCGTATCCTTTCGGTCCAATCTAACTGAGTTCGTGTCCTATTGGTCCAATCTACGGAAGTTCGTCTCCTCTTGGTCCAATCTAAGGCGTTCCTCTCCTATTTATCCAATGTAAGGGTTCGTCTCCTTTTGTTCCAATCTTAGGAAGTTCGTCTCCTCTTGGTCTAATCTAACCGAGTTAGTCTCCTCTTGGTCCAATCTAAGGAGTTCGTCTCCCCTTTATCCAATCTAAGCAGTTCGTCTCCTTTTGGTCCAATCTTAGGAAGTTCATCTCCTCTTGGTCCAATCTAAGGAGCTCGTATCCTTTCGGTCCAATCTAACTGAGTTCGTGTCCTATTGGTCCAATCTACGGAAGTTCGTCTCCTCTTGGTCCAATCTAAGGCGTTCGTCTCCTATTTATCCAATGTAAGGAGTTCGTCTCCTTTTGTTCCAATCTTAGGAAGTTCGTCTCCTCTTGGTCTAATCTAACCGAGTTAGTCTCCTCTTGGTCCAATCTAAGGAGTTCGTCTCCCCTTTATCCAATCTAAGGAGTTCGTCTCCTTTTGGTCCAATCTTAGGAAGTTCATCTCCTCTTGGCCATATAAGGATCTCGTATTCTTTCGGTCCATCTAACCGAGTAAGTGTCCTCTTGGTCCAATGCTCGGAAGTCGTCTCCTATTGGTCCAATCTAGGCGTTTGGCTCCTTATTTATCCAATGTAAGGAGTTCGTCGCCTTTTGGTCCATTTGGAAGTTCATCTCCTCTTGCGTCCAATCTAAGTGAGTTCGTCTCCTCTTTAGCAATGTAAGGAGTTCGTCTCCTTTTGTTCCAATCTTAGGAAGTTCGTCTCCTCTTGGTCTAATCTAACCGAGTTAGTCTCCTCTTGGTCCAATCTAAGGAGTTCGTCTCCCCTTTATCCAATCTAAGCAGTTCGTCTCCTTTTGGTCCAATCTTAGGAAGTTCATCTCCTCTTGGTCCAATCTAAGGAGCTCGTATCCTTTCGGTCCAATCTAACTGAGTTCGTGTCCTATTGGTCCAATCTACGGAAGTTCGTCTCCTCTTGGTCCAATCTAAGGCGTTCGTCTCCTATTTATCCAATGTAAGGAGTTCGTCTCCTTTTGTTCCAATCTTAGGAAGTTCGTCTCCTCTTGGTCTAATCTAACCGAGTTAGTCTCCTCTTGGTCCAATCTAAGGAGTTCGTCTCCCCTTTATCCAATCTAAGGAGTTCGTCTCCTTTTGGTCCAATCTTAGGAAGTTCATCTCCTCTTGGTCCAATCTAAGGAGCTCGTATCCTTTCGGTCCAATCTAACTGAGTTCGTGTCCTATTGGTCCAATCTACGGAAGTTCGTCTCCTCTTGGTCCAATCTAAGGCGTTCCTCTCCTATTTATCCAATGTAAGGAGTTCGTCT
>JAGKPW010000136.1:0-22758 GCA_019926035.1 Melaleuca alternifolia | reverse complement strand
AAAAAAAGGCGAACGGCTTATTGCAGTAATTGCCCCCATAGCTTTTATATACAAAGGAGACTAGGATATGGGTGATCAATTCTAGGATTGATCAGTTCCCGGTCAAGAAACTAGAATCCTTCAAGTGAAGGTTCATTCTAGGTTTTTAAAAATTGGAAGCTGAAGCATGAACCTTTGAAGCAGATAGGAGAGGTGTTATTCTCTCTTTTATTTCAATTATAGAATATATTAAACTTACTTTTGGCATGACTTTGCGCACCAGCTTTCTTTTACAGTGCTAGAAGCATTTAATTTGGAGTCTTCTTAAGTTGCCTAGGATATATAGAATCTACTTCATTGTATTTTTTTGTAAAATGAGATGTGAAAGTGATAAAGTGATTTACCCGAAAACGGAACCACCTAGCATAGTTCAGTTTGGGTTGATTCTCAAGGAGAATTATGACAAATAAGTATGTTTGAATTCAAAGCACTGGGAAGATGGATGAATTTATTATTAGCTCTTTGCATATGTTATATCGTTGTGCCTAGGACATGCATAGGCTGTGCCTAGGACATGCACAGGCTGTGCCTGGACAAGGCTTGATGTGAGATGAACACCAAAATCGACAATATCTCTTGTGCATCAAGTCAAATCCACATGGTTTGAAGAATTCAAACATATATTCAATGGTTACTATTAGTTTGCTTGCGCGGGGGTTTTTGTTTAATGTCAATTTAAAGATGGATTAGACCAGATATTTTCTTACCTTTGACATTTTATTATGACATGTGCCCCGCATTTATCTTCTTGAGTTATGTCCCTTAGCTGGAGAGGCATTGATTAGTTTACTGTGAAAATGACTTCGCGCATGATAAAAATTATTAGAACGAGCTTATATTAAAGATATAAAATAGGACCAACTTCGAAAAGGATATTCCCGATAGATAAGGCAAAGCTTGAACGTTATGAAGTATAACGATGGGTCAAATAGATAAACATAGCACATATATATTTCATCAAATTATGTGAATGAATTACTACTTACCCGAGTGTCAAAAAGTTAAACTAATATTAGAAGCCAACTTTTTGTGCCATTCTGTTCTTTAGCGGATGTAAGATCAAAGTAAATCAACAAAAAGAATTTTCTTTTACATATCAACCTGAAAGAGAATAATTGAGCACCATTGTGCCTAACCTAAAGAAATTCAGTTTGCACATATGCTACGAATCACGATGGATTTACATATATTTTGAAATATTATTCTACAAGAATGACCGTTGTTCCTACTTTATTTTATAATTTAAAGTATATAATGTAACGGGATCTTTACAATCATACCGAGACTTTAACAGATATCTTAAAATATTCACTTCCATTTAACAAAATTCCGAACTTCCACTTGAAGAAGATATGCTTCTTTCATCGAAGTTAAATGTATTAAACGTGCTAAAGTCTCTTTCACTGCTTGTAAAATCTTTAAACTTCTATAGTTGGAAAAAAGAAAGGCTCCTCTCGTTAAGTTAAAAGCACAGAATATCCAAATAGTCTATTTTTTCAGATGCTATGTTGCCTAGGATATATAGAATCTCCTTCATTGTATTTTTTTGTAAAATGAGATGTGAAAGTGATAAAATGATTTACCCGAAAACGGAACCACCTAGCATAGTTCAGTTTGGGTTGATTCTCAAGGAGAATTATGACAAATAAGTATGTTTGAATTGAGAGCACTGTAAAGATGGATGAATTTATTACTAGCTCTTTGCATATGTTATATCGTTGTGCCTAGGACATGCACAGGCTGTGCCTGGACAAGGCTTGATGTGAGATGAACACCAAAATCGACAATATTTCTAGTGCATCAAGTCAAATCCACATGGTTTGAAGAATTCAAACATATATTCAATGGTTACTATTAGTTTGCTTGCGCGGGGGTTTTTGTTTAATGTCAATTTAAAGATGGATTTGACCAGATATTTTCTTACCTTTGACATTTTATTATGACATGTGCCCCGCATTTATCTTTTTGAGTTATGTCCCTTAGCTGGAGAGGCATTGATTAGTCTACTGTGAAAATGACTTCGCGCATGATAAAAATTATTAGAACGAGCTTATATTAAAGATATAAAATAGGACCACCTTCGAAAAGGATATTCCCGATAGATAAGACAAAGCTTGAACGTTATGAAGTATAACGATGGGTCAAATAGATAAACATAGCACATATATATTTCATCAAATTATATGAATGAATTACTACTTACCCGAGTGTCAAAAAGTTAAACTAATATTAGAAGCCAACTTTTTATACCATTCTATTCTTTAGCGGATGTAAGATCAAAGTAAATCAACAAAAATAATTTTCTTTTACATATCAACCTGAAAGAGAATAATTGAGCACCATTGTGCCTGATCTAAAGAAATTCAGTTTGCACATATGCTACGAATCACGATGGAGTTACATATATTTTGAAATATTATTCTACAACAATGACCGTTGTTCCTACTTTATTTTATAATTTAAAGTATATAATGTAACAGGATCTTTACAATCATACTGAGACTTTAACAGATATCTTAAAATATTCACTTCCATTTAACAAAATTCCGAACTTCCACTTGAAGAAGATATGCTTCTTTCATCGAAGTTAAAATGTATTAAACGTGCTAAAGTCTCTTTCACTGCTTGCAAAATCTTTGAACCTCTATAGTTGGCGCAAAAAAAGCAAGGCATCCTCTCGTTAATTAAAGCACTAGAATATCCAATAGTCTTTTTTTCAGCATGCGGGATAGTTGCCTAGGAGATAATAGAATCTCCTTATTCCATTGTATTTTTTTTTTTTTTTGATTAAATGAGATGTGAATGTGATAAAATGATTTACCCGAAAACGGAACCACCTAGCATAGTTCAGTTTGGGTTGATTCTCAAGGAGAATTATGACAAATAAGTATGTTTGAATTCAAAGCACTGGGAAGATGGATGAATTTATTATTAGCTCTTTGCATATGTTATATCGTTGTGCCTAGGACATGCATAGGCTGTGCCTAGGACATGCACAGGCTGTGCCTGGACAAGGCTTGATGTGAGATGAACACCAAAATCGACAATATCTCTTGTGCATCAAGTCAAATCCACATGGTTTGAAGAATTCAAACATATATTCAATGGTTACTATTAGTTTGCTTGCGCGAGGTTTTCTGTTTAATGTCAATTTAAAGATGGAATTGACCAGATATTTTCTTACCTTTGACATTTTATTATGACATGTGCCCCGCATTTATCTTCTTGAGTTATGTCCCTTAGCTGGAGAGGCATTGATTATTCTACTGTGAAAATGACTTCGCGCATGATAAAAATTATTAGAACGAGCTTATATTAAAGATATAAAATAGGACCACCTTCGAAAAGGATATTCCCGATAGATAAGGCAAAGCTTGAACGTTATGAAGTATAACGATGGGTCAAATAGATAAACATAGCACATATATATTTCATCAAATTATATGAATGAATTACTACTTACCCGAGTGTCAAAAAGTTAAACTAATATTAGAAGCCAACTTTTTGTGCCATTATGTTCTTTAGCGGATGTAAGATCAAAGTAAATCAACAAAAAGAATTTTAAAAGAATTTTCTTTTACATATCAACCTGAAAAGAGAATAATTGAGCACCATTATTGTGCCTAACCTAAAGAAATTCAGTTTGCACATATGCTACGAATCACGATGGATTTACATATATTTTGAAATATTATTCTACAACAATGACCGTTGTTCCTACTTTATTTTACAATTTAAAGTATATAATGTAACAGGATATTTACAATCATACTGAGACTTTAACAGATATCTTAAAATATTCACTTCCATTTAACAAAATTCCGAACGTCCACTTGAAGAAGATATGCTTACTTCATCGCCCCTCCCACACAAGTTAAAATGTTATTTTTTCTATTTAATTAACGTGCTAAAGTCTCTTTCACTGCATGCAAAATCTTTGAACCTCTATAGTTGGAAAAAAGAAAGGCTCCTCTCGTTAAGTTAAAAGCACAGAATATCCAAATAGTCTATTTTTTCAGATGCTATGTTGCCTAGGATATATAGAATCTCCTTCATTGTATTTTTTTGTAAAATGAGATGTGAAAGTGATAAAATGATTTACCCGAAAACGGAACCACCTAGCATAGTTCAGTTTGGGTTGATTCTCAAGGAGAATTATGACAAATAAGTATGTTTGAATTGAGAGCACTGGAAAGATGGATGAATTTATTAGTAGCTCTTTGCATATGTTATATCGTTGTGCCTAGGACATGCACAGGCTGTGCCTGGACAAGGCTTGATGTGAGATGAACACCAAAATCGACAATATCTCTTGTGCATCAAGTCAAATCCACATGGTTTGAAGAATTCAAACATATATTCAATGGTTACTATTAGTTTGCTTGCGCGGGGTTTTCTGTTTAATGTCAATTTAAAGATGGAATTGACCAGATATTTTCTTACCTTTGACATTTTATTATGACATGTGCCCCGCATTTATCTTCTTGAGTTATGTCCCTTAGCTGGAGAGGCATTGATTAGTCTACTGTGAAAATGACTTCGCGCATGATAAAAATTATTAGAACGAGCTTATATTAAAGATATAAAATAGGACCACCTTCGAAAAGGATATTCCCGATAGATAAGGCAAAGCTTGAACGTTATGAAGTATAACGATGGGTCAAATAGATAAACATAGCACGTATATATTTCATCAAATTATATGAATGAATTACTACTTACCCGAGTGTCAAAAAGTTAATCTAATATTAGAAGCCAACTTTTTGTGCCATTATGTTCTTTAGCGGATGTAAGATCAAAGTAAATCAACAAAAAGAATTTTCTTTTACATATCAACCTGAAAGAGAATAATTGAGCACCATTATTGTGCCTAACCTAAAGAAATTCAGTTTGCACATATGCTACGAATCACGATGGATTTACATATATTTTGAAATATTATTCTACAAGAATGACCGTTGTTCCTACTTTATTTTACAATTTAAAGTATATAATGTAACGGGATCTTTACAATCATACCGAGACTTTAACAGATATCTTAAAATATTCACTTCCATTTAACAAAATTCCGAACTTCCACTTGAAGAAGATATGCTTCTTTCATCGAAGTTAAAATGTATTAAACGTGCTAAAGTCTCTTTCACTGCTTGCAAAATCTTTGAACCTCTATAGTTGGAAAAAAGAAAGGCTCCTCTCGTTAAGTTAAAAGCACAGAATATCCAAATAGTCTATTTTTTCAGATGCTATGTTGCCTAGGATATATAGAATCTCCTTCATTGTATTTTTTTTTTTGTAAAATGAGATGTGAAAGTGATAAAATGATTTACCCGAAAACGGAACCACCTAGCATAGTTCAGTTTGGGTTGATTCTCAAGGAGAATTATGACAAATAAGTCTGTTTGAATTGAGAGCACTGGAAAGATGGATGAATTTATTACTAGCTCTTTGCATATGTTATATCGTTGTGCCTAGGACATGCACAGGCTGTGCCTGGACAAGGCTTGATGTGAGATGAACACCAAAATCGACAATATCTCTTGTGCATCAAGTCAAATCCACATGGTTTGAAGAATTCAAACATATATTCAATGGTTACTATTAGTTTGCTTGCGCGGGGTTTTCTGTTTAATGTCAATTTAAAGATGGAATTGACCAGATATTTTCTTACCTTTGACATTTTATTATGACATGTGCCCCGCATTTATCTTCTTGAGTTATGTCCCTTAGCTGGAGAGGCATTGATTATTCTACTGTGAAAATGACTTCGCGCATGATAAAAATTATTAGAACGAGCTTATATTAAAGATATAAAATAGGACCAACTTCGAAAAGGATATTCCCGATAGATAAGGCAAAGCTTGAACGTTATGAAGTATAACGATGGGTCAAATAGATAAACATAGCACGTATATATTTCATCAAATTATATGAATGAATTACTACTTACCCGAGTGTCAAAAAGTTAAACTAATATTAGAAGCCAACTTTTTGTGCCATTCTGTTCTTTAGCGGATGTAAGATCAAAGTAAATCAACAAAAAGAATTTTCTTTTACATATCAACCTGAAAGAGAATAATTGAGCACCATTATTGTGCCTAACCTAAAGAAATTCAGTTTGCACATATGCTACGAATCACGATGGATTTACATATATTTTGAAATATTATTCTACAAGAATGACCGTTGTTCCTACTTTATTTTACAATTTAAAGTATATAATGTAACGGGATCTTTACAATCATACCGAGACTTTAACAGATATCTTAAAATATTCACTTCCATTTAACAAAATTCCGAACTTCCACTTGAAGAAGATATGCTTCTTTCATCGAAGTTAAAATGTATTAAACGTGCTAAAGTCTCTTTCACTGCTTGCAAAATCTTTGAACCTCTATAGTTGGAAAAAAGAAAGGCTCCTCTCGTTAAGTTAAAAGCACAGAATATCCAAATAGTCTATTTTTTCAGATGCTATGTTGCCTAGGATATATAGAATCTCCTTCATTGTATTTTTTTGTAAAATGAGATGTGAAAGTGATAAAATGATTTACCCGAAAACGGAACCACCTAGCATAGTTCAGTTTGGGTTGATTCTCAAGGAGAATTATGACAAATAAGTCTGTTTGAATTGAGAGCACTGGAAAGATGGATGAATTTATTACTAGCTCTTTGCATATGTTATATCGTTGTGCCTAGGACATGCACAGGCTGTGCCTGGACAAGGCTTGATGTGAGATGAACACCAAAATCGACAATATCTCTTGTGCATCAAGTCAAATCCACATGGTTTGAAGAATTCAAACATATATTCAATGGTTACTATTAGTTTGCTTGCGCGGGGTTTTCTGTTTAATGTCAATTTAAAGATGGAATTGACCAGATATTTTCTTACCTTTGACATTTTATTATGACATGTGCCCCGCATTTATCTTCTTGAGTTATGTCCCTTAGCTGGAGAGGCATTGATTAGTCTACTGTGAAAATGACTTCGCGCATGATAAAAATTATTAGAACGAGCTTATATTAAAGATATAAAATAGGAC
Organism: Melaleuca alternifolia; assembly: GCA_019926035.1. NCBI lineage: Eukaryota > Viridiplantae > Streptophyta > Magnoliopsida > Myrtales > Myrtaceae > Melaleuca > Melaleuca alternifolia. The sequence continues at coordinate 15,679 of JAGKPW010000136.1, read as the reverse complement.
CACCTCGAAAAGGATATTCCCGATAGATAAGGCAAAGCTTGAACGTTATGAAGTATAACGATGGGTCAAATAGATAAACATAGCACATATATATTTCATCAAATTATGTGAATGAATTACTACTTACCCGAGTGTCAAAAAGTTAAACTAATATTAGAAGCCAACTTTTTGTGCCATTCTGTTCTTTAGCGGATGTAAGATCAAAGTAAATCAACAAAAATAATTTTCCCTGTCGCAACCAAATTTCCATCCTTTAGGGGGGAGAAGATAGGTTTAGGGGTACTTGCTCTCGATTCCTCAATCTCGAGCTTGGGTTCTCCCAAATCCATACCTCGCTTGACATTTAGGCGTTTTCAATGGTAAATCTCTTTAGCAGTCTAAAAAATAACTTTGTTTTAAAAGGAGTCGCCACTAGCCTATTAAGGTCGACTAGAAACCATTCAAGACGCGGGAGTATCATCTTGATTCTTACGTAACCAGAGATTCCTAGAGTACGGGGACTTGATTACCTTAACTAATTAGCTAATGCCCTTTCGGTACCTAAAATTGATTGTTTGATTAACCTAAATGTTTTCATGCAGGCTTACATCACCTAAAAGATTACTCCACTAATGTTTTAATGCCAAGCTCTAAGAGCTTATATAATTGAATTCATTTTTGAAAAAAATTTATAATTACTATTGATTTTTTTATCATTTTCTGATCTTTTTAATGATTTTCTTATTTTTCATTACTTTCTAATGATTTTCTATTTTTTATTATTTTCGAATTTTTTATCATTTTATAATTTTTATTACTTTCTGACCTTTTCTTATTTTTGGATTCTTTATTACTATTTATTTATTATTTTCGGAAAAACAACCGGGTCGCCGAACCGGGTTTTAAACCGGTTCGGACTTAAACTAGACCCTGGTGGACAGAGGCTTGCACTCGCGGGCTCTCCACACGTCGGCCCACTTTTGTTTTATTTATGCATTGCACCAGCCCATATCTTCCTTTAATTTGTATAATGTGCAAGGCCTAGTTTTATTTCTTTAATTTGACTTTTTCCCTTTCAGCCCAAAATCTCTTCTTTTCATTTACTCTCTCTAGCCTACACTCAAATAAAACCTCACACAGGCCCAAGGCCTCTCTCCCCTCATCGTGTGAAACATCTTCCACGATGAAGACCGGAAGAACAACGCTCACAGTTGAACGTGAGCTCGTCGGGAGCAACAATAAAGATAACAACGGTGATTCCCATCAGCTATTAACATTATTTTAACAATATATATCACAGTTCAACTGCGCCATAGAACGAGCAACGTTTCTACAATTAACTAAAAATCCAAAACTAGGCTAATATCAGGGGATAATATTCGGATTTCACTTAGTCAAACATGTGGAACTCGGGAAGAATCAGCAAAGATCGCAGCAACGCATAGTTAGATATAGTTTGACAAAAGCACATGTGAGCTAAAAAAATATCAAACAATCCAACATCGAGTCAACTAAAATCGCAGCCATGGGAAAGGAAAAACAACAACGATATGACAAACTCAAAGAATGGCAATGGGCTGGAATATGATTCTCAAATATAGCAAAGACAAACTTACCTGTGAAATGAAGAGGACCGAGCGAAGGACGAAAACTGGACTCGCCAATCAACAATCAAAATCCATAAAGGAATATCCGAACGGCGGCCTCGCTCTTCAACGGGAGAACCAGCTAAGAGAGCCAACAGCGGGCTGAGGACGACACGGAGATACCGAGCGAGTAATCCGAGAGAGGGCGTCCGCATCCGAGCGAGTTTTAGCTGAGGGAGAGCTCGTAGGCGAGAGAGTTCGAGAACGCGAGCGAGATGTGAGCGAAAGTGGCTGAAGGAAATATGCCAGCCAAGGGAGTTTGAGGGAACTGAGCAGAGGGTGAGGGAAACGAGCTGAGGGATGGAGGGCGGCTGTGGCGAGGGAGCGAGCCACCGTGAGCAGGGGTGCCGCCAGAAGTTTTCTGGAGAGGGAGAGTAAGGGGGGAGCGAGCCCCAGAGAGAGAGCGGTAGAAAAAGCGAGAGAGAGAGAGAGAGAGAGCTGGGAGAGGGCGTGAGCTGAGGGGGTGAGTTGGGACCGCGGCCAGCGTGAGCTTGGGCCCCGGGCCTGTGGGGGTGAGTTGGAGGAGGAAGAGGAAGCCAGCTGAGGGCGAGCTTCCAGAGATAGAGCGGTCGAAAAAGCGAGAGAGAGAGAGCGAACCAGCTCCCCTCGAGTCGTCCCTTTTTTTTTCGTCCAAGTACCATTCTTGTGCTTCCCCTGCCTCCCTCTAGAATTTTCATTTTTTATTGTTTTTTGGTTCTCCTTCTTCTTTTGTCTTTTGTCTTTTCTCTACTTTTTGGCCGAAGAAAGCCTTTTTGTCCCCTATCCCCTTACTTTTTGACTTTTTGACTTTTTGTTTCTCTTTTGTTTCTTTTTGTCTCTGCCCCATCCCCTTTTTCTTCTACGTGCAGGCCTCCTTTTTTATGCCTCCTTCTGCTTCCAATCGTCGGAAATCCGCGAAGGTTGACTGGTCATTTGCAGGCGATTTCTTTTGATTTTTTTGAATTTTAATTTACTAATTAATTGATTTTTTGCTCTTTTAAAAGAAAACTCTTAATTGTAATCAGTCAAATCTCTTTCTTTTACAATTTTTATTTCTAGTTAATAACAATTTAATTAAAAAAGTAAGTAAAAAGTGAATCGTCAAATTAGCAAAAATTAGGTGTCAACATTCCCGATAGATAAGGCAAAGCTTGAACGTTATGAAGTATAACGATGGGTCAAATAAATAAACATAGCACATATATATTTCATCAAATTATATGAATGAATTACTACTTACCCGAGTGTCAAAAAGTTAAACTAACATTAGAAGTCAACTTTTTGTACCATTCTATTCTTTAGCGGATGTAAGATCAAAGTAAATCAACAAAAAGAATTTTCTTTTACATATCAACCTGAAAGAGAATAATTGAGCACCATTGTGCCTAACCTAAAGAAATTCAGTTTGCACATATGCTACGAATCACGATGGATTTACATATATTTTGAAATATTATTCTACAAAAATGACCATTGTTCCTACTTTATTTTATAATTTAAAGTATATAATGTAACGGGATCTTTACAATCATACTAAGACTTTAACAGATATCTTAAAATATTCACTTCCATTTAACAAAATTCCGAACTTCCACTTGAAGAAGATATGCTTCTTTCATCGAAGTTAAATGTATTAAACGTGCTAAAGTCTCTTTCACTGCTTGCAAAATCTTTAAACTTCTATAGCAAAATCTTTAAACTTCTATAGTTGGAAAAAAGAAAGGCTCCTCTCGTTAAGTTAAAAGCACAGAATATCGAAATAGTCTATTTTTTCAGATGCTATGTTGCCTAGGATATATAGAATCTCCTTCATTGTATTTTTTTTTTGTAAAATGAGATGTGAAAGTGATAAAATGATTTACCCGAAAACGGAACCACCTAGCATAGTTCAGTTTGGGTTGATTCTCAAGGAGAATTATGACAAATAAGTATGTTTGAATTAAGAGCACTGTAAAGATGGATGAATTTATTACTAGCTCTTTGCATATGTTATATCGTTGTGCCTAGGACATGCACAGGTTGTGCCTGGACAAGGCTTGATGTGAGATGAACACCAAAATGGACAATATCTCTTGTGCATCAAGTCAAATCCACATAATTTGAAGAATTCAAACATATATTCAATGGTTACTATTAGTTTGCTTGCGCGGGGGTTTTTGTTTAATGTCAATTTAAAGATGGATTTGACCAGATATTTTCTTACCTTTGACATTTTATTATGACATGTGCCCCGCATTTATCTTTTTGAGTTATGTCCCTTAGCTGGAGAGGCATTGATTAGTCTACTGTGAAAATGACTTCGCGCATGATAAAAATTATTAGAACGAGCTTATATTAAAGATATAAAATAGGACCAACTTCGAAAAGGATATTCCCGATAGATAAGGCAAAGCTTGAACGTTATGAAGTATAACGATTGGTCAAATAGATAAACATAGCACATATATATTTCATCAAATTATATGAATGAATTACTACTTACCCGAGTGTCAAAAAGTTAAACTAATATTAGAAGCCAACTTTTTATACCATTCTATTCTTTAGCGGATGTAAGATCAAAGTAAATCAACAAAAATAATTTTCTTTTACATATCAACCTGAAAGAGAATAATTGAGCACCATTGTGCCTGATCTAAAGAAATTCAGTTTGCACATATGCTACGAATCACGATGGATTTACATATATTTTGAAATATTATTCTACAACAATGACCGTTGTTCCTACTTTATTTTACAATTTAAAGTATATAATGTAACAGGATATTTACAATCATACTGAGACTTTAACAGATATCTTAAAATATTCACTTCCATTTAACAAAATTCCGAACTTCCACTTGAAGAAGATATGCTTCTTTCATCGAAGTTAAATGTATTAAACGTGCTAAAGTCTCTTTCACTGCTTGCAAAATCTTTGAACTTCTACATTTGGAAAAAAGAAAGGCTCCTCTCGTTAAGTTTAAAGTACAAAATATCCAAATAGTCTATTTTTCAAATGCTATGTTAGATGTATATGACTCGATCTAACGAATAATTGAAGTGATCTTGGGGTCAATAGGGCAAAAGGGCTTTATCGTCGAGTTGGATCGTTTATAGCGATCTCGAAACCTAAATCTCTCCTTTTTTTTCTTAATTGAAAAAAAACCCAATTAAGGATAATTGATTTTAAAATGGATCGATTCTAAGGCATCGAGCTGGAACTTATTCTATTGATCTCGCTTCCGGTTTCTTTGAATGGGGAACTAAACTGGTTATACTAGAAATCGATCTATTTTGTCAAATCAAGTTATATGTATTGTACATGTTTTATTCAATAATGCCTAGTGGTCTTTGGGTTAGTTGATGACTGGAAATGCACTCTCATCTCATACACGGAGGTCATGGGATCTGCTACTCAACTTTATAATATTTTTAGTTTGTTTAATTTAAGGTGTTAAACCGGTTTAAATAGAACAGGCTGGACAGATCTGGCACTTCATACCATTAACTTGAGAATTGAAGCGGCCATGGCCCATTTCAAGTTTTTACGCTTAAAAACCTAATCATTAACATAATAGTTCGCCCGGTTCGGTTTGGTCTTATTCCAAAGTCGACACGGGATAGATGTTCACCCATAATCCTAGCAGAATTTCGTGCGTTGTGATAATTGCTCCATCTCTTGACATTATGTATGATTAGGATTATTAGGTCCAAACATTGGTATAAATATACATTCACATCAATTATTAGATGGATGACACATGTATCTATCAATTGAATTTCCTGTGTGTTAATTATTGAGTAGTGAAAGTGTAAATCATTTTTTTTACTCGTTGTTGAACTGACTAAGGGAAAATGATGTAGATAATTCGTCAAATTTGATCCAATGTGCAATAAAATTCATTAAATTTATCTCAATGTGCAATGTTGTCTTTGAAATTTTAATTTAGGGAAAATACTACCAAAAATACTAAATTATACCATAAGCGACACATTAACAATAAGTTTTTTCTATGGCATAATAAATCATGAACTTGTCTTTTCATGACATATTTACGCTAAATATGATATTACAGTTATAAACTTATATCTATGTGACACATTCATTCTATAATCTTTTTCTTCTTCTTATGACCGATGAGCTGAGATCAACGAGGGCCACGAAGCCCTTATTGGTGGCTGGCTAGGGCTTGCCACCCTTGCCTTGACCTTACCCAAAATTGGGCAAGGCCCTTCATAAACACAAGTGAGGCTACCTTAACTAGATATGGCAAGGTGCGAAGAACCTAGGCAAGGGCTACAAAGCCCTCGCTATGGGGCGAGCTTCAGTGGCCCTCATTGACTTTAGCTCACCCGACAAAGTGGAGGTAAAATTAAAAAATTAGAATAAATGTGTCACAGAGATATAAATTCGTGATTTTTAATGTCACAAAAAGAATTAGGGTAAATCTATCACACAAGCACAAGTTCAGAATATTTGACATCACAAAAAAGTTTAAAATAAATGTGACATCGAAAGTATAGTTTATGATTTTTTGTTGTATTTTTCTTTTCCTTTATTGAGCATAAACCTCTAACTTTTCGACTATAATTAACATACTACTTGAATTGTATGAGAATGTTGAAAGTTTTCATAAATTATATTGAACAAATTAAAATTACGTTACTTGTTGAATCAAAATTTAGAGATTATTTATATTTCTATCTCACTTTCCAATATATTATCCGCAGTAGGTCGCACCTTCCCCCATCCTTTGGCCGCCCCTCCTGCGATCCAGGAGTCCCAAAATCCATGGTCCAACCATCGGTCCATCGGAGGACTCGACCCTCTCCTCTCTCTCTCTTCCCCCCGAGCTTCTGAGCAGAGAGACCCTTTGGACTCTGGTAATGTCTGTTCTCTTTTCCTCATTACATTTCCTCCGATATTACGAGGAGCCATGGCTTCTGTCTGATTAACGCTAAATTTCATGCTGTTTTGTCTAAAACTGAAGAGTTTAAGCAGACCCGGATGGATGCTTACAGGTTTTTAGATGTTCACAGTCATTCTTTAGGTCAGTGACGTTAGAATCTACTTATCGACTTAAAGTTCCTTTCAATTTGGAGCTACTTGGGACCAATTGTTGGAAAAGGAAGGACGACCCATGTTCAGATTTTGCTTTGTTTGTATCAATATTTGAGGACAAGCTAAGAGAGATTCAAAGGTTCCTTGTGGGATGATTATACTTTCGCCTAAGAAAGTGGAAGCAACGATGGTTTTGCAAAAAGAGAAGTTGATGCTCTGTGTAGATACTTCTTGGAGGACATTGTTCTTGCTACTGCGATTAGGATTTACCTGGGATTCACAATGAAGTAGTTATTGTACAGATTTTTTTTGTCGGTCTTGCATTTCTTCTGTCATTCCTGTGATGGCTACCCTTTAAATGCTTTTTCCCCTCTCTTAAGTGCAGGGATGGTAGGGAATTCCTTGGCTTCATCTCTGCTCAATCTTATGCCTGTAAGTTGAATCTTTGTCCCCCGTCTGTATTGAATTTGGACACATGGACGAAAATTGAAGTGCCTTTCATTTGTTCTTTGGCATCGAGAAGAACATGTTCGAAATTCAAAATTAACTGCCTTCTGCAACTTTATTTTCACAATATAAGCTGCGAGGTCTTTCATTGCATTGCAACCTACAGAGAGTGATATGAGGGAATGTATTACTCATAAGAATTTCCCCGAGATACTAAATTTATATTGCTATTTAATTTACCTGACTGGCGAACTACGAATGCTTACATACATTGCGGAGTATGTACCTGAATCAGTAGAATTTCTTGTAAAATCTAATGTCCACTGCGCCTGTAATTAATGTTTCCCTTAAAAAGTTGGACTTGTACAAGGGCTTGATTGATGTGAAGTTATGAAGCTCTCCAACCTCCAGTATCCTGTTAGATTCACGGCTTCTTCATTGAAGGTGCGGATTAATTTGTATCTTGAGACTTGATTATTGTGATTCACTTTGTTCTGAAAGTGAAAACGAGGCTGAGGGCGACGAGATTTGGAGATATTTCGTTACAGGAATTCTGTTATTTATGGGGCTCACCTTGGTTGCAGATTCTTGGGTACGCATAAGTCTATTCTGCATCCCCTGCAAGGATGTTTGCTAAGGAAGGGCGGGAAATCTTCTCTTCCCCATCCTTGATTGCGGCTTGCTGTCCTTCCTACCACCTTGTCCCCTTCTCAAGGCTTACTTTATACCTCTATTCACTCCCATTCCACTTACGTTTATGGTTTTTCAAAAAGACCTATAGAAATCAGAAAATTCACAAATCTGCGGATTGAAGAACCTCTCGAGAGAGATGAGAAGCAGGATGACAGGGCAAGTCTCCTAGATATGTGGCTTGGAATACTTGACCCTGTCCACAATCAAAAAGCCACCTTAACACCTCCCCCTTCTCTTCCAACTTGAGAGGGAACAAATGGAGGACCATTATTTTGGTGATATTTGGTTGCTTCTTTTCAGTTAATTGCTTTTCCATGGCCTGCCTAGCTGTAAAATCTAGAAGAACTAGAAAAACATCCATATTGGACATGTAGATGCTCCCATGAGAAGGCGGTATTATAGGATGAAGACGCAGGGGTTAATGAAGATCTTTAAGACATACACGAATCAATATGGAAAGATGTGAAGTATTTTGATCATACATCAGTCTTGACCCATAGTGGGGCACATTGACATACAAAGATTAATAGAGCAAATCTCACGATAGGATAAGGCTTAGCCCTTGTTGATCTTATCCCATTAATGGAGTAGCTTATTAATCAATACATAACACGTATATATGATTGAACTTGTTCAATGATATGACATCAAAATACCTTCATAATATCTACCAGTGGTTCTAGTTTACCTCATTACATGGCTACATACCACTGGGGGAAGTCCAGTCTCCGTCTTTTCGTGTTATTTCCTAACTCCAGCTAAATTAATAGAAGGCTGTGCAATAGAATCTGCTTACCAGCTCACATGTGCGTGAATTTCACACACTGCTTATGCATAAAATTTATGGACACAACAGATTCATATGGCAACCAAACTTATGGACCCAACATTCTGATTTATGCTTTGTTGATTTGAGCTTGCTAAGAAAGAACTTTCTTGCACATGAGCACAATGCTAGGATTGGATTGGCTATGTGAGAAGGTAGTGGAATACAAGTTATCACTCAAACCTCTAGTACCAGTTGCAATAATGTGTGCTAGAGGAACTATAAAAATTAAGTGCAACAAGAAATTCCATGCATGCGGCAGCCTGTTCAGCCTGCTGTGACCCTTGGATTCCATCTCCTGAATCCTAATGGCACTATATTTTGCCTAGTAGTGAATTGATCCTTTCCTCACTGAATCTTTGTGGGCCAAGCCAAGCAGTCTCCACATTCTGGGGAAATTACAGTCCTAAAGATTCTTAACTATTTGTCCTTGCTGGTTAAACTGTGTTGGAAATTAGGCCAAGTTACAGAGCAGGTAAGTCTTGTTTAAACTATCGTGTTGGTTAAAACACTTGGTATGTACTTATTTCTGTTACCATATGATACCTTTGTCCCTGCTGTCAAGGAGCAAAAAGCTTGTTGTAGGCATGAACCACCCAGCACTGCAGCTTGTGCACATTGCATTAATATTCTCGAGAATCTTTTACAACAGAATCATCCTGTTGTTGGGGTCTTCCTATTTTGCTGAGTCATGTTACGCATTTCTAGTAAAGAACACATGTTTTGATAGTGCATGATGAAGTTCTTTCTCATCCTAACTGAGAAAGTGAGAATTAAGATGATCAGATTATCTACTCTTGGTTGCCTGAGTGCTTTATAGAATTTGAACTGGCTTCTCTGGATCATCCTAATTATTATCTCCCGAAGGTGAGATACTGAAAATTCGAAATTTTGCAGACTATAAGGTACATAAAGATGCTTTTCTCTCATTTAACCTGAATGGAATATCAGACTTCACACCCAGTGTCTCGTAGCAAACTTTTACAATACTGCAAGTATACTTAAAGTCTCTTTCATCATCTTTAAATTTGCTATCTGAAGCGTGTCAACACATCTAAACCTTTGATGCATCTTGTTAGGGGGAATAGGAAACTTGGGACAGTATGAGGAACAGAAGGAATAAGGATTTGATCTCTCTTCTATGAGCACAAGGACAGTCATAGTGTTATATATATAGCTCACAGACATAATATGGCTTCCTGCTTCTGCAGTTAAATTTCTTTATCTGAGATTTTTTGTGCTATGCGTTGACTGCACTTCATCGTGACCTCTCAAATGAACTTGGACAGCTATGACAAGGCAACGTAATTCATACTTTAGATCTTCTACTTTCCTCGTCGTTGGATATATTCAGTAATGGCATCAAATTATGTGAATTATTCTGCAGAGTGATACTGTGACTGTTGCACTTGCTAGCACCACTTTAAGGAGTTGCCCCACAGCTAAAGTGACCCGCTTAGCTAGGCTGCCAAGTCTCTCTGCTAAGAAATGGGCTGTACATGCAACTGCTGTAACTGTAGATTTAAATGAAGAAGAGAAGAAGACATGGGAAAGATGTAGAGATGCTCTTTCTGCGTTTGATTTCAGCAATGAGGAGGAAGACAAGATACTTGCTAAAGCATTTGGCCAAATTCATTCACCATACTGGGGTGAGGATCGTAAAAAGGAAGTCCCCACCTATGAAGCTCTAAATGACACTTTGGATTATTTGAGGAGTTTAAGCCTTTTGGATGATGATCTTTGCAAGCTGCTCAAGAAGTTCCCTGAGGTTCTTGGATGTGAACTCGAAGACGAAGTGAAGAACAATGTCAAAGTCCTGGAAAAGGATTGGGGGATAAAGGGCAAGTCTCTCCGCAATCTTCTGCTCCGAAATCCAAAAGTCTTGGGTTATAACATTGATTGCAAGGGAGACTGTATGGCACAGTGCACAAGGTGCTGGGTTCGATTTTGAGCTTTTGAAAATCATTTCTCTAACACGACGCCTGTATAATTTTGCTGTGATTCTTTTGTAATGTAGGTCTTAGATAGCCTTTCACATGTGTTAACTGAAGCATAACACTTCATACTCGTATTACTTTTGAATAATAAATATCAAAAACCTTGTAATGTAGGTTCTTTTTCTATTCTAACCATACGAAATGTCATGCCCTCTAAAAATAAATCATCAGAAACCTTTGTGATTCATTTGTAGGCAATCTAATAGTGCTTGGTTTAGCGACTCTTTAGTTCATCCCATCGAGGAATCTTAGGTATTATCAGCAACAAATTTACTCCACAATGACCCATAAAAATTTAATTTCACAGTGAGTACAAAAGCTTTTCCTTCCATTGCTGTAATGGTTGGTACTATGAACATCATATGACATCATTCGTACAACACGATGAATCCAATCCAGATCCTCTTCCCAGATATGAAACCATGTACAGCTAATTGTGATAAAGAAAATGTAACCTAAAGTTTCTGATAAAGGGACTAAACTTTAGGGTTGGTAAACAGAACTATAGGTATTGCCAACTGTATACAAGCAACTGCACAGAAGAAGCCATCAAAGCACAGCATTCAATTCTTTCGCGTCGTTAACCAAGTGGGTGACCAAAATGGAATATCCAAATATGGATAAGTGTAGGTCGTGGACAAATCTAGATTCCAATGTAATTATTGATGCTTCGATGTCATAATGGTCCAGACAGTTTCGGTTCTACAAAGTCTTAGTCTATGGCAAGATTTCCTTTTCCTACATATTGCTTAACTGGACTGCACAAAGATGAGGATTTGCACGGCCAATTCAATCCACATTGCGTTGGGATGCATGGTGCAACTTAAAAGAACTTGATACATATATCTATACATAAAAATAAAGGATAGTCAATCTCTTACAATCATATGTTTCAATAAGACTGAAAATCTTACGTTACTAGCAAGGAGGTAAATATAAGTGGATTTAGAGTCTATATCGTCATCTATCGTTGCAAGCGTACCAAAAGATTGTCAAGCATAGCAACAGTTAAGTATCATCCTTAAACAGTTGAGCAGTAGCTCGCAGACTGATTGTACCTCATCAAAAACCCGTATTGTAAACCAGCATTTGCTGCTCATGTCGTGATAACATGTTGAATATTGGCGGAAACGCACAATAAGAACAGGGAGAAAGGGCATGTATATATTATCCCTATGTTTTGGAAGCTCGTGCTCTGTTAATGAAAAGTTACCCTTTCGACTGTGATCCTGTGATTATGTAGTTGTGAGCCCAAATACCATGTCCCAAGATCTCCCTGGAAAGAAAACTTCTTACCAGATGGCGTTTTTTATTAATGTCCAGTTTCTTCTCAGCAAGAAATTTCTGAGATACCCTTCTAAAATGCAAATTTAACATCTGAGCCCCCTTTGGCAAGATCCACACGTCACGTATTGCTAAGAAGATGAAACGTCTCCAATCATCCTTAATTTTAGCCAAGTTGCTCATTCATGGGATGTGACATGCATGAAAAAGACTAGTTTTTCGCAGGCTTGTAGGGAATGTGGTGTACAGTTGCAGAAGCTATACGATAAGATAGGACTAAGATAACCTCAATTATAGGTGTAAACAAATTGAGGGAAACCACCACATCCTTTAAAGGATTTCAACCAATATGTGCATCCGTATCATTAACAGAATCAATGCCGTTTGAAATGAAATTTAAAAGGTTACTTGGTTGAGCTTGTAGACGTTCCACTGAGAAAGAAATCAATCTCTTTATATCCATCCATAACGTTATTGCAAGATGGTAAGGTGGTTTTTGTTCAATGTAAATTTAGATATCAAGTGAGGTTGCATCATATAATATGTTGGCATGGTGTAACTATTTGATCAAAAGTTCACATTTGGTAAAACTAACTTTGAGTGATGATAAAAATATTCAGATTTTTTACTGACTTTTACTAAATGATGTAACGATAACATATCATTCGATTAATCATGGGATCCATGCTAGAGTAATTTTGTACTTTTAAATATTCAGTATGATATCAAACTTGTCCAAAAAGTTTATGAATAGCTGAAATTTTTCAATTAATCTCGATATCATTTGTATTATCTTGAAACAACACTTTCGGGTAGCCAAAAGCGATGAAAATCAAACGACTAATTTTATTAGGAAATGTTATCGCCATATCTCCACCACTAATTGATATGATGTGCAACAATTTAAAATAGTATGCTAACTACATAAATATAGGGAAATCTGTCTTCCAAATTGTCAAGTAAATGGAGGCAGGTGAGAAATAGGCGGTCACTATACATGGCATTCTCTAACTAACTCGAACAAATCGTGAACATAAGTGACAACATGACGTGTGGCAATGTCCTGATATGGTCTCTAAAAAGTTGTGCAGCAAAAAAGAGAGCCAAAGAAAATGACAAAGAAGAAAAGAGCCACCTAAACTTATTCATGTGAATTCGATTTCACCAATGCATTACTCGGCCATTCACGTCAAGTAAGTTTGCTGAAAGACGGGGTATTCAATGTCGTCGCATTATGTGTTACGCGGGAAACTCTCACCATCAAGAGCCTCTCACTATAAATACCCTCGCAAGCTCTCAAAACTACCCAGGCATTCTGCTCATCTCTCTCTCTCTCTCTCTCTCTCTCTCTCACATCTACAGTCGTGCACTCGTGTGCTTGTGGGAAAGGAGAAGGAAAATGGCGAGTGCGAAAACCAGCATCCTCTTGGCAATCCTTTGCATTGTCTTGGTACATGAGGTACACACATATATGCCTATATCATGCTTAATATGCAGTATACCCAGCATACTTTTACACGGTTCTTAACAGATTCAACTTCAGTGTAAAGGGACTGAAAGAGATCCATTGGAAGCGAAAGTCTTAACATATTTCTCTCTTTTTTATTTGGGTTTGCAATGTCAGCTGCTGATTTTTGGTGGAGAACAATTCCAAGCTGAAGCCCAAAAAATTGGTAAGATCTTTTGTGGATTTTGATAGCTGAAGCTACACACATACTTTCGACCTCCGAAAATGTTCATAATCAAGAAGAAAATAAAAGACCAAACGATAACTTTGCTAGCTAATACAAAAACATAGAGTAGATGACTACAATGATTGAGATTTCTGGTGATCCTATGCAGATTGCAACTCCAAGTGCAACTACAGGTGCAGCAAGGCATCAAGGCACAAGATGTGCATAAGGGCGTGCAACACGTGCTGCAAGAGGTGCAACTGCGTGCCTCCTGGTACTTCTGGGAACGAGGACGTTTGTCCTTGCTACGCCAACATGACCACTCACGGTGGTCGACACAAATGTCCCTAGATCACAGTATACAGTGATCTCAAAGTTCACTCAATGTTGGATATATGTGTACTGCGTCGTTTTCGTCGCTGTATTTACATTCACGTCTGTCAAAAAGTAATGCAATTGCACGCATGCATGAAAAGTAAGGTTGAGTTTGTGTAAGAATAGCGAATTAAGTTGAACGTGAGAAGTGGTTCTATGTACTTGGCCGGATTGACCATAGGGTTCATTTCCACGTAAGAGACCTTTCGCATTAGTTAGCTGTGGTCTATGAATAATAACATGTATCTTCGAGTTTGCCAGCAGATCTATGTATGGATGGTTGTATGCTATGAGTGATTAAATAATTCATCAATGTCTAGATTGTGGCTTCTATTTCTCCTCCAATGCTCAATCAATGACCACTTTAGGAGCGAGTCTCAATTGTAAACCCCTTTCAGAAACCATCTCCTATATGAGATGGGATCGGGATGTATAGCGAATGTCGGAACAATAACATCTTCTGCAAGAACGACAGTAGTTGAATCTACTCGATGGAGGGAATCGTTAATTGCTAGACCAATTCTTACTCCAGGGAAATGCTGAAAATACGTTCAAAAATTGAAAATCTTTAGAGACAGGAATACGCCATTGAATTATTTCTGATCTAAATGACACTCCACCGCTTAATACTATGCATCATATCAAACGTAAGTGGGTAAAAGAATGCATTTTTGAGTTTAAAAGCACGTCCATATAGAGTGACCGCCTATATATATCTGACCTGCCTCCATTTACTTGACAATTTGGAAGACAGATTTCCCTATTTTATGTAGTTAGCATACTATTTTTAATTGTTGCACATCATATCAATTAGTGGTGGAGATATGGCGATAACATTCCCTAATAAAAGTAGTTGTTTGATTTTCATCGCTTTTGGCCACCCGAAAGTATTGTTTTGAGATAATACAAATGATATCGAGATTATTGAAAAATTTCGGGCTACTTATAAACTTTTTGGACAAGTTTGATATCATACTGAATGTTTAAAAGTACAAATTTACTTTAACATGGATCCCATGGTTAATCGAATGATATGTTATCGTTACATCATTTAGTAAAAGTCAGTAAAAAATCTGAATATTTTTATCATCACTCAAAGTTTGTTTTACCAAATGTGAACTTTTGATTAAACAAATACACAGTGCCGACATATTGTATGATGCAACCTCACTTGATATTTGAATTTACATCAAACAAAAACCACCTCACCATCTTGCAATAACATTATGGATGGATATAAAGAGATTGATTTCTTTCTCAGTGGAACGTCTACAAAGTACAAGCTCAACCAAGCGACCTTTTAAATTCCATTGATTCTCTTAATGATACCGATTCACATATCGGTTGAAATCATTTAAAGGAATTTGTTTACACTTATAATTGAGGTAATCTTAGTCCTATCTTAACATATAGCTTCTGCAACTGTACACCATATTCCCTACAAGCCTGCGAAGAACTAGCCTTTTTTCATGCATGTCACATCCCATGAATGAGCAACTTGTGCTAAAATTAAGGATGATTGGAGACGTTTCATCTTCTTAGCAAAACGTGACGTGTGGATCTTGCCAAAGAGGGCTCAGATGTTAAACTTGCATTTTAGAAGAGTATCTCAGAAATTTCTTGTTGAGAAGAAACTGGACAATAATCAAAAGCGCCATCTGGTAAGAAGTTTTCTTTCTAGGGGAGATCTGTCGGCCGCGCATGCGGCTTCCCTAAAATCACCATAGCTAGCATTTAGA
>JAGKPW010000131.1:0-21475 GCA_019926035.1 Melaleuca alternifolia | reverse complement strand
CTCATATGATTGGCCAATGGACTTACCCATGCCAAACGCAAATCGTGTATCAATTAAAGCTAGAAAAACCATGGCTAAGGTCGTTGGTCGGAGCATAGCCGGATGATGACAAGCGCAACAATAAAGCAAGGCCAAGGTGTGGCCAAGCTTAAACCGTGTACAAGGCCAAGTCCATCGATTTATGGTCTGTTCTCACCATTTCATAATCGATCCACAATCGATTCATGATTAGCCCACGCTGATCATTGGCCAAACTAAATCATGCCTTAGCCAGTCTCACAATCCATTCAAGTGATCCCACGACCAATTCACACATTCACACGAGTGGTTCCACCGCCGATCCCCACATTCATTCGGGCAATCACGTGGTCTACTCAGTCGGTCGACCCATGAGATTCCATGACCATTCCCTTGGCCAGTGCACACTCTTCCGCATCACATTTACATGGTCAACCCGGCTGTCTCTACGGCCAAATAGTCTGTGGCCCAAATCACTGAATTATCGAAGTAGGCATTTTCGGGATGTTACAGTGAAGATGGATGGATCCTACTTCGCCAAAATAGATCAACGGCAAGGCAAGTGATCCCTGACGGGAAGTAGGAGTTTCATCCCTCCCCACAAAAAGACTCATGTTGAGAAGCCCTTACCTATTTGCCGGATGTGTGGAAAACGACATGAAAACATCCCATGCCCCACCAGAGCTGAAGCATGTTATGGTTGTGGACAAAACGGTCATCACGTGACAAGATATCTAAAATGTATAGTTATGAATGCTCAAATATATATAATACATATAAACTTAGATTGCATTAAGAATAGTGCACAATATTTTCATGCCCAGCTTTCGTATTGGAAGAATTAATCTTATATGGATGGGTTAGACAAATTGCAATGTTGTGGACGTTCTATTTTTTTGAGATAGTCATGTTTCGTCAGAATTTGCCTCGATAACAAAACACTTCTCATAAAAAATCATTGTTCTGTTTTTTATAGGGGAAGCCATGTTTCGAGATGACTTCGAACAGATGATCACAAGTACACAAAAAAAAAAACTATTGGATATACTTCAAGAGATTTTAATCAACATCAGAATTCACAATGTTCCGTCAGAATTTAATCAATGAGAAATGAGATAACAGAAGGACACAATGCATGAGTTTAATTGACAACCATGCATCTAGACACTATAGCTACGACATGCCGCGGAATCTAATTGATGACAAGATATCTAAAAAGTATAGTTATGATTATGATACAAGATTTGAAAGATAACAAGAATTATTTGTTTATGCAGGAGGGAATTTACAAAGAGTATAATGTGACTATTCAAAGTTTGCAATCAACAATTGCAAATGGTTATTAAATGGTTATGTCGGATACATTGACTGCACTACTCTAATGGTTTCATTATCTCTACTAGATTGACGGTTGTTTTATTTCACTATATTGATAGTTGCTTCTTGTCGATCATTCAAGATCATTCCTTCAAGTTGTCGGTTCCTTTGTTCATTATTAGTCAATGAAAACTTTCGTGCATTGTCTTCTATCTCCTTACTCTTACTAATTTGCTATTTAAATAGAAGCATTGCACTACACAGTTAGATATCATCAGTACCTGATCATATTTGTTCATTGTTTTCTTGGATTACACCCACAATTCTTATTCCACTTTATTTATTCAAGAATTTTTAAATCATTCATTATTTGCTCCCTAGGTAATATTGTTAGTCAACCTCATAGTTTATTGTATTGAGTCGTATATGATTTCCTTCCAGTATTTCGTAATTTCTCTTATGTTTTGTAAACTGAGTGTGCCTGAAAATGTCTAGCTCTTAATTTGTGTATTTAACGTTTAGATTAGGCCTTTTAGAAAATCAGAATGATTGGAAAGAAAATGAAGATTAAATGCCTCCCCAATTGTGTACTGCCTACGGACAACTAAGCACCATTATCAGACCTGAATGAAGGCAATTATCATTTAAGAAAAAGGAGAACCTAAACTCAGCAATGTATGGACGATCTTCTTCTGCCTTTCAATTCTTCGAGATTTTCTTTGCCATTGCCAGCTAGAATAGAGTGTCTTTTTCTCGTTGGTGCCTTTGGAACATAAAGATCATTTACTGAATAAAGATAAGTGATATCCACACAGGAAGAAGGCAAGGAAAGGAATATGCTCCCTCTCAAATCAATGAACCTTTTTTAATTCGCCAGAATAGAACAGACAATCGATCTATGTAATTGAATGTTTATTAATAAAATCACATTTTGATAAGGGGATAAGTGCGAATTAGTTATTTAGGGACGCGCAATTCTTTTATACGTCGGCCACGTATGCAGTATGATTAGAAAACTCTTGTGGGGTCACGCTGGGCACTAGTTATTCTCAAATTGTCTAAAAGGAGACAAATAAGAAAAATTAAAGCAAGTACCAGATATTATGACATGGACCACCGTAATTGCGTCGAAGTTTGCCGAAGTCTCCTCCTATGATTATGTCAACAATTCATATACTTTCACTTCATATCAAATACATTGAATAGAGCTCTAGTGCCTGAGCTGCAATTAAATGTTTATATTTCCCTGTCAATGTTTATTCTCTTTGAAAGTCACCATGAATAGGTGTGTATAATTTATCTCGTGTATCTAAATTCTTGCTATTGTATTGGGTTATATAATTGATTGAGAAAAATTACCAAAAAAAGATTTTAAACTTGCAATTGTGCCAATAAATTCCTAAACTTTTTTTGGGCCAATTACCTTTGACAATTTATCAATTAAGTTTATTTGGCCAATTTCGGGCAAAGATAGTTGATGTCAACTTTAGTTATTCTATGTGGCGCTAAAAAGCGCTGACATGGACTAATTTTGTAAATTTTTATGAATTTATTCTTCATCCTATCTTATGTTTTTCCTTTTTCTTCTGATTTTTCTTGTGGCCACCAAGGGTCACTCTAAGTAATGCTCAACCTCTTAAACCCTAACCCTAGCTCTACCATTTTGTTGGTTCTCCCCCTAAAACCCTAGCTCATTCCTCATCATCGTCATGTCCCCGCCTATCCAACACCCCATTTCTATTTTACCACCATTTTAGCCCCTTTCCCAAAACCCTAACTCGCACTGCAAATCCATCATCAAATGCTATGATACCACACACCATTTCGTATCTATATAATGTGCAAAATAATTTGTAAACCCAAACCATGCCCTGTCATCTTTTGCATCATCTAGTACCACTTCACAAAACACAAACCAGTATTACAAATGCAATCAGCATCTTTCTATTCTAACCAATCATACTGAATATCTTGCTACGCTTCACTACGAACTTCTTTAAATTCATCATCCAATGGAGGAGTATGAGGAAGCAGCTGTGCGGCTTGTGGCTCTCTGTAGAAAGTTAGGGGGATTATGGGCTCAAAGGCAGATTGTGGCACTAGATGAGGAGATCTCTGTGTAAAAAATCAGAGAGTGTCAGTTATCTCTGATTGGACAACTATATCAAAACCCAAAGGTAAACATCCAGGCTTTTCAATCAACAATGCAAAAAGCTTGGAAGATAGAGAATGTTGAGATTTTGGTAATTGCTCCTGGTGTTTTTGAATTTAAATTTTGGAATGAAGCAGATAAGAGAAAAGTTGTAGATCAGGGACCGTGGTCCTTTGCGAATCATTTGTTGTTGTTGAAAGAATGGGAGCTAAATACACCCCTTGCTTGTTACAATTTTGCTGTCTGTGATTTCTAGGTCCAAATATGTGGTCTGCCTACGGAATGGATAACGGAGAATGTCATCTCAAAAGTAGCGAGTGAAATTGGCAAAGTTTCAAAAATCAGAATTGAATCTAGAGGATACATATCTTACAAAGTTGCAAATGCAAAGGTGGAGATTGATATTTCAAATCCTCTGTTACAAGGATCCATATTTAGCAACAAAAAGAAAAACCCGTGGCTGGATTTTAGGTATGAACAAATCCTTCATTACTGCTATGCATGTGGGAGAATTGGGCACTATGCTCAGCATTGTAAAGAGAAGCCATGTAATGATGAAACTTTTAAAAATATGGGAAATAGCCTATGGTTCATGGCTGAAAGTGGAAGCAAATGAAAATAGCCCATATTGGAACCTGTTCTATGGCAAGAAAGTAGAAGAACTCATTAAAGAAGAGGAAATACGTGAAACACCTGAAGAGTTGGGGCAGTTGGTGGTTTATGAGAATCAATCAAAGGAAAAAACTGCAAAGAAAGACAAAGAAGTCCTCATTCAGGAAATTATAGTAGAACAATCTGACCGTATTGTACTAGACTCACTCTCAGGAGGGTTCAGTAGATCAAAAGTAAAGAGGAGAGATGGTTTTTCCAGTTTGCCTATAGTGGAGAAAGCACAAAGGGGCAAAAGCCCTATACCAATGGCAGAAAAAGAGGAAAAAGAGGAAAAAGAGATATGCACCGTATGAAATGTAGTTATTAAACAAGGGTGTGCTGGATGAGACACAATTACTTGATACGCAAATACACACATAAGAGGAGGTTTTTGAACGGGCTTTGGTGGCTTATCCTAATAAGCCACCAGGTCATAAATGAAGACTATCTACTGGAATTGTCAAGGTGTAGGCTCACCCTTGACAATTCAGGCCCTTAGAGCACTAGTTGCTCAAGAAAAGCCTAGTATATTGTGTCTGCTAGAAACAAAAAACCAAGAAGATGTTGTGAGGAAAATGCAAAAAAGACTAAATTTTTGGGAATGCCACATAGTGAACCTGAATGGAACTATAGGGGGCATTGCACTACTATGGAATGAAATGGTGAAAATCCAAATCGAACTCAGTTCTGTGAATGTTGTTGATATAATTTGTGAGATAGAAGAAAGCATGCAAAAAATGCGAATGACTTTTGTTCATGCACCTAATGTTTTCCATGATAGATTGAGGTTATGGGAGATGATTAAACAGATTGGCCAATCAAATCAATATCCCTGGATTTGCCTTGGCGACTTTAATGAAGTCCTATATCACTAGGAGAAGATTGGAAAGCAAGGAGTAAAGAATTACAGAATAAATGTTTTTCAAGACTTTCTAAATGCTTGTGAGTTTATGGATGTAGAAAGTAAAGACTGTGCCTATACATGGGCTAATAATCGTGTAGGGGCTGAACTAGTTAAGGAAAGACTGGATAAAATGTTGTGCAACTTACGGTGAAGAGTGTCTTTTCCTAAAGCAATGGTGTATGCTCTACCTGCTATTGGTTCTGATCACAACCCACTATTAGTTGATTTCTGCCCAACAACTAGAAGGAAGAAAAAGATATCCAAGTTCGAA
Source organism: Melaleuca alternifolia (assembly GCA_019926035.1). NCBI lineage: Eukaryota > Viridiplantae > Streptophyta > Magnoliopsida > Myrtales > Myrtaceae > Melaleuca > Melaleuca alternifolia. The sequence goes on along the minus strand of JAGKPW010000131.1, from coordinate 16,162 downwards.
GCTTATTGGTTAGAGGATGAAGAGTATGCACGAGTAGTTACCAACTCATGGAAGTCTCTCCAGGCACAACAAGTATACCTTTCTGCAAGACTGAAGAAGGTAGTAGAAAGTTTATCAACATGGAGCAAAGGAAAATTCCTAAATGGTGAAAGACAAATTGCTAAACTGAAGAGGGAGATACAGGAGCTTACAAATTCTCAGGGTGAAAATGAAGAGCACACCAGAATTGAAGAGCTGGAAGCATAAGTGGAAAAAATTTGGCGATGAGAGGAAATGTATTGGGGGATGAGATCCAGAATACAGTGGATTAAGTGGGGGGACAGAAATGCAAAATTTTTCCATACTACTACTCAGTAACGAAGACAAAGAAATAGAATTCAATGCTGAAGAATGACAGATATGAACGGTGCAGGGATACCAACCAATTACAGCATATGACTATGCATTTCTTTGAGGGGCTTTATACAACAATAGGAGCAAGGGACTTCTCCCTGGTTATTGACCAAATCCCCTGCTTAGTCACAGAAGAGATCAATATGGCTTTAATTGGTGAAGTTACAATTGAAGAAGTAAAACAAGCCATATTTCAACTAGGAGCTTTGAAGGCCCCATGACCTAATGGTCTAAATGGGAAACTTTTCCAGTTTCACTGGCATGAAATACAGCAAGAAGTGTTTTGAGAAGTAACAAATTTCTTCCCCACAGGTTACTTGAATCTTGAGTTCAACCATACCCATATTACCTTAGTCCCCAAAGTACCAAATCTAGAAAAGCTAGACCAATTCCGCCCCATCAACCTGTGCAACTTTACCTACAAAATCATATCAAAAGTGTTGGCTAACAGATTTAAACAGTGGCTTCCAAGAATTATTGCTGAAGAACAAAGCGCTTTCATTAGCGGGAGACAAATTCAAGACAATATTTTTATTATTCAAGAGGTTCTACATCAACTAATAACCAGGAAATGAAGAAGCAAGTTCTAGGCAGTGCTTAAAATGGACATGAAAAAAGCGTATGATTGGGTGTGGTGGGACTTTCTAGAAGCATGTATGCAAAAAATGGGGTCTCATAGTCGTTGGATTTCATGGATTATGAAATGTATCTCCTCTGTTTCATACAGTGTGACAATGAATGGGGAAATATTGCGTTCTTTTCAGCCAACACGTGGCATCAGGTAGGGTGATCCAATATCCCCTTATCTGTTCATTATATTAGCAAACATACTGTCAGTGTTATTGAAGAAAGAAGTAAAGAATGGAAATATCAAAGCCATAAAGCTTAATCACAGGTGCCCCACTTTATCTCACTTGTTGTTTGCTGATGACCTTATTCTGTTTATGGATGGAAAGTTGGTGGAGTGCCCAAATTTAGCTATTGTTTTGAATTAGTATTGTTATGCATCAGGTCAAGCAATAAATCTAAACAAATCAGGTATATTTTTTAGCAAAAACTGCCCTGCTGACCTAAGGCATAATATGGCCTATGAAATGAGAGTTGCTGAAGTGCAAAAAATGGGTAAATACCTGGGAATTCCATCTGATTGGGGTGCATCAAGGAAGCAAATGTCATCCTGGATTTTAGAAAGAGTGAATAAGAAACTAGAAGGGTGGAAAGAAAACCTGTTGTCAAAAGCAGGAAAGGAAATTCTCTTAAAGATAGTGGTGCAAGCGTTACCTCAATATGCAATGTCTATCTTTAAGATTCCTCTTTCTATTTGTCCAGCCATTGAAAAAAAAAAGGCAGATTTTTGGTGGAAGACAAATGCTAATCACAAAGGAATACATTGGAGGAAATAGGAAATGCTTAAACAAAGAAAAGACATTGGAGGTTTGGGATTCTGTGATCTTATCACGTTTAATCAAGCTATTTTAGGGAAACAAGCATGGAGACTTGCTCAGAATCCTGAATCCTTATGGGCAAAATTGTTCAAGGCACTGTATTTTCCCAATACTGACTTACTACATGCAGGAAAAAGCTCAAATCAATCATGGGGTTGGTAGAGTTTACTTGTAGGCCGAGATGTTATTCGTTAATCGTCTCAGTAGGTGGTTGGAAATGGGTAGAAAATTCACACTCGTTCAGATAAATGGCTAAATCGTGTTTTGATTGGAGGTCCTGCAAATAGGATAGACCCAACTTGGGTGTCAGAATTGATAATTATGGAGGAACCAAGGTAGAATGAGCCAAAACTATCAGAATATTTTGATGAAGGAACAGTCCAAGACATCTTAACCATTCCACTAAGCCATCAAAACTCAAAAGACTCATTGAAGTGGGAGCATACAGCAAAAGGCCAGTTTACGGTTAAAAGTGCATATAATGTACTCAGAGCACAACAAGAAAGAAACATATCCCCACAAGCTTCCACTTCGTATGTTTTGCCGAGAGAGCTATGGCTACGAATATGGAATACTAATTCTCCACCAAAGATTAAACCTTTTCTTTGGCAGATATGCCAAAATGCAGTGGCTACAAGAGAAAATTTATGCCGCAGGAGAATATTAACAGACAATGCATGCCCGATCTGTCACAATGTCCCAGAAACAATTAAACATCTCTTACTTCTCTGTCCTTGGACTAAACAGGTATGGCGTGACCCATCTATTAACATGGTGATAAATGAATATACAGTGAGGCAAATGGATGAATGGTTGGTGAAATTCCAACATACCTCGGTTTTGCTTGAGCTTTTGTCGATGCTTCTATGGCGGATCTGGAAATCAAGGAATGAGTTGGTATTTCGAGGCTAGCAAGTAAATCCTAAACAAGTCGTTCTATTAGCCAGAGCAGAAATAGAAAATCATCAGAAGTGGGTGAAAGAAGGGACGAGCATATCTAAGATACAGAATGGGTCACCTGTGAAATGGTCGCCTCCTCCTCTTGGTGCGCTAAAAGCAAATGTAGACGGATCCTTCGATCCAGAAACTGGAGAAGGAGCAATGGCGTGTGTTGTTCTTGACATCAAGGGTCTTCTATGCGAGGGATTCGCGAGAACACTTCGAGTCTCCTCGGCTCTCCAAGCAGAAGTAAAGGCGATACTCCAAACCCTAAGGTACTTTCGGAGAAGAAGCGAAGAAGTGATCTTCATAGATACAGATCATCTTGATTTGTCATGAGAGATAGCCACACGCACAGATCTAGTGCACTGGGAAGCACAAGCCATTATCAAAGAAGCCTAGGCCCTTTTATAGCAACTACCAGGCATGAAGATAACCTACTGCTCAAGAACGCCAAACCGGGTTGTGGATTGGACTGCTAAAGCCCAAAGGATGAGAAATTTATCGAGTAACTGGGTTTTATACCCTCCTCCTTTACTACTAGAATTTTTATGCGTTGAATCTAGTGATATATCTTGTAGTACTTTCAAGATATAAATATAAGCAGATATATTTCGACCAAAAAAAAATCACTAGTGGCTAGGTTGGTGAGGCTCACCCGAGACTGGTGAGGTTAACTTCACCGTCCCTCACCTATAGCCGATTGTCAAGGCCCGGCAACTGTTTAAAGGAAGAAGAAAAACAAAAAGAAAGATAAAGAAAAGATAAAAAAAGGAAAAAGAAAGAGAAATAAAGTATGAATAAATAAATAATTCGATAAAATATTAAAATACTATCAAAGATTGTTTATGTCATCTTCAGTCATGCTGTGTAAGACAATTGGCATCCATATCAATGATTTCTAGTCAAAATTGGAGTGATAGGTTGTTTATGTCATCTAAAGTCATGCTATGTAAGACAATTGGCATCCATAAATGCAAACTATTTTATTCTCAATTGTCAAAAAAAAAAAGTTTATGACTGAAGTAACATAATTATAATAAGTTTATTTTCCTGTTCATTGACTGTCATTTTATTTGGGCTTAAATTGTCTTTTTCCTTTCAATTTCTATGACATCAGCATGGGGCTAAGCATTGGATGAAGAACTTGGTCCCCTTGCCCATGTCTGCTAAGCGATAAGTTCCTTGATGAGACTTTCTTAAGTAATAATGCAGAGATACAAGATCGTTTTCCTCCACCTTGTTGAGGTATTTTGACGTCCTGAAATAACTTGTGGTGATAATGCAAGGGTGCAAACGAGGACAATACTATATATATCAAATCAAAATAGATACTAATATATTAAATAAGAAGTCACCACAGGCGGTAAAATCTATCGTTTATGGGATATATGGAAAACAGATAAAAGAGATATTGAATTGAAATGATATTATAATATATAGGCTGAATAATATAATTAGAAATATAAATTTAGATACAAGTGCAAGAACTGAATAATGACAAGAATAAAAGGTTTATTGAAAGAAGGTGATCATGTGGGATGAAGGCTAGAGAAGGGCAAGAGGCTTCAAAATGGTAGAATGCTCTAGAAAAACTGTCTTCCTTTGAGAGGTTGTTCCCATTTATAGATATTGGGATTTACTATGCATAGTGGAGCTATAGTGAAAAGTTGATTTTACTATGCAACATGGGTTCCAACATAATTTATGAAAGTTTTCGCATAGTGGTTACAGTGTCCGACGTATCAAATACAACAAAGAATATTATAAAGATATAATGGTGATATATATATATATATATTAAAAATGTACAGTGATGATGGAAAATGTTCAAAAAAATGATGTTACTTTATGTGTTATTGAATCAGTGGTGCTCCTGTAGAAGATGCTCCTTGTTCTTACAAAACTTCCTCGTGATCTTCATGTAACAGTATTATGTTGCAGTCATTTTCATTGGCGTTTCTATTATGGTGGGAGGACCAACTACATTCCTCTAATTAAAAAAAAAGCTTGTTTCAATAATCCCTTAAATTGGTCTTATGATTACGTCGAAGTAAGCTTTCATAAAACAAATCCCTTATCATGTAGAAACTAAGTAATTTCTTCCAGGCAATATAAAATTGGGCTTTGTGAACTATTGTGATTTTTTACCCTGTCAATGAATGATTATTCTGCCATCTTTAGCCATAGTCTAAAACCATTCCACCATTTCAGTTTAAATTTTCTTATTAAAATAAGACTATCAAGGTCCGTGGTTTTCCGTTTGTTGTAAAACCATATCATTATCCAGGAAATTCCAAAGTGCATGAAATACAACGTATTCATAGAGAATCTTTTTCTCATGAAGTTGAGGACTATAAATTTTTATGAAAATATCAAATCCAGATTTTGCTCAGGAAGTTCATCTCCTCTTGGTCCAATCTAGGAGAGTTGGTCTCCTTTTCGTCCAATCTAAGGAAGTTCGACTCCTCTTGGTCGAATCTAAGGAATTTCGTCTCCTCTTGGTCCAATATAAGGAGTTCGTCTCCTCTTTATCCAATCTAAGGAGTTCGTCTCCTTTTGCTTCAATCTTAGGAAGTTCTTCTCCCCTTGGTCCAATCTAAGGGTTCGTCTCATTTTGGTCCAATTTAACTGAGTTCGTCTCCACTTGGTCCAATTTAAGAAGTTCGTCTCATTTTGGTCCAATCTTTGGAAGTTCGTCTCCTCTTGGTCCAATCTAAGGAGCTCGTCTCCTTTTGGTCAATCTAACCGAGTTCGTCTCCTCTTGGTCCAATCTAAGGAGTTTGTCTCCTTTGGGTCCAATCTTTGGAAGTTCGTCTCCTCTTGGTCCAAACTAAGGAGTTCGTCTCCTCTTTATCTAATCTAAGGAGCTCGTCTCCTATTGGTCCAATCTTAGGAAGTTCGTCTCCTCTTGGTCCAATCTAAGGAGCTAGTCCCCTTTTGGTCTAATCTAACCGTGTTCGTGTCCTCTTGGTCCAATCTAGGGAAGTTCATCTCCTCTCGTTCCAATCTAAGGAGTTCGTCTCCCTTATCCAATCTAAGGATTCGCTCCTTTTTGGTCCAATCTAACCGAGTGTCGTCTCCTCTTGCGCCAATCTAAGGAGTTTCGTCTCCATTTGGATCCAATCTTTTGGAAGTTCGTCGCCTTTTGGTTCCAATCTCAGAAGTGCGTCTCTTTTTGGTCCAATCGAAACGAGTTTGTTTTTTTTTGTTTGTGTTTTTGGTTCCCCTCCTCCTGGTCTAAATCTAGGAGAGGTGTACCTTTGGGTCCAATCAACCCTAGCTCGTGTTCCTCTCGATCCAATATAGGAAAGTTCGTCTCCTCTCATGTAAATCTAGGTAATTCGTATATTTTGTCCATATATTAGAGTTCGTCTCCTTTTCGTCCAATCTAATGAGTTCGTCTCAAACTTTATCCAATCTAAGGAATTCTTCGCCTTTTGGTCCAAATCTAACCAGTTCGTGTCCCTCCGGGTCAATCTAGGGAAGTAGTTGTTCTCCTGTAGTCAATCTGTAAGGAGGTTATACTCCTCGTTATCTAATCTAGGGAGTTTGTTCTTTTGGTCCAATCTAGGAAGTTCGTCGCCTCTTGGTCCAATCTAATGTAGTTCGTCCTTTCTTGATCCAATCTAAGGAGTTCGTCTCCTCTTGGTCCAATCTAAGGAGTTCATCCTCTCTTGGTCCAATCTAAGGAGTTCGTCTCCTCTTGGTCCAATCTAAGGGAGTTCGTCTCTTTTTGGTCCAATCGAAGGGAGTTCGTCTCCTCTTGGTCCAATCTAAGGGAGTTCGTCCTCTCTTGGTCCAATTTAAGGTAGTTCGTTCCTTTGTCTAAATCTAAAAAGAGTTCCTATCTCTGTCTAATTAGGAGAGTTCGTCACTTTTGGTATAATCTAACGAAGTTGTCTCTTCTTGGTCCCAGGTTAAGAGAGTCGTCTCCTAGCGGTCCAATATACAAGGAAGTTCGTCTCCTTCTGTTCAATCTAAGGAGTTCGGTCTCCTTTTGGTCCATTATAACAGAGTCGTCCTATTGCGTCCAATCTAAACCCGTTCGTTATCTCCCCTTGTCCATCTAAGAGTTCATCTCCTTTGTGCGTCCAATCTTTGGAAAGTTCGTCTCATCGTGGTCCAATCTAAGGAGTCGGGTACTTTCTTATTTTAATCTAAGGAGGTTCGTCTCTCGGGGTCCAATCTAAGGAGTTCGTTCGTCTTTAACCAATTAAGGAGTGCGTCTCTTTTGGTCCAATCTTAAACGTTGTCTCTTTGGTCCAATCTAAGGAATTTCGTCTCCTCTTGGTCCAATCTACGGAGTTCGTCTACTCTTTATCCAATGTAAGGAGTTTGTTTCCTTTTGGTCCAATCTTTGGAACTTTATCTCCTCTTGGTCCAATCTAAGTAGTTCGTCTCCTCTTTATCTAACCTAAGGAGTTCGTCTCCTTTTGATCCAATCTTAGGAAGTTCGTCTCCTCTCGTTCCAATCTAAGGAGTTCGTCTGCTTTTGGTCCAATCTTTGGTAGTTCGTCTCTTTTGGTCCAATCTAAGGAGTTCGTCTCCTTTTTGTCCAATCTAAACAAGTTCCTCTCCTCTTGGTCTAACCTAGGAGAGTTTGTCACCTTTTGGTCCAATCGAACCGAGTTCGTATCCTCTTGGTCCAATCTAAGAGAGTTCGTCTCCTAACGGTCCAATATAAGGAAGTTAGTCTCCTCTCGTTCCAATCTAAGGAGTTCATCTCCTTTTGGTCCAATATAACAAAGTTCGTCTCCTCTTGGTCCTATCTAAGAGAGTTCGTCTCCTCTTTGTCGAATCCTAGGAAGTGCGTCTCCTATTGGTCCAATCTAAGGAGTTCGCCTCCACTTTATCCAATCTAAGGAGTTCGTCTCCTTTTGGTCCAATCTTAGGAAGTTCGTCTCCTCTTGGTCCAATATAAGGAGTTCGTCTCATTTTGGTCCAATTTAACCGAGTTCGTCTCCTCTTGGTCCAATTTAAGAAGTTCGTCTCCTTTTGGTCCAATCTAACCGAGTTCGTCTCCTCTTGGTCCAATCTAAGGAGTTTGTCTCCTTTGGGTCCAATCTTTGGAAGTTCGTCTCCTCTTGGTCCAAACTAAGGAGTTCGTCTCCTCTTTATCTAATCTAAGGAGCTCGTCTCCTATTGGTCCAATCTTAGGAAGTTCGTCTCCTCTTGGTCCAATCTAAGGAGCTAGTCCCCTTTTGGTCTAATCTAACCGTGTTCGTGTCCTCTTGGTCCAATCTAGGGAAGTTCGTCTCCTCTTGGTCCAATCTGAGAAGTTCGTCTCCTCTTTATCCAATCTAAGAAGTTCGTCTCCTTTTGGTCCAATCATAGGAAGTTAGTCTCCTCTTGGTCCAATCTATGGAGTTCGTCTCCATTTTGTCCAATCTAACTGAGTTCGTCTCTTGGGGCCCAATTCTTTGGAAGAACTTCGTCTCTTTTGGTCTCCATCCAAGGAGTCGTCTCTTTTTGGTCCATCTAAATGAGGTTCCTCTCATCCTGTCTAATCAGGGAGAAGGAAGGGGTGTACCCTTTGGGTCACCAATTAAAACTAGCTCGGTCCTATCGGTTCCAATATAAGGAAGTTTCGTCTCCTCTCATTTAAATCTAGGTAATTCGTATCCTTGTGGTCCAATATAATAGAGTTCTCCTCCTCTTGGTCCAATCTAAGGAGTTCGTTCTCCACTTTATCCAATCTAAGGAATTCGTCTCCTTTGGTCCAATCTACCGAGTTTCGTGTCCTCCTGGTCCAATTAGGGAAGTGTCGTCTCTGTTAGGTCCAAATTAAGGAGTTCTACTCTCTTTATCTAATCTAGGGAGTTGGTCTCCTTTTGGCCAATCTTAGGAAGTTCGTTCTCCTCCTAGTCCAATCTAGTAGTCGTCTCCTCTTGGTCCAATCTAAGGAGTTCGTCTCCTTTTGGTCCAATCTTAGGAAGTTCGTCTCCTCTTGGTCCAATCTAAGGACTTCATCTCCTTTTGGTCCAATTTGATCGAGTTCATCTCCTCTTGGTCCAATCTAAGGAGTTCGTCTCCTTTTGGTCCAATCTTTGGAAGTTCGTCTCCTTTTGGTACAATCTAAGGAGTTCGTCTCCTTTTTCTCCAATCTAAACGAGTTCCTCTCCTCTTGGTCTAATCTAGGAGAGTCCGTCACCTTTTGGTCCAATCTAACCGAGTTCGTCTCCTCTTGGTCCAATCTAAGAGAGTTCGTCTCCTATCGGTCCAATATAAGGAAGTTAGTCTCCTCTCGTTCCAATCTAAGGAGTTCGTCTCCTTTTGGTCCAATATAACAGAGTTCGTCTCCTCTTGGTCCAATCTAACCGAGTTCGTCTCCTCTTGGTCCAATCTAAGGAGTTCATCTCCTTTTGGTCCAATCTTTGGAAGTTCGTCTCCTCTTGGTCCAATCTAAGGAGTTCGTCTTCTCTTTATCCAATTTAAGGAGTTCGTCTCCTCTTGGTCCAATCTAAGGAGTTCGTCTCGTCTTTATCCAATCTAAGGAGTTCGTCTCCTTTTGGTCCAATCTTAAGAAGTTTGTCTCCTCTTGGTCCAATCTAAGGAATTTTGTCTCCTCTTGGTCCAATCTACGGAGTTCGTCTCCTCTTTATCCAATGTAAGGAGTTTGTTTCCTTTTGGTCCAATCTTTGGAACTTTATCTCCTCTTGGTCCAATCTAAGTAGTTCTTCTCCTCTTTATCTAACCTAAGGAGTTCGTCTCCTTTTGATCCAATATTAGGAAGTTCGTCTGCTCTCGGTCCAATCTAAGGAGTTCGTCTGCTTTTGGTCCAATCTTTGGTAGTTCGTCTCTTTTGGTCCAATCTAAGGAGTTCGTCTCCTTTTTGTCCATCTAAACAAGTTCCTCTCCTCTTGGTCTAACCTAGGAGAGTTCGTCACCTTTTGGTCCAATCTAACCGAGTTCGTCTCCTCTTGGTCCAATCTAAGAGAGTTCGTCTCCTAACGGTCCAATATAAGGAAGTTAGTCTCCTCTCGTTCCAATCTAAGGAGTTCATCTCCTTTTGGTCCAATATAACAAAGTTCGTCTCCTCTTGGTCCTATCTAAGAGAGTTCGTCTCCTCTTTGTCGAATCCAAGGAAGTGCATCTCCTATTGGTCCAATCTAAGGAGTTCGCCTCCTCTTTATCCAATCTAAGGAGTTCGTCTCCTTTTGGTCCAATCTTAGGAAGTTCGTCTCCTCTTGGTCCAATATAAGGAGTTCGTCTCATTTTGGTCCAATTTAATCGAGTTCGTCTCCTCTTGGTCCAATTTAAGAAGTTCGTCTCCTTTTGGTCCAATCTAACCGAGTTCGTCTCATCCTGGTCCAATCTAAGAAGTTCGTCTCCTTTGGGTCCAATCTTGGGAAGTTCGTCTCCTCTTGGTCCAAACTAAGGAGTTCGTCTTCTCTTTATCCAATTTAGGGAGCTCGTCTCCTATTGGTCCAATCTTAGGAAGTTCGTCTCCTCTTGGTCCAATCTAAGGAGCTAGTCTCCTTTTGGTCTAATCTAACCGTGTTCGTGTCCTCTTGGTCCAATCTAGGGAAGTTCGTCTCCTCTTGGTCCAATCTGAGGAGTTCGTCTCCTCTTTATCCAATCCAAGGAGTTCGTCTCCTTTTGGTCCAATCATAGGAAGTTCGTCTCCTTTTGGTCCAATCTAACCGAGTTCGTCTCCTCTTGCTCCAATCTAAGGAGTTCGTCTCCTTTGGGTCCAATCTTTGGAAGTTCGTCTCCTTTTGGTCCAATCTCAGAAGTTCGTCTCTTTTTGGTCCAATCTAAACGAGTTCCTCTCCTCCTGGTCTAATCTAGGAGAGTTCGTCACCTTTGGGTCCAATCTAACCTAGCTCGTGTCCTCTCGATCCAATATAAGGAAGTTCGTCTCCTCTCATTTCAATCTAGGGAATTCGTATCCTTTTGGTCCAATATAATAGAGTTCTCCTCCTCTTGGTCCAATCTAAGAGAGTTCGTCTCATCTTGGTCGAATATGAGGAAGTTCGTCTCCTCTTGGTCCTATCTAAGGAGTTCATCTCCACTTTATCCAATCTAAGGAATTCGTCTCCTTTTGGTCATATCTAGGGAAGTTCGTCTCCTGTTAGTCCAATCTAAGGAGTTCGACTCCTCTTTATCTAATCTAGGGAGTTTGTGTCCTTTTGGTCCAATCTTAGGAAGTTCGTGTCCTCCTAGTCCAATCTAAGGAGTTCATCTCCTTTTGGTCCAATCTAACCGAGTTCGTCTCCTCTTGGTCCAATCTGAGGGACTTCGTCTCCTCTTGGTCCAATCTAAGGAGTTCGACTCCTTTTGGTCTAATCCTAGGAAGTTCATCTCCTCTTGGTCCAATTTAAGTAGTTCGGCTTCGTTTGGTCCAATCTAACCGAATTCGTGTCCTCTTGGTCCAATCTAAGTAGTTCGTCTCGTTTTGGTCCAATCCAACCGAGTTCGTCTCCTCTTGGTCCAATCTAGGAGAGTTCGTGTCCTTTTGGTCCAATCTAAGGAAGTTCGTCTCCTCTTTGTCGAATCTAAGGAATTTCGTCTCCTCTTGGTCCAATCTAAGGAGTTTTTTTTTTTTGGCAAAGTGTCCAATCTAAGGAGTTCGTCTCCTCTTTGTCCAATGTGAGGAGTTCGTATCCTTTTGGTCCAATCTTTGGAAGTTCGTTTCCTCTTTGTCCAATCTAAGTAGTTCGTCTCCTCTTTATCCAATCTAAGGAGTTCGTCTCCTTTTGGTCCAATCTTAGGAAGTTCGACTCCTCTTGGTCCAATCTAAGGAGTTCATCTCCTTTTAGTCCAATCTGATCGAGTTCGTCTCCTCTTGGTCCAATCTAAGGAGTTCGTCTCCTTTTGGTACAATCTAAGGAGTTCGTCTCCTTTTTCTCCAATCTAAACGAGTTCCTCTCCTCTTGGTCTAATCTAGGAGAGTTCGTCACCTTTTGGTATAATCTAACCGAGTTCGTCTCCTCTTGGTCCAGTCTAAGAGAGTTCGTTCGCCTATCGGGTCCAATATAAGGAAGTTCGTATCCTGTTGGTCCAATCTAAGGAGTTCGTCTCCTTTTGGTCCAATCTTGGGAAGTTCGTCTCCTTTTGGTACAATCTAAGGAGTTCATCTCATTTTTCTCCAAGCTTTGGAAGTTCGTCTCCTCTTGGTACAATTAAGAGTTAGGTTCTTATCCAATCTAAAGAGTTCGTCTCCTAGTGTCCAACTTAAGGAGTTAGTCTCATCTTTATCAATCTAAGGAGTTCGTTCCTTTTGGACCCATTTAGAAGTTCGTCTCCTCTTGGTCCAATCTAAGGAGCTCGTCTCCTTTTGGTCCAATCTAACCGAGTTCGTGTCCTCTTGGTCAAATCTAGGGAAGTTCATCTACTCTTGGTCCAATCTAAGGAGTTTGTCTCCTCTTTATTCATTGTAAGGAGTTCGTCTCCTTTTGGTCCAATCTTTGGAAGTTCATCCCTTCTTGGTCCAATCTAAGGAGTTCGTCTCCACTTTATCCAATCTAAGGAATTCGTCTCCTTTTGGTCCAATCTAACCGAGTTCGTGTCCTCCTGGTCCAATCTAGGGAAGTTCGTCTCCTGTTAGTCCAATCTAAGGAGTTCGACTCCTCTTTATCTAATCTAGGGAGTTTGACTCCTTTTGGTCCAATCTTAGGAAGTTCGTCTCCTCCTAGTCCAATCTAAGGAGTTCGTCTCCTTTTGGTCCAATCTAACCGAGTTCGTCTCCTCTTGGTCCAATCTGAGGGACTTCGTCTCCTCTTGGTCCAATTTAAGGAGTTCGTCTCCTTTTGGTCCAATCCTAGGAAGTTCGTCTCCTCTTGGTCCAATCTAAGGAGTTCGTCTCCTTTTTGTCCAATCTAACCGAGTTCGTGTCCTCTTGGTCCAATCTAAGTAGTTCGTCTCGTTTTGGTCCAATCCAACCGAGTTCGTCTCCTCTTGGTCCAATCTAGGAGAGTTCGCATCCTTTTGGTCCAATCTAAGGAAGTTCGTCTCCTCTTGGTCGAATCTAAGGAATTTCGTCTCCTCTTGGTCCAATCTAAGGAGTTTTTTTTTTGTAAAGTGTCCAATCTAAGGAGTTCGTCTCCTCTTTGTCCAATGTGAGGAGTTCGTTTCCTTTTCGCCCAATCTTTGGAAGTTCGTCTCCTCTTGGTCCAATCTAAGTAGTTCGTCTCCTCTTTATCCAATCTAAGGAGTTTGTCTCCTTTTGGTCCAATCTTAGGAAGTTCGTCTCCTCTTGGTCCAATCTAAGGACTTCATCTCCTTTTGGTCCAATCTGATCGAGTTCATCTCCTCTTGGTCCAATCTAAGGAGTTCGTCTCCTTTTGGTCCAATCTTTGGAAGTTCGTCTCCTTTTGGTGCAATCTAAGGAGTTCGTCTCCTTTTTCTCCAATCTAAAGGAGTTCCTCTTCTCTTGGTCTAATCTAGGAGAGTTCGTCACCTTTTGGTATAATCTAACCGAGTTCGTCTCCTCTTGGTCCAGTCTAAGAGAGTTCGTCTCCTATCAGTCCAATATAAGGAAGTTCGTCTCCTCTCGTTCCAATCTAAGGAGTTAATCTCCTTTTGGTCCAATATAACAGAGTTCGTCTCCTCTTGGTCCAATCTAACCGAGTTCGTCTCCTCTTGGTCCAATCTAAGGAGTTCATCTCCTTTTGGTCCAATCTTTGGAAGTTCGTCTCCTCTTGGTCCAATCTAAGGAGTTCATCTTCTCTTTATCCAATCTAAGGAGTTCGTCTCCTTTTGGTCCAATCTTAAGAAGTTTGTCTCCTCATGGTCCTATCTAAGGAATTTCGTCTCCTCGTCCAATCTACGGAGTTCGTCTCCTCTTTATCCAATGTAAGGAGTTTGTTTCCTTCTGGTCCAATCTTTGGAACTTTATCTCCTCTTGGTCCAATCTATGTAGTTCGTCTCCTCTTTATCTAACCTAAGGAGTTAGTCTCCTTTTGATCCAATCTTAGGAAGTTCGTCTCCTCTCGGTCCAATCTAAGGAGTTCGTCTCCTTTTGGTCCAATCTTTGGTAGTTCGTCTCCTTTTGGTCCATTCTAAGGAGTTCGTCTCCTTTTGGTCCAATCTTAGGAAGTTCGTCTCCTCTTGGTCCAATCTAAGGAGTTCGTCACCTTTTAGTCCAATCTTGGGAAGTTCGTCTCCTCGTGGTCCAATCTAAGGAGTTCGTCTCCTCTCTTGGTCCAATCTAAGGAGTTCGCCTCCTTTTGGTCCAATCTTTGGAAGTTCGTCTCCTCTTGGTCCAATCTTAGAAGTTCGTCTCCTTTTGGTCCAATCTTTCGAAGTTCGTCTCCTCTTGGTCCAATCTTAGAAGTTCGCCTCCTTTTGGTCCAATCTTTGGAAGTTCATCTGCTCTTGGTCCAATGTAAGGAGTTCGTGTCTTTTTGGTCCAATCTAGGAATTTCGTCTCCTCTTGGTCCAATCTAAGGAGTTCGTCTCCTTTTAGTCCAATCTTGGAAAGTTCGTCTCCTCGTGGTCCAATCTAAGGAGTTCGTTTCCTCATGGTCCAATCTTAGGAAGTTCGTCTCCTCTTGGTCCAATCTAAGGAGTTCGCCTCCTTTATCTAATCGAGGGGTTCTCCTTTTGTTTTTTTTTTTTTTTTTGTCCAATTTAGGAAGTTAGTTCCTCCTAGTACCAAGTCTAAGGAGTGTCGTCTCCTTTTGGTCCAATCTAACCGGGTTCGTCTCCTCTTGGTCCAATCTGAGGGACTTCGTCTCCTCTTGGTCCAATCTAAGGAGTTCGACTCCTTTTGGTCTAATCCTAGGAAGTTCATCTCCCCTTGGTCCAATTTAAGTATTTCGGCTTTCTTTGGTCCAATTTAACCGAGTTCGTGTCCTCTTGGTCTAATCTAAGTAGTTTGTCTCGTTTTGGTCCAATCCAACCGAGTTCGTCTCCTCTTGGTCCAATCTAGGAGAGTTCGTATCCTTTTGGTCCAATCTAAGGAAGTTCGTCTCTACTTGGTCGAATCTAACGAATTTCGTCTCCTCTTGGTCCAATCTAAGGAGTTTTTTTTTTTTGTAAAGTGTCCAATCTAAGGAGTTCGTCTCCTCTTTGTCCAATGTGAGGAGTTCGTTTCCTTTTCGCCCAATCTTTGGAAGTTCGTCTCCTCTTGGTCCAATCTAAGTAGTTCGTCTCCTCTTTATCCAATCGAAGGAGTTCGTCTCCTTTTGGACCAATCTTAGGAAGTTCGTCTCCTCTTGGTCAAATCTAAGGACTTCATCTCCTTTTGGTCCAATCTGATCGAGTTCATCTCCTCTTGGTCCAGTCTAAGAGAGTTCGTCTCCTATCGGTCCATTATAAGGAAGTTCGTCTCCTCTCGTTCCAATCTAAGGAGTTCCTCTCCTTTTGGTCCAATATAACAGAGTTCGTCTCCTCTTGGTCCAATCTAACCGAGTTCGTCTCCTCTTGGTCCAATCTAAGGAGTTCATCTTCTTTTGGTCCAATCTTTGGAAGTTCGTCTCCTCTTGGTCCATCTAAGGAGTTCGTCTTCTCTTTATCCAATCTAAGGAGTTCGTCTCCTCTTTATCCAATCTAAGGAGTTTGTCTACTTTTGGTCCAATCTTAAGAAGTTTGTATTCTCTTGGTCCAATCTAAGGAATTTCGTCTCCTCTTGGTCCAATCTACGGAGTTCATCTACTCTTTATCCAATGTAAGGAGTTTGTTTCCTTTTGGTCCAATCTTTGGAACTTTATCTTCCTCTTGAGGCAACTAAGTAGTTAGTATCCTCTTTGTCCAATCTATGTGAGTTCGTCGCCTTTTGGTGCAATCTAAGGAGTTCGTCTCCTCTTGGTCCAATCTAAGGAGTTCGTCTCCTTTTTGTCCAATCTAAACAAGTTCCTCTCCTCTTGGTCTAACCTAGGAGAGTTCGTCACCTTTTAGTCCAATCTAAGGAGTTCGTCTCCTCTTGGTCCAATCTAAGGAGTTCGTCACCTTTTAGTCCAATCTGATCGAGTTCGTCTCCTCTTGGTCCAATCTATGGAGCTCGTCTCCTTTTGGTCCAATCTAACCGAGTTCGTGTCCTCTTGGTCAAATCTAGGGAAGTTCATCTACTCTTGGTCCAATCTAAGGAGTTTGTCTCCTCTTTATTCATTGTAAGGAGTTCGTCTCCTTTTGGTCCAATCTTTGGAAGTTCTTCTCCTCTTGGTCCAATCTAAGGAGTTTGTCTCCACTTTATCCAATCTGAGGAATTCGTCTCCTTTTGGTCCAATCTAACCGAGTTTGTGTCCTCCTGGTCCAATCTAGGGAAGTTCGTCTCCTGTTAGTCCAATCTAAGGAGTTCGACTCCTCTTTATCTAATCGAGGGAGTTTGTCTCCTTTTGGTCCAATCTTAGGAAGTTCGTCTCCTCCTAGTCCAATCTAAGGAGTTCGTCTCCTTTTGGTCCAATCTAACCGAGTTCGTCTCTCTTTTGGTCCAATCT
>JAGKPW010000129.1:0-21913 GCA_019926035.1 Melaleuca alternifolia | reverse complement strand
GTCCAATCTAAGGAGTTCGTCTCCTTTTGGTCCAATCTAACCGAGTTAGTCTCCTCTTTGTCCAATCTAAGAGAGTTCGTCTCCTTTTGGTCGAATCTAAGGAAGTGTGTCTCCTCTTGGTCCAATCTAAGGAGTTCGTCTCCTCTTTATCCAATGTAGGGAGTTCGTCTCCTTTTGGTCCAATATTTGGAGGTTCGTCTCGTCTTGGTCTAATCTAAGGAGTTCGTTTTCTTTTCATCCAATCTAAGGAGTTCGTCCCCTTTTGGTCCAATCTTGGGAAGTTCGTCTCCTCTTGGTCCAATCTAAGCATATCGTCTCCTTTAGGTCCAATCTAACCGAGTTCGTTTCCTCTTGGTCCAATCTAGGGAAGTCCGTCTCCTCTTGGTCCAATCTAAGTGGTTCGTCTCCTCTTTATCCAATCCAAGGAATTCGTGGCCTTTTGGTCCAATCTAAGGAGTTTGTCTCCTTTTGGTCCAATCTTCGGAAGTTCGTCACCTCTTGGTCCAATCTAAGGAGTTTGTCTCCTTTTGGTCCAATCTACCCGAGTTAGTCTCCTCTTCGTCCAATCTAAGAGAGTTCGTCTCCTTTTGGTCTAATCTAAGGAAGTGTGTCTCCTCTTGGTCCAATCTAAGGAGTTCGTCTCCCCTTTATCCAATGTAAGGAGTTCGTCTCCTTTTGGTCCAATCTTTGGAGGTTCGTCTCGTCTTCGTCCAATCTAAGGAGTTCGTCTTCTTTTCATCCAATCTAAGGAGTTCGTCTCCTTTTGGTCCAATCTTGGGAAGTTCGTCTCCACTTGGTCCAATCTAAGGATATCGTCTCCTTTTGGTCCAATCTAACCGAGTTTGTGTCCTCTTGGTCCAATCTAGGGAAGTTCGTCTCCTCTTGGTCCAATCTAAGTGGTTCGTCTCCTCCTTATCCAATCCAAGGAATTCGTCTCCTTTTGGCCTAATCTAAGGAGTTTGTCTCCTTTTAGTCTAATCTTAGGAAGTTCGTCTCCTCTTGGTCCAATCTAAGGAGTTCGTCTCCTTTTGGTCCAATCTAATCGAGTTAGTCTCCTCTTCGTTACAACTAAGCAACGTTACGTTCCATATCAGGTGACGCATCTCCGAGAAATCGTATCACTCCTAACACATAGGCGATCTAGGAGAAGGAGTCGTAAGCCTCGTGGTATCCACATGTAGGGAGTCGAACTCCTTGGGTCCATCGAGGAGGTTCGTCTCGTCTTGGTCCAATCTAAGGAGTTCGTCTTCTTTTCATTCAATCTAAGGAGTTCGTCCCCTTTTGGTCCAATCTTGGGAAGTTCGTCTCCTCTTGGTCCAATCTAAGGATATCGTCTCCTTTTGGTCCAATCTAACCGAGTTCGTTTCCTCTTGGTCCAATCTAGGGAAGTTCGTCTCCTCTTGGTCCAATCTAAAGTGGTTCGTCTCCTCTTTATCCAATCAAGGAATTCGGAGCATTTGGTACAATCTAAGGAGTTTGTTCTCCTTTTGTCCAATCTTACGGAAGTTCGTCACCTCTGGTCAATCTAAGGAGTTTGGCTCCTTTGGTCCAACTCTACCCGAGTAGTCTCCTCTTCGTCCAATCTAAGAGAGTTCGTCTCCTTTTGGTCTAATCTAAGGAAGTGTGTCTCCTCTTGGTCCAATCTAAGGAGTTCGTCTCCTCTTTATCCAATGTAAGGAGTTCGTCTCCTTTTGGTCCAATCTTTGGAGGTTCGTCTCGTCTTCGTCCAATCTAAGGAGTTCGTCTTCTTTTCATCCAATCTAAGGAGTTCGTCCCCTTTTGGTCCAATCTTGGGAAGTTCGTCTCCTCTTGGTCCAATCTAAGGATATCGTCTCCTTTTGGTCCAATCTAACCGAGTTTGTGTCCTCTTGGTCCAATCTAGGGAAGTTCGTCTCCTCTTGGTCCAATCTAAGTGGTTCGTCTCCTCTTTATCCAATCCAAGGAATTTGTGGCCTTTTGGTCCAAGCTAAGGAGTTTGTCTCCTTTTGTCCAATCTTAGGAAGTTCGTCACCTCTTGGTCCAATCTAAGGAGTTCGTCTCCTTTTGGTCCAATCTAACCGAGTTCATCTCCTCTTGGTCCAATCTAAGGAGTTCGTCTCCTTTGGGTCCAATCCTTGGAAGTTCGTCTCCTCTTGGTCCAATTTAAGTAGTTCGGCTCCTTTTGGTCCAATCTAACCGAGTTCGTGTCCTCTTTGTCCAATCTAAGTAGTTCGTCTCATTTTCGTTCAATCTAACCGAGTTCGTCTCCTCTTGGTTTAATCTAGGAGAGTTCGTGTCCTTTTGGTCCAATCTAAGGAAGTTTGTCTCGTCTTGGTCAAATCTAAGCAAGTTCGTCTCCTCTTGGTCCAATCTAAACGAGTTCCTCTACTCTTGGTCTAATTTAGGAGAGTTCGTCACCTTTTGGTCCAATTTAACCGAGCTTGTCTCCTCTTGGTCCAACCTAGGAGAGTTCATCTCCTTTTGGTCCAATCTATGAAAGTTCGTCTCCTCTTGGTCGAATTTGAGGAAGTTCGCCTCCTCTTGGTCCAATCTAAGGAGTTCGTCTCCTCTTTATCCATTGTAAAGAGTTCGTCTTCTTTTGGTCCAATCTTTGGAAGTTCATCTCCTCTTGTTCCAATCTAAGGAGTTTGTCTCCTCTTTATCCAATCTAAGGAATTCGTCTCCTTTTGGTCCAATCTTAGGAAGTTCGCCTCCTCTTGGTCCAATCTAAGGAAGTTCATCCGCTCTTGGTCCAATCTAAGGAGTTCGTCTCCTCTTCATCCAATCTAAGAAAGTTCGTCTCCTCTTGGTCGAATCTAAGGAAGTTCGTCTCCTCTTGGTCCAATCTAAGGACTTCGTCTCCTATTCATCCAATGTAAGGAGTTCGTCTCCTTTTGGTCCAATCTTTGGAACTTCGTCTCCTCTTGGTCCAAATTTAAGGTGTCATTCCTTGTGGTCCAATCTTAGGAAGGTCGTCTCCTCATGGTCCAATCTAAGGAGTTCGTCTCCTTTGAGTGCAATCTAACCAAGATCGTCTCATCTTGGTACAATCTAAGGAGTTCGTCTCGTTTTGGTCCAATCTTAGGAGTTTGTTCTCCTTTGGTCCAATCAGGAGTTCGTCTCCTCTTTATCCATTGTAAGGAGTTCGTCTTCTTTTGGTCCAATCTTTGGAAGTTCATCTCCTCTTGGTCCAATCTAAGGAGTTCGTCTCCTCTTTATCCAATATAAGGAATTCGTCTCCTTTTGGTCCAATCTAACCGAGTTCATCTCCTCTTGGTCCAATCTAAGGAGTTCGTCTCCTTTCGGTCCAATCCTTGGAAGTTCGTCTCCTCTTGGTCGAATTTAAGTAGTTCGGCTCCTTTTGGTCAAATCTAACCGAGTTCGTGTCCTCTTTGTCCAATCTAAGTAGTTCGTCTCATTTTGGTTCAATCTAACCGAGTTCGTCTCCTCTTGGTTTAATCTAGGAGAGTTCGTGTCCTTTTGGTCCAATCTAAGGAAGTTTGTCTCGTCTTGGTCAAATCTAAGCAAGTTCGTCTCCTCTTGGTCCAATCTAAACGAGTTCCTCTCCTCTTGGTCTAATTTAGGAGAGTTCGTCACCTTTTGGTCCAATTTAACCGAGCTTGTCTCCTCTTGGTCCAACCTAGGAGAGTTCATCTCCTTTTGGTCCAATCTATGAAAGTTCGTCTCCTCTTGGTCGAATTTGAGGAAGTTCGCCTCCTCTTGGTCCAATCTAAGGAGTTCGTCTCCTCTTTATCCATTGTAAAGAGTTCGTCTTCTTTTGGTCCAATCTTTGGAAGTTCATCTCCTCTTGTTCCAATCTAAGGAGTTTGTCTCCTCTTTATCCAATCTAAGGAATTCGTCTCCTTTTGGTCCAATCTTAGGAAGTTTGCCTCCTCTTGGTCCAATCTAAGGAAGTTCATCTGCTCTTGGTCCAATCTAAGGAGTTCGTCTCCTCTTCATCCAATCTAAGAAAGTTCGTCTCCTCTTGGTCGAATCTAAGGAAGTTCGTCTCCTCTTGGTCCAATCTAAGGACTTCGTCTCCTATTCATCCAATGTAAGGAGTTCGTCTCCTTTTGGTCCAATCTTTGGAAGTTCGTCTCCTCTTGGTCCAATTTAAGGAGTTCATCTCCTTTTGGACCAATCTTAGGAAGTTCATCTCCTCTTGGTCCAATCTAAGGAGCTCGTCTCCTTTTGGTCCAATCTAACCGAGTTCTTGTCCTCTTGGTACAATCTAAAGAGTTCGTCTCCTTTTGGTCCAAACTAAGGAGTTTGTCTCCTCTTGGTCCAATCTAAGGAGTTCGTCCTCTCTTGGTCCAATCTAAGGAGTTCGTCTTCTTTTGGTCCATCTTTGGAAGTTCATCTCCTCTTGGTCCATCTAAGGATTCGCCCTCTTTATCCCAATAAGGAATTCGTCTCCTTTTTGGTCCAATCTTAGGAAGTTCCCTCCTCTTGGTTCCATCTAAGGTATTCCTGCGGTTGGTCCAATCTAATGATTCGTCTGCTCTTTCTCCAATCTAAGGAAGTTCGTCTCCTCGTCGGCGAATCTAAAGGAGTGCGTCTCCTCTGGGTCCAATTCTAAAGGACTATGTCGTCTCCGTATTTATCCAATGTAAGGATTCGTCTCCTTTTGGTCCATCTTTGAAGTTCGTCTCCTCTTGGAGGATAAAGGGGTGTACGAACGCCCGTGAGAGTGGGGGGGCAGAGTCCCATCTAAGGAGTTCGTGTCCTTTGGGTCCAATCTACCGATTTTTCTTGTCCTCGTTGCCAATCTAGGGGCAGTTCATCTCCTCTTGCAATCTAAGGGGTTCGTCTCCTCTTTATCCAATCTAAGGAGTTCGTCTCCTTTTGGTCCAATCTTAGGAAGTTCGTCTCGTCTTGGTCCAATCTAAGGAGCTCGTCACCTTTTGGTCCAATCTAACCGAGTTCGTGTCCTCTTGGTCCAATCTAAGGAGTTCGTCTCCTTTTGTTCCAAACATAGGAAGTTCTCTCCTCTTTATCCAATCTAAGCAGTTCGTCTCGTTTTGGTCAAATCTTAGGAAGTTCGTCTCCTCTTGGTCCAATCTATGGAGCCCGTCTCCTTTTGGTCCAATCTAATCAAGTTCGTGTCCTCTTGGTTCAATCTAGGGAAGTTCGTCTCCTCTTGGTCCGTCCCCTTTTGGTCCAAACATAGGAAGTTCGTCTCCTCTTTATCCAATCTAAGGAATTCGTCTCCTTTTGGTCCAATCTTAGGAAGTTCGTCTCCTCTTGGTCCAATCTAAGGAGCTCGACTCTTTTTGGTCCAATCTAGCCGAGTTCGTCTTCTCTTGGTCCAATCAGAAGGACTTCATCTCGTCTTGCTCCAATCTAAGGAGTTCGTCTACTTTTGGTCCAATCGTAGGAAGTTCGTCACCTCTTGGTCTAATTTAAGTAGTTCGGCTCCATTTGGTCCAATCTAACCAAGTTCGTGTCCTCTTGGTCCAATCTAAGTAGTTCGTCTCGTTTTGGTCCAATCTAACTGAGTTCGGCTCCTCTTGGTCTAATCTAGGGAAGTTCATCTCCTCTTGGCCAATCTAAGGGGTTTATCACCTCTTTATCCAATCTAAGGAGTTCGTCTCCTCTCGTTTCAATATAAGGAGTTCGTCTCCTTTTGGTCCGATATAAGTGAGTTCTCCTCATCTTGGTCCAATCTAATAGAGTTCGTGTCCTCTTGGTCGAATATAAGGAAGTTCGTCTCCTCTTGGTCCAATCTAAGGAGTTCGTCTCCTCTTTATGCAAGGTAAGGAGTTCGTCTCCTTTTGCTCCAATCTTTGGAAGTTCGTCTCCTCTTGGTCCAATCTAAGGAGTTCGTCTCCTCTTTATCCAATCTAAGGAGTTCGTCTCCTTTTGGTCCAATCTTAGGAAGTTCGTCTCCTCTTGTTCCAATTTAATGAGCTCGTCTGCTTTTGGTCTAATCTAACCGAGTTCGTGTCCTCTTGGTCCAATCTAGGGAAGTTTGTCCCCTCTTGGTCCAATCTAAGGAGTTCATCTCCTCTTTATCCAATCTAAGGAGTTCGTCTCCTTTTGGTCCAATCTTAGGAAGTTCGTCTCCTGTTGTTCCAATTTAAGGAGCTCGTCTCCTTTTGGTCCAATCTAACCGAGTTCGTGTCCTCTTGGTCCAATCTAGGGAAGATTGTCTCCTCTTGGTCCAATCGAAGGACTTCGTCTCCTCTTTATCCAATCTAAGGAGTTCGTCTCCATTTGGTCCAATCGAAGGAGTTCGTCTTCCTTCGGTCCAATCCTAGCAAGTTCGTCTCCTCTTGTTCCAATCAAAGGAGTTCGTCTCCTTTTGGTCCAATCTAAACGAGTTCCACTCCTCTGGGTCTAATCTAGGAGAGTTCATCACCTTTTGGTCCAATCATACTGAGTACGTCTCCTCTTGGTCCAATCTAATGTGATCGTCTCCTCTTTATCCAAAGTAAGGAGTTCGTCTCCTTTTGGTCCAATCTTACCGAGTTCGTCTACTGTTGGTCCAATCAAAAAGGGTTCGTCTCTTATCGGTCCAATCTAAGGAAGTTCGTCTCCTCTCATTCCATTCTTCGTCTCCTTTTGGTCCAATATAACAGAGTTTGTCTCATCTTGGTCCAATCTAAGACAGTACGTCTCCTCTTGGTCTAATCAAAGGAAGTGCGACTCCTCTTGGTGCAATGTAAGGTGTTCGTCTCCTCTTTATCCAATGTAAGGAGTTCGTCTCGTTTTGGTCCAATCTTTGGACGTTCGTCTCCTCTTGGTCCAATCTAAGGAGATTGTCTCCTTTTGCTCCAATCTAACCGAGTTCGTGTCCTTTTGAACCAATGTAGGGAAGTTCGTCTCCTCTAGGTCCAATCTAAGGGGTTCGTCACCTCTTTATCCAATCTAAAGAGTTCGTCTCCTCTCGTTTCAATCTAAGGAGTTCGTCTCCTTTTAGTCCGATATAACTGAGTTCTCCTCCTCTTAGTCCAATCTAATTGAGTTCGTGTCCTCTTGGTCGAATATAAGGAAGTTCGTCTCCTCTTGGTCCAATCTAAGGAGCTCGACTCTTTTTGGTCCAATCTAGCCGAGTTCGTCTTCTCTTGGTCCAATCAGAAGGACTTCATCTCGTCTTGCTCCAATCTAAGGAGTTCGTCTACTTTTGGTCCAATCGTAGGAAGTTCGTCACCTCTTGGTCTAATTTAAGTAGTTCGGCTCCATTTGTCCAATCTAACCAAGTTCGTGTCCTCTTGGTCCAATCTAAGTAGTTCGTCTCGTTTTGGTCCAATCTAACTGAGTTCGGCTCCTCTTGGTCCAATCTAGGGAAGTTCATCTCCTCTTGGCCAATCTAAGGGGTTCGTCACCTCTTTATCCAATCTAAGTAGTTCGTCTCCTCTCGTTTCAATATAAGGAGTTCGTCTCCTTTTGGTCCGATATAAGTGAGTTCTCCTCATCTTGGTCCAATCTAATAGAGTTCGTGTCCTCTTGGTCGAATATAAGGAAGTTCGTCTCCTCTTGGTCCAATCTAAGGAGTTCGTCTCCTCTTTATGCAAGGTAAGGAGTTCGTCTCCTTTTGCTCCAATCTTTGGAAGTTCGTCTCCTCTTGGTCCAATCTAAGGAGTTCGTCTCCTCTTTATCCAATCAAAGGAGTTTGTCTCCTTTTGGTCCAATCTTAGGAAGTTCGTCTCCTCTTGTTCCAATTTAATGAGCTCGTCTGCTTTTGGTCTAATCTAACCGAGTTCGTGTCCTCTTGGTCCAATCTAGGGAAGTTTGTCCCCTCTTGGTCCAATCTAAGGAGTTCATCTCCTCTTTATCCAATCTAAGGAGTTCGTCTCCTTTTGGTCCAATCTTAGGAAGTTCGTCTCCTGTTGTTCCAATTTAAGGAGCTCGTCTCCTTTTGGTCCAATCTAACCGAGTTCGTGTCCGTCTTGGTCCAATCTAGGATTTGTTCACCTCTTGTCCACTCTAAGATCCATCTCCTCTTTAATCCTCTAAGGAGTTCGTCTCCTTTTGGTCCAATCTTAGGAAGTTCGTCTCCTTTGTTCCCATTGTAAAGGAGCTCGTCTCCTTTTGGTCCAACTAACCGAGTCGTGTCCTCTTGGTCCAATCTATGGAAATTGTAATCCTCTTGTCCAGCAGAAGGACTTCGTCTCCTCTTTAGTCCCAACTAAGGAGGTTCTCTCCATTTGGTCCATAGAAGGAGTTTTCGTCTTCCTTCGGTCCGAATCCTAGCAGTTCGTCTCATCTTGTTCCAATCAAAGTAGTTCGGCTCCTTTTGGTCCAATCTAAGGAGTTCGTCTCCTCTTTATCCAATGAAAGGAGTTCATCACCTTTTGGTCCAATCTTTGGAAGTTCGTCTCCTCTTGGTCCAATTTAAGTAGTTCGTCTCCTCTTGGTCCAATCTAAGGAGTTCGTCTCCTTTTGGTCCACTCTTAGGAAGGTCGTCTCCTCATGGTCCAATCTAAAGGGGTTCCGTCTCTTATCGTCCAATCTAAGGAAGTTCGGGCTCCTCTCAGTCCATTCTTCGTCTCCTTTGGTCCCAATATAACAGTTTGTCCTCCTCTTGGTCCACTCAAGACGTACCGTCTCCTCTTGGTCTAATCAAAGGAAGTGCGACTCCTCTTGGTGCAATGTAAGGTGTTCGTCTCCTCTTTATCCAATGTAAGGAGTTCGTCTCGTTTTGGTCCAATCTTTGGACGTTCGTCTCCTCTTGGTCCAATCTAAGGAGATTGTCTCATTTTGCTCCAATCTAACCGAGTTCGTGTTCTTTTGAACCAATGTAGGGAAGTTCGTCTCCTCTAGGTCCAATCTAAGGGGTTCGTCACCTCTTTATCCAATCTAAGGAGTTCGTCTCCTCTCGTTTCAATCTAAGGAGTTCGTCTCCTTTTAGTCCGATATAACTGAGTTCTCCTCCTCTTAGTCCAATCTAATTGAGTTCGTGTCCTCTTGGTCGAATATAAGGAAGTTCGTCTCCTCTTGGTCCAATCAAAGGAGATCGTTTCCTTTTGCTCCAATCTAACCGAGTTCGCATCCTCTTGGACCAATGTAGGGAAGTTCATCTCCTCTAGGTCCAATCTAAGGGGTTCGTCTCCTCTAGTTTCAATCGAAGGAATTCGTCTCCTTTTGGTCCGATATAACTGAGTTCTCCTCCTCTTGGTCCAATCTAACAGAGTTCGTGTCCTCTTGGTCGAATATAAGGAAGTTCGTCTCCTCATGGTCCAATCTAAGGAGTTCGTCTCCTCTTTATGCAATGTAAGGAATTCGTCTTCTTTTGCTCCAATCTTGGGAAGTTCGTCTCCTCTAGGTCCAAACTAAGGGGTTCGTCACCTCTTTATCCAATCTGAGGAGTTCGTCTCCTCTCGTTTCAATCTAAGGAGTTCGTCTCCTTTTGGTCCGATATAACTGAGTTCTCCTCCTCTTGATCCAATCTAATAGAGTTCGTGCCCTCTTGGTCGAATATAAGGAAGTTCGTCTCCTCTTGGTCCAATCTAAGGAGTTCGTCTCCTCTTTATGCAATGTAAGGAGTTCGTCTCCTTTTGCGCCAATCTTTGGAAGTTCGTCTCCTCTTGGTCCAATCTAAGGAGTTCGTCTCCTCTTTATCCAATCTAAGGAGTTCGTCTCCTTTTGGTCCAATCATAGGAAGTTCATCTCCTCTTGTTCCAATTTAATGAGCTCGTCTCCTTTTGGTCTAATCTAACCGAGTTCGTGTCCTCTTGGTCCAATCTAGGGAAGTTTGTCCCCTCTTGGTCCAATCTAAGGAGTTCATCTCCTCTTTATCCAATCTAAGGAGTTCGTCTCCTTTTGGTCCAATCTTAGGAAGTTCGTCTCCTATTGGTCCAATCGAAGGAGTTCGTCTTCCTTCGGTCCAATCCTAGCAAGTTCGTCTCCTCTTGTTCCAATCAAATTAGTTCGTGTCCTTTTGGTCCAATCTAAACGAGTTCCACTCCTCTGGTTCTAATCTAGGAGAGTTCGTCACCTTTTGGTCCAATCATACCGAGTTCGTCTCCTCTTGGTCCAATCTAATGTGATCGTCTCCTCTTTATCCAATGTAAGGAGTTCGTCTCCTTTCGGTCCAATCTTACCGAGTTCGTCTCCTGTTGGTCCAATCTAAAAGAGTTCATCTCCTATCGGTCCAATATAAGGAAGTTCGTCTCCTCTCATTCCATTCTAATGAGTTCGTCTCCTTTTGGTCCAATATAACAGAGTTTGTCTCCTCTTGGTCCAATCTAAGAAAGTACGTCTCCTCTTGGTCGAATCAAAGGAAGTGCGACTCCTCTTGGTGCAATGTAAGGTGTTCGTCTCCTCTTTATCCAATGTAAGGAGTTCGTCTCGTTTTGGTCCAATCTTTGGAAGTTCGTCTCCTCTTGGTCCAATCTAAGGAGATCGTTTCCCTTTGCTCCAATCTAATCGAGTTCGCGTCCTCTTGGACCAATGTAGGGAAGTTCGTCTCCTCTAGGACCAATCTAAGGGATTCGTCACCTCTTTATCCAATCTAAGGAGTTCGTCTCCTCTCGTTTCAATCTAAGGAGTTCGTCTCCTTTTGGTCCGATATAACTGAGTTCTCCTCCTCTTGGTCCAATCTAATAGAGTTCGTGTCCTCTTGGTCGAATATAAGGAAGTTGTTTCTATAGGTCAAATCAAAGGGTTGTCACCTCTTGATCCCAATCTAAGGAGTGCGTTCCTCTCGTTTTACCTAAGGAGTTCGTTCATGTGGTCAGAATAACTGAGTTTTCTAACTTGGCAATCTAATAGAGTCGGTGCTTCTTGGTCGAATATAAGGAAGTTGTCTCTATTGGTCCAATCTAAGGAGTTGTCTCCTCTTTATCGCATGTAAGGAGTTAGTCTCCTTTTGCTCACCAATCTTGGGGAAGTTCGTTGGATGTCATCTAGGGCCAATTAAGGGGTAGCACCTTATCCAATCTAAGGAGTTCGTATCCTCCGTTTCAACTAAGGAGTTCGTCTCCTTTTGGTCCCATATAACTAAGTTCTCCTCATCTTGGTCCAATCTAATAGAGTTCGTGTCCTCTTGGTCGAATATAAGGAAGTTCGTCTCCTCTTGGTCCAATCTACGGAGTTCCTCTCCCCTTTATGCAATGTAAGGAGTTCGTCTCCTTTTGCTCCAATCTTGGGAAGTTCGTCTCCTCTAGGTCCAATCTAAGGGGTTCGTCACCTCTTTATCCAATCTAAGGAGTTCGTCTCCAATCATTTCAATCTAAGGAGTTCGTCTCCTTTTGGTCCGATATAACTGAGTTCTCCTCCTCTTGGTCCAATCTAATAGTGTTCGTGTCCTCTTGGTCGAATATAAGGAAGTTCGTCTCCTCTTGGTCCAATCTAAGGAGTTCGTCTCCTCTTTATGCAATGTAAGGAGTTCGTCTCCTTTTGCCCCAATTTTTGGAAGTTCGTCTCCTCTTGGTCCAATCTAAGGAGTTCGTCTCCTCTTTATCCAATCTAAGGAGTTCGTCTGCTCTCGTTTCAATCTAAGGAGTTCGTCTCCTTTTGGTCCGATATAACTGAGTTCTCCTCCTCTTGGTCCAATCGAACAGAGTTCGTGTCCTCTTGGTTGAATATAAGGAAGTTCGTCTCCTCATGGTCCAATCTAAGGAGTTCGTCTCCTCTTATCCAATCTAAGGAGTTCGTCTCCTCTCGTTTCAATCTAAGGAGTTCGTCTCCTTTTGGTCCGATATAACTGAGTTCTCCTCCTCTTGGTCCAATCTAATAGAATTCGTGTCCTCTTGGTCGAATATAAGGAAGTTCGTCTCCTCTAGGTCCAATCTAAGGGGTTTGTCACCTCTTTATCCAATCTAAGGAGTTCGTCTCCTCTCGTTTCAACCTAAGGAGTTCGTCTCCTTTTGGTTCGATATAACTGAGTTCTCCTCCTCTTGGTCCAATCTAATAGAGTTCGTGTCCTCTTGGTCGAATATAAGGAAGTTCGTCTCCTCTTGGTCCAATCTAGGGAGTTTGTCTCCTCTATATGCAATGTAAGGAGTTCGTCTCCTTTTGCTCCAATCTTGGGAAGTTCGTCTCCTTTAGGTCCAATCTAAGGGGTTCGTCACCTCTTTATCCAATCTAAGGAGTTCGTCTCCAATCGTTTCAATCTAAGGAGTTCGTCTCCTTTTGGTCCGATATAACTGAGTTGTCCTCCTCTTGGTCCAATCTAATAGTGTTCGTGTCCTCTTGGTCGAATATAAGGAAGTTCGTCTCCTCTTGGTCCAATCTAGGGAGTTTGTCTCCTCTATATGCAATGTGAGGAGTTCGTCTCCTTTTGCTCCAATCTTGAGAAGTTCGTCTCCTCTAGGTCCAATCTAAGGGGTTCGTCACCTGTTTATCCAATATAAGGAGTTCGTCTCCTCTCGTTTCAATCTAAGGAGTTCGTCTCCTTCTAGGTCCAATCTAAGGGATTCGTCACCTCTTTATCCATACTAAGGAGTTCGTCTCCTCTCGTTTCAATCTAAGGAGTTCGTCTCCTTTTGGTCCGATATAACTGAGTTGTCCTCCTCTTGGTCCAATCTAATAGTGTTCGTGTCCTCTTGGTCGAATATAAGGAAGTTCGTCTCCTCTTGGTCCAATCTAGGGAGTTTGTCTCCTCTATATGCAATGTAAGGAGTTCGTCTCCTCTTGCTCCAATCTTGGGAAGTTCGTCTCCTCTAGGTCCAATCTAGGGAGTTTGTCTCCTCTATATGCAATCTAAGGAGTTCGTCTCCTTTTGCTCCAATCTTGGGAAGTTCGTCTCCTTATGGTCAATCTAAGGGGTTCGTCACCTCTAATCCCATCTACGGAGTCGTCTCCTCTCGGTTCAATCTAAGGAGTTCGGTCTCCTTTTGGTCCGATACTAAATGAGTTCCCTCCCCCTCCTCTTGGTCCAATCTAATAGTGTTCGTGTCCTCTTGGTCGAATATAAGGAAGTTCGTCTCCTCTTGGTCCAATCTAAGGAGTTCGTCTCCTCTTTATGCAATGTAAGGAGTTCGTCTCCTTTTGCCCCAATTTTTGGAAGTTCGTCTCCTCTTGGTCCAATCTAAGGAGTTCGTCTCCTCTTTATCCAATCTAAGGAGTTCGTCTGCTCTCGTTTCAATCTAAGGAGTTCGTCTCCTTTTGGTCCGATAAACTGCGTTATCACCTCTTGGTCCAATCTAATAGTGCTTCGTGGTCATCTTGGTCGATATAAGGAAGTTCACGTCTCCTCCTTGTACAATCTAAGGAGTTCGTCTCCCCCCCCTCGCTTTAGCGTTATGCAATGTAAGGAGTTTCGCTCTCCTTTTGACCCAATTTTGGAAGTTCGTATCCTATTGGGCCACTTAAGGAGTTCGCCTCCAATCGTTTCAATCTAAGGAGTTCGTCTCCTTTTGGTCCGATATAACTGAGTTCTCCTCCTCTTGGTCCAATCGAACAGAGTTCGTCTCCTCTTGGTTGAATATAAGGAAGTTCGTCTCCTCATGGTCCAATCTAAGGAGTTCGTCTCCTCTTTATCCAATCGAAGGAGTTCATCTCCTCTCATTTCAATCTAAGGAGTTCGTCTCCTTTTGGTCCGATATAACTGAGTTCTCCTCCTCTTGGTCCAATCTAATAGAGTTCGTGTCCTCTTGGTCGAATATATGGAAGTTCGTCTCCTCTTGGTCCAATCTAAGGAGTTCGTCTCATCTTTATGCAATGTAAGGAGTTCGTCTCCTTTTGCCTCAATCTTTGGAAGTTCGTCTCCTCTTGGTCCAATCTAAGGAGTTCGTCTCCTCTTTATCCAATCTAAGGAGTTCATCTCCTTTTGTACCAATCTTAGGAAGTTCATCTCCTCTTGTTCCAATTTAAGGAGCTCGTCTCCTTTTAGTCCAATCTAACCGAGTTCGTGTCCTTTTCGTCCAATCTAGGGAAGTTTGTCTCCTCTTGGTTCAATCTAAGGAGTTCGTCTCATCTTTATCCAATCTAAGGTGTATGTCCCCATTTGGTCCAGTCTTAGGAAGTTCGTCTCCTCTTGGTCCAATCTAAAGAGTTCGTCTCCTTGTGGTCCAATCTAACGGAGTTCATGTCCTCATGGTCCAATCTAGGGAAGTTTGTCTCCTCTTGGTCCAATCTAAGGAGTTCGTCTCCTGTTTCTCCAATCTAAGGAGTTCGTATCCTTTTGGTCCAGTCTTAGGAAGTTCGTCTCCTCTTGGTCCAATCTAAGGAGTTCGTCTCCTTGTGGTCCAATCTTCGGAAGTTCGTCTCCTCTTGGTCCAATCTAAGGAGTTCGTATCCCTTCGGTCCAATCCTAGCAAGTTCATCTACTCTTGTTCCAGTTTAAGTAGTTCATGTCCTTTTGGTCCAATCTAATCGAGTTCGTATCCTTTTCGTCCAATCTAAGATAGTTCGTCTCCTCTTGGACGAATATAAGGAAGTTCGTCTCCTCTTTGTCCAATCTATGGAGTTCGTCTCCTCTTTATGCAATGTAAGGAGTTCGACTCCTTTTGCTCCAATCTTTGGAAGTTGATCTCCTCTTGGTCCAACCTAAGGAGTTCGTCTCCTCTTTATCCAATCTAAGGAGTTCGTCTCCTTTTGGTCCATTCTTAGGAAGTTCATCTCCTCTTGTTCCAATCTAAGGAGCTTGTTTCCTTTTGGTCCAATCTAACCGAGTACGTGTCCTTTTGGTCCAATCTAGGGAAGTTCGTCTCTTCTTGGTCCAATCTAAGGAGTTCGTCTCCTCTTTATCCAATCTAAGGAGTTTGTCTCCTTTTGTTCCAATCTTAGGAAGTTCGTCTCCACTTGGTCCAATCTTAGGAGTTCGTGTCCTTTTGGTCCAATCTTAGGAAGTTCGTCTCCTCTTGGTCCAATCGAAGGAGTTCGTCTCCCTTCGGTCCAATCCTATCAAGTTCGTCTCCTCTTGTTCCAGTTTAAGTAGTTCGTGTCCTTTT
Organism: Melaleuca alternifolia; assembly: GCA_019926035.1. Classification (NCBI taxonomy): domain Eukaryota; kingdom Viridiplantae; phylum Streptophyta; class Magnoliopsida; order Myrtales; family Myrtaceae; genus Melaleuca; species Melaleuca alternifolia. The sequence continues at coordinate 7,094 of JAGKPW010000129.1, read as the reverse complement.
GGTCCAATCTAATCGACTTCATAAACTCTTAATCCAATAATAGGAGTTCGTCTCCGTTTGGTCCAATCTAAACGAGTTCCACTCCTCGGGGTCTAATCTAGGAGAGTTCGTCACCTTTCGGTCCAATCATACCGAGTTCGTCTCCTCTTGGTCCAATCTAAAAGAGTTCGTCTCCTCTTGGTCCAATCTAAAAGAGTTCGTCTCCTATCGGTCCAATATAAGGAAGTTTGTCTCCTCTTGCTCCAATCTAAGGACTTCGTCTCCTCTTTATGCAATGTAAGGAGTTCGTCTCCTTTTGCTCCAATCTTTGAAAGTTCGTCTCCTCTTTGTCCAATCTAAGGAGTTCGTCTCCTTTTGGTGCAATCTTAGGAAGTTCGTCTCCTCTTGTTCAATTCCAAGGAGCTCGTCTCCTTTTGGTCCAATCTAACCGAGTTCATGTCCTCTTGGTCCAATCTAGGGAAGTTCATCTCCTCTTGGTCCAACCTAAGGAGTTCGTCTCCTCTTTATCCAATCTAAGGAGTATGTCTCCATATGGTCCAGTCTTAGGAAGTTCGTCTCCTCTTGGTCCAATCTAAGGAATTTGTCTCCTTGTGGTCCAATCTTAGGAAGTTCGTCCCCTCTTGGTCCAATCTAAGGAGTTCGTTTCCCTTCGGTCCAATCCTAGTAAGTTCATCTCCTCTTGTTCCACTTTATGTAGTTGGTGTCCTTTTGGTCCAATCTAATCGAGTTCGCATCCTCTTGGTGCAATCTAAGGAGTTCATCTCCTTTTGGTCCAATCTAAACGAGTTCCACTTCTCTGGGTCTAATCTTGGAGAGTTCGTCACCTTTTGGTCCAATCTTACCGAGTTCGTCTCCTCTTGGTCCAATCTAAAAGAGTTTGTCTCCTATCGGTCCAATATAAGGAAGTTCGTTTCCTCTCATTCCATTCTAATGAATTCGTCTCCTTTTGCTCCAATATGACAGAGTTCGTCTCCTCTTTGTCCAATCCAAGAGAGTTCATCTCCTATTGGTCGAATCTAAGGAGGTGCGTCTACTCTTGGTCCAATCTAAGGAGTTCGTCTGCTTTTGATCCAATCTAAACGAGTTCCACTCCCCTGGGTCTAATCTAAGAGAGTTCGTCCAATCTTACCGAGTTCGGGTCCTCTCGGTCCAATCTAAAAGAGTTCGTCTCCTATTGATCCAATATAAGGAAGTTCGCCTACTCTCGTTCCATTCTAACGAGTTCGTCTCCTTTTGGTCCAATATAACAGAGCTTGTCTCATCTTCGTCAAATCTAAGACAGTTTGTCTCCTCTTGGTCGAATCTAAGGAAGTGCGTCTCCTCTTGGTCCAATCTAAGGAGTTCCTCTCCTCTTTATCCATTGTAAGGAGGTCCTCTCCTTTTGGTCCAATCTTTGGATGTTCGTCTCCTCTTGGTCCAATCTAAGGAATTCGTCTCCTTTTGGTCTAATCTAGGAGTTCGTTTCCTTTTGCTCCAATCTAACCGATTTCGTCTCCTCTTGGTCCAATCAAAGGAGTTCGTCTCCCTTCGGTCCAATCCTAGCAAGTTGGTCTCCTTTTGTTCCAGTTTGAGTAGTTCGTGTCCTTTTGGTCCAATCTAATTGAGTTCGTTTCCTCTTGGTCCAATTTAAGAGAGTTCGTCTCCTCTTGGTCGAATATAAGGAAGTTCGTCTCCTCTTGGTCCAATCTAAGGAGTTCGTCTCGTCTTTATCCAATCTAAGGAGTTCGTGTCCTTTTGGTCCAATCTAACTGAGTTCGTCTCCTTGTGGTCCAATCTAGGAAAGTTCGTCTCCTCTTGCTCCAATCTAAGGAGTTCGTCTCCTCTTTATGCAATGTAAGGAGTTCGTCTCCTTTTGCTCCAATCTTTGAAAGTTCGTCTCCTCTTTGTCCAATCTAAGGAGTTCGTCTCCTCTTTATCCAATCTAAGGAGTTCGTCTCCTTTTGGTGCAATCTTAGGAAGTTCGTCTCCTCTTGTTCCATTCTAAGGAGCTCGTCTCCTTTTGGTCCAATCTAACCGAGTTCGTGTCCTCTTGGTCCAATCTAGGGAAGTTCATCTGCTCTTGGTCCAACCTAAGGAGTTCGTCTCCTCTTTATCCAATCCAAGGAGTTTGTCTGCTTTTGGTCCAATCTTAGGAAGTTCGTCTCCTCTTGGTCCAATCTAAGGAGTTCGTCTCCCTTCGGTCCAATCCTAGTAAGTTCGTCTCCTCTTGTTCCAGTTTATGTAGTTCGTGTCCTTTTGGTCCAATCTAAGGAGTTCGTCTCCTTTTGGTCCAATCTAAACGAGTTCCACTCCTCTGGGTCTAATCTTGGAGTGTTCGTCACCTTTTGGTCCAATCTAACCGAGTTCGTGTCCTCTTGGTCCAATCTAGGGAAGTTCGTCTCCTCTTGGTCCAACCTAAGGAGTTCGTCTCCTCTTTATCCAATCTAAGGAGTATGTCTCCATTTGGTCCAGTCTTAGGAAGTTCGTCTCCTCTTGGTCCAATCTAAGGAATTCGTCTCCTTGTGGTCCAATCTTAGGAAGTTCGTCTCCTCTTGGTCCAATCTAAGGAGTTCGTCTCCCTTCGGTCCAATCCTAGTAAGTTCGTCTCCTCTTGTTCCAGTTTATGTAGTTCGTGTCTTTTTGGTCCAATCTAAACGAGTTCGCATCCTCTTGGTCCAATCTAAGGAGTTCATCTCCTTTTGGTCCAATCTAAACGAGTTCCACTCCTCTGGGTCTAATCTTGGAGAGTTCGTCACCTTTTGGTCCAATCTTACCGAGTTCGTCTCCTCTTGGTCCAATCTAAAAGAGTTCGTCTCCTATCGGTCCAATATAAGGAAGTTCGTTTCCTCTCATTCCATTCTAATGAATTCGTCTCCTCTTGGTCCAATATGACAGAGTTCGTCTCCTCTTTGTCCAATCCAAGAGAGTTCATCTCCTATTGGTCGAATCTAAGGAAGTGCGTCTCCTCTTGGTCCAATCTAAGGAGTTCGTCTCCTTTTTTATCCAATCTAAACGAGTTCCCTCCCCTGGGGCTAATCTAGAGAGTGTCGTCCAATCGTACGATTTTCGTGTCCCTCTCGTCCCAATCTAAAAAGTTCGTCTCCTAGTGATCCATATAAGGAAGTTCTCTACTCTCGTTCCATTCTAACATTTCGTCTTCCTTTTGGTCCCAATATGACAGAGCTTGCTCATCTTCATCAATCTAAGACATTTTTTCTCCTCTTGGTCGAACCTAAGGAAGTGCGGTCTCCTTTTGGTCCAATCTAAGGAGTTCCTCTCCTCTTTATCATTGAAGGATTTTCGTCTCCTTTTGGTCCAATCTTTGGGAGTTCGTCTCCTCTTGGTCCAATCTAAGGAGTTCGTCTCCTTTTGGTCTAATCTAGGAGTTCGTTTCCTTTTGCTCCAATCTAACCGATTTCGTCTCCTCTTGGTCCAATCAAAGGAGTTCGTCTCCCTTCGGTCCAATCCTAGCAAGTTGGTCTCCTCTTGTTCCAGTTTGAGTATTTCGTGTCCTGTTGGTCAATCTAATTGAGGTCGTATCCCCCCCCCCCCCTCTTGTCCACTTTAAGAGAGTTTCGTCTCCTCTTGGTCGAATATACGGAAGTTTCGTCCCCTCTGGTCCCAACTAGGAGTTTTGTCTCCCTCGTTATCAATTCTAAGGATTCGTCTCTTTTGGGCAAATTTAGGATTTCTTCTCCTCTTGGTCCAATCTAAGGAGTTCGTCTCCTTGTGTCCATCTTAGGAAGTTCGTCCTCCTCTTGGTCCCAATCTAATAGTTCGTCTCCCTTCGGTCAATCCTAGCAGTTCGTCTCGCGTTTCTTGGGTTCCAGTTTAAGTATTCATGTCCTTTTCGTCCATTCAATCTTCGTATTCCTCCTGGTCAATCTAGATAGGTTTTCGCCTCCTCTTGGTCCAATCTAAGGAGTTCGTCTCCTCTTGGTCCAATCTAAGGAGTTCGTCTCCTCTTTGTCCAATCAAAGGGAGTTCGTCCCCTCTTGGTCCAATCTAAGGAGTTCGTTTCCTCTTTGTCCAATCTAAGTGAGTTCGTCTCCTCTTGGTCCAATCTTAGGAGTTCGTCTCCTCTTGGACCAATCTAAGGGGTTTGTCTCCTCTTTGTCCAATCTAAGAGTTCCTTCTCATCTCTTTTCATCAAATGAGTTCGTCTCCTTTTGCCGCTATAACTGGTTCTCTCCTTTTGGTCAATCTAAGATAGGTTCGTGTCTCCTCTTGGGATAATAAAGGAAGTTTCATCTCATCATCTGGTCCATCCTAAGGATTTCGTCCTCCTCTGTTTCCATCTCCTGAGCTCCTCTCCTTTTTCGTCCATCTAACGACTTCGTGTCCTCTTGGTCCATCTAGGAAGTTCGTCTCTCTTGGTCCAATCTAAGGAGTTCGTCTCCTCTTTATGCAATGTAAGGAGTTCGTCTCCTTTTGCTCCAATATTTGAAAGTTCGTCTCCTCTTTGTCCAATCTAAGGAGTTCGTCTCCTCTTTATCCAATATAAGGAGTTCGTCTCCTTTTGGTGCAATCTTAGGAAGTTCGTCTCCTCTTGATCCATTCTAAGGAGCTCGTCTCCTTTTGGTCCAATCTAACCGAGTTCGTGTCCTCTTGGTCCAATCTAGGGAAGTTCGTCTCCTCTTGGTCCAACCTAAGGAGTTTGTCTCCTCTTTATGCAATGTAAGGAGTTCGTCTCCTTTTGCCCCAATCTTTGGAAGTTCGTCTCCTCTTGGTCCAACCTAAGGAGTTTGTCTCCTCTTTATCCAATCTAAGGAGTATGTCTCCATTTGGTCCAGTCTTAGGAAGTTCGTCTCCTCTTGGTCCAATCTAAGGAATTCGTCTCTTTGTGGTCCAATCTTAGAAAGTTCGTCTCCTCTTGGTCCAATCTAAGGAGTTCGTCACCCTTCGGTCCAATCCTAGTAAGTTCGTCTCCTCTTGTTCCAATTTATGTAGTCCGTGTCCTTTTGGTCCAATCTAAGGAGTTCGTCTCCTTTTGGTCCAATCTAAACGAGTTCCACTCCTCTGGGTCTAATCTTGGAGTGTTCGTCACCTTTTGGTCCAATCTTACCGCGTTCGTCTCCCTCCTCTTGGTCCAATCTAAAAGAAGTTCGTCTCCGATTCGTTCCCAATATAAGGAAGTTCGTTTCCTCTCATTCCATTCTAATGAATTCGTCTCCTTTTGCTCCAATATGACAGAGTTCGTCTCCTCTTTGTCCAATCCAAGAGAGTTCATCTCCTATTGGTCGAATCTAAGGAAGTGCGTCTTCTCTTGGTCCAATCTAAGGAGTTCGTCTGCATTTGATCCAATCTAAACGAGTTCCACTCCCCTGGGTCTAATCTAAGAGAGTTCGTCCAATCTTACCGAGTTCGTGTACTCTCGGTCCAATCTAAAAGAGTTCGTCTCCTATCGATCCAATATAAGGAAGTTCGTCTACTCTCGTTCCATTCTAACGAGTTCGTCTCCTTTTGGTCCAATATAACAGAGCTTGTCTCGTCTTCGTCAAATCTAAGACAGTTCGTATCCTCTTTGTCCAATCTAAGAGAGTTCGTCTCCTCTTGGTCGAATATATGGAAGTTCATCTTCTCTTGGTCCAATCTAAAGAGTTCGTCTCCTCTTTATCCAATCTAAGGAGTTGGTCTCTTTTTGCTCCAATCTTTGGAAGTTCGTCTCCTCTTGGTCCAATCTAAGGAGTTCGTCTCCTCTTTATCCAATCTAAGGAGTTCGTCTCCTTTTGGTCCAATCTTAGGCAGTTCGTGTCCTCTTGTTCCAATCTAAGGAGCTCGTCTCCTTTTGCTCCAATCCTAGCAAGTTCATCTCCTCTTGTTCCAGTTTAAGTAGTTCATGTCCTTTTCGTCCAATCTAATCCAGTTCGTATCCTCTTGGTCCAATCTAAGATAGTTCGTCTCTACTTGGTCGAATATAAGGAAGTTCCTCTCCTCTTGGTCCAATCTAAGGAGTTCGTCTCCTCTTTATGCTACGTAAGGAGTTCGTCTCTTTTTGCTCCAATCTTTGGAAGTTCGTCTCCTCTTGGTCCAATCTAAGGAGTTCGTCTCCTCTTTATCCAATCTAAGGAGTTCGTCTCCTTTTGGTCCAATCTTAGGAAGTTGGTCTCCTCTTGGTCCAATCTAAGGAGTTCGTGTCCTTTTGGTCCAATCTTAGGAAGTCCTCTTGGTCCAATCGAAGGAGTTCGTCTCCCTTCGGTCCAATCCTAGCAAGTTCGTCTCCTCTTGTTCTAGTTAAGTAGTTCGTGTCCTTTTGGTCCAATCTATTTGAGTTCGTATCCTCTTTGTCCAATCTAAGAGAGTTCGTCTCCTCTTGGTCAAATATAAGGAAATTCGTCTCCTCTTGGTCCAATCAAAGGAGTTCGTCTCCTCTTGATCCAATCTAAGAGAGTACGTCTCCTCTTGGTCGAATCAAAAGAAGTGCGTCTCCTCTTGGTCCAATCTAGGGTGTTCGTCTCCTCTTTTTCCAATGTAAGGAGTTCGTCACCTTTTGGTCCAATCTTTGGAAGTTCATCTCCTCTTGGTCCAATCTAAGGAGATCATCTCCTTTTGCTCCTATCTAACCGAGTTCGTGTCCTCTTGGACCAATCTAGGGAAGTTCGTCTCCTCTTGGTCCAATCTAAGGGGTACGTCACCTCTTTATTCAATCTAAGGAGTTCGTCTCCTCTCGTTTCAATCTAAGGAGTTCGTCTCCTTTCGGTCCGATATAACTGAGTTCTCCTCCTCCTGGTCCAATCTAAGAGACTTCGTCTCCTCTTGGTCAAATATAAGGAAGTTCGTCTCCTCTTTGTCCAATCTAAGGAGTTCGTCTCCTCTTCTTCCAATCTAAGGCACTCCTCTCCTTTTCGTCCAATCTAACCGAGTTCGTGTCCTCTTGGTCCAATCTAGGGAAGTTCGTCTCCTCTTGGTCCAATCTAAGGAGTTCGTCTCCTCTTTATGCAATGTAAGGAGTTCGTCTCCTTTTGCTCCAATCTTTGGATGTTCGTCTCTTCTTGGTCCAATCTAAGGAGTTCGTGTCCTTTTGGTCCAATCTTAGGAAGTTCGTCTCCTCTTGGTCCAATCGAAGGAGTTCGTCTCCCTTTGGACCAATCCTATCAAGTTCGTCTCCTCTTGTT
>JAGKPW010000128.1:0-10707 GCA_019926035.1 Melaleuca alternifolia | reverse complement strand
GGACCAAGAGGAGATGAACTTTCTAAGATTGGACCAAAAGGAGACGAACTCCTTAGATTGGATGAAGAGGAGACGAACTTCCTTAGATTGGACCAAGAGGAGACGAACTTCCAAAGATTGGACCAAAAGGAGACGAACTCCTTACATTGGATAAAGAGGAGACGAACTCCTTAGATTGGACCAAGAGGAGACGAACTCTGTTATATTAGACCAAAAGGAGATGAACTCATTAGAATGGAACTACAGGAGACGAACTTCCTTATATTGGAATGATAGGAGACGAACTCTTTTAGAATGGACCAAGAGGAGACGAACTTCCTTATATTGGACCGAGATGACACGAACTAGGTTAGATTGGACCAAAAGGAGACGAACTCTCCCAGATTAGACTAAGAGGAGAGGAACTCGTATAGATTGGAACAAAAGGAGACGAACTCCTGAGATTGGATCAAAAGGAGATGAACTTCCAAAGATTGGATCCAAAGGAGACGAACTCCTTAGATTGGACCAAGAGGAGACGAACTCGGTTAGATTGGACCAAAAGGAGACAAACTTCCTAAGATTGGACCAAAAGAAGACGAACTACTTAGATTTAATAAAGAGGAGACCAACTCCTTAGAGAGGACCAAGAGGAGACAAACTTCCCTAGATTAGACCAATAGGGGACGCACTTCCTTGGATTCGACCAAGAGGAGACGAACACTCTTAGATTGGACCAAGAGGAGACGAACTTTGTTATATTGGACCAAAAGGAGACGAACTCCTTAGATTGGAACGAGAGGAGACTAACTTCCTTATATTGGACCGATAGGAGACGAATCTCTTAGAATGGACCCAAGAGGGACACGAACTCGGTTAGATTGGACCAAAAGGAGACGAGCTCCATAGATTGGACCAAGAGGAGACGAACTCGATCAGATTGGACTAAAAGGTGACGAACTCCTTAGATTGGACCAAGAGGAGACGAACTCCTTAGATTGGACCAAGAGAGGACAAACTCCCTTAGATTGGCAGCGGAGCCGACCCTTTACCCTCAGATTGGATACAACGGCGCCAAGAACTCCTTCTGTTAGCTAACGCGGAGACGAAAACTACTTAGATTGAGACCAAGAGGCGATGAAGTTCAAAGATTGGACCAAAAGGAAACGAACTCCTTACATTGGATAAAGAGGAGACGAACTCCGTAGATTGGACCAAGAGGAGACGAAATTCCTTAGATTGGACCAAGAGGAGACGAACTTCTTAAGATTGGATAAAGAGGAGACGAACTCCTTAGATTGGATAAAGAGAAGACGAACTCATTAGATTGGACCAAGAGGAGACGAACTTCCAAAGATTGGACCAAAAGAAGATGAACTCCTTAGATTGGACCAAGAGGAGACGAACTCGGTTAGATTGGACCAATAGGAGACGAACTCTGTTATATTGGACCAAAAGGAGATGGACTCCTTAGATTGGAACGAGAGGAGACGAACTTCCTTATATTGGACCGATAGGAGACGAACTCTCTTAGACTGGACCAAGAGGAGACGAACTCGGTTAGATTATACTAAAAGGTGACGAACTCTCCTAGATTAGACCAAGAGAAGAGGACCTCGTTTAGATTGGAGAAAAAGGAGACGAACTCCTTAGATTGTACCAAAAGGAGACGAACTCCTTAGATTGGACCAAGAGGAGACGAACTCGATCAGATTGGACTAAAAGGAGATGAACTCCTTAGATTGGACCAAGAGGAGTCGAACTTCCTAAGATTGGACCAAAAGGAGACGAACTCCTTAGATTGGATAAAGAGGAGACGAACTACTTAGATTGGACCAAGAGGAGACGAACTTCCAAAGATTGGGCGAAAAGGAAACGAACTCCTCACATTGGACAAAGAGGAGACGAACTCCTTACTTGGCCTTTACCAACAAAAACACAACACTCCTTAATTTGACCAAGAGAGACGAATTCATTTGATTCACCAAGAGGGAGACGAACTTCCTTATTGGACCAAAATGAGACGAACTCACTTAGATTGGACCAAAGAGGAACGAACTCGCTTATTGGACCAAAGGAGCGAACTACTTAAAATTCGGACCAAAAGCAACCCTTCCAAATTGACCAATAGAAACGAGCTCCCTAGATTGTATAAAGAGAATACGAACACCTTATTTTGGACCAAGATGAGACGAACTATCCAAAGATTGGACCAAAGGATACAAACTCCTTAGATTGGACCAAGAGGATACGACCTCGTTAGATTGGACCAAAACGTAGACGAACTTCTTAAGATTGACCAAAATGAATACGAACTTGGTTAAATTGGACCAAAATGAGAGGAACCCTTAGATTGGACCAAGGGGAGACGAACTTCCTAAGATTGGACCAAAAGGAGACGAACTCCTAAGATTGGATAAAGAGGAGACGAACTCCTTAGATTGGACCAAGATGAGACGAACTTCCAAAGATTGGACCAAAAGGAGACGAACTCCTTACATTGGATAAAGAAGAGACGAACTCCTTAGATTGGACCAAGCGGAGAGGAATTCCTTAGATTGGACCAAGAGGAGACGAACTCGGTTAGATTGGACCAAAAGGAGACGAACTAATTAGATTGGACCAAGAGGAGACGAACTAGGTTAGATTGGACCAAAAGGAGAGCAACTCCCTTAGATTTGGATTGAAGGAGAGACGAACTTCCTGAGATTGGCCAATGGACGAACTTCCCAAGATTGGACCCACCAAAAGGATACACTCCTTACATTGGATAAAGAGGAGACGAACTCCTTAGATTGGACCAAGAGGAGACGAACTCTGTTATATTAGACCAAAAGGAGATGAACTCATTAGAATGGAACTACAGGAGACGAACTTCCTTATATTGGAATGATAGGAGACGAACTCTTTTAGAATGGACCAAGAGGAGACGAACTTCCTTATATTGGACCGAGATGACACGAACTAGGTTAGATTGGACCAAAAGGAGACGAACTCTCCCAGATTAGACTAAGAGGAGAGGAACTCGTATAGATTGGAACAAAAGGAGACGAACTCCTGAGATTGGATCAAAAGGAGATGAACTTCCAAAGATTGGATCCAAAGGAGACGAACTCCTTAGATTGGACCAAGAGGAGACGAACTCGGTTAGATTGGACCAAAAGGAGACAAACTTCCTAAGATTGGACCAAAAGAAGACGAACTACTTAGATTTAATAAAGAGGAGACCAACTCCTTAGAGAGGACCAAGAGGAGACAAACTTCCCTAGATTAGACCAATAGGGGACGCACTTCCTTGGATTCGACCAAGAGGAGACGAACACTCTTAGATTGGACCAAGAGGAGACGAACTTTGTTATATTGGACCAAAAGGAGACGAACTCCTTAGATTGGAACGAGAGGAGACTAACTTCCTTATATTGGACCGATAGGAGACGAACTCTCTTAGATTGGACCAAGAGGAGACGAACTCGGTTAGAGTGGACCAAAAGGTGACGAACTCTCCTAGGTTAGACCAAGAGGAGAGGAACTTGTTTAGATTGGACAAAAAGGAGACGAACTCCTTAGATTGGACCAAAAGAGACGAACTACCAAAGATTGGACCAAAAGCAGACGAACTCCTTAGATTGGACCAAGACGGGACGAACTCCCTTTGATTGGACAAAGAGGAGACGAACTCCTTAGATTGGACCAAGAGGAGACGAACTCCTTAGTTTGGACCAAGAGGAGATGTACTCCCTTAGATTGGACAAGAAGGAAACGAACTCCTTAGATTGGAGCAAGTGGAGACAAACTCCTTAATTTTGACCAAGAGAAGACATTCCTTAGATTTGACCAAGAGAACGAACTCTTAGAGATTGGATCAAGGGAACGAACTCCTTGATTGGTAAAGGATACGAACTCATTCTTGACCTATGAGATACGACTTCCAAAGATTGGGACCAAAGAAGATGAACTCCTAGATTGGACCAAGAGGAGACACTCGTTCGATTGCCAATAGGAGACGAACTCGGTTATATGGACCACAAAGATGTGACTCCTTAGCTTGGAACGAGAGGAGACGACCTTCTTATATTGGACCGATACGAACGACCTCTTAGACTGACGCAAGTTGCGACAACTCGGTTAAATTATACGAAAATGACGACTCTCCTAATTAGACCAAGAGAAGAGGACTCGTTAGATTGGACCAAAAGGAGACGAACTCCTTAGATTGGACCAAGAGGAGACGAACTTCCTAAGATTGGACCAAAAGGAGATGGACTCCATAGATTGGATAAAGAGGAGACGAACTCCTTAGATTGGACCAAAAGGAGACGAACTACTTAGATTGGACCAAAAGGAGACGAACTTCCAAAGATTGGATAAAGAGGAGACGACCTCCTAGATTGGCCAAAGAGGAGACGAACTTCCAAGGAACTTTGGACCAAAGGAACGAACTCCTCACCTTGGACCAAAGAGAGACGACTCCTTTAGATTGGACATCTTTTACCAACAAAAAAAAAACTCCTTAGATTGGACGAAGAGGAGGCGAAATTCCTTAGATTCGACCAAGAGGAGACGAACTTCCTTAGATTGGACCAAAAGGAGACGAACTCACTTAGATTGGACCAAGAGGACACGAACTCGCTTAGATTGGACCAAAGGAAGCCGAACTACTTAAATTGGACCAAAAGGAAACGAACTTCCTAAAATTGGACCAATAGGAGACGAGCTCCCTAGATTGGATAAAGAGAAGACGAACTCCTTAGTTTGGACCAAGAGGAGACGAACTTCCAAAGATTGGACCCAAAGGAGACAAACTCCTTAGATTGGACCAAGAGGAGACGAACTCGGTTAGATTGGACCAAAAGGAGACGAACTTCTTAAATTGGACCAAAAGGAGACGAACTTGGTTAAATTGGACCAAAATGAGACGAACCCTTAGACTGGACCAAGGGGAGACGAACTTCCTAAGATTGGAGCAAAAGGAGACGAACTCCTAAGATTGGATAAAGAGGAGACGAACTCCTTAGATTGGACCAAGAGGAGACGAACTTCCAAAGATTGGACCAAAAGGAGACGAACTCCTTACATTGGATAAAGAAGAGACGAACTCCTTAGATTGGACCAAGCGGAGAGGAATTCCTTAGATTGGACCAAGAGGAGACGAACTCGGTTAGATTGGACCAAAAGGAGACGAACTCCCTAGATTGGACCAAGAGGAAACGAACTGCCTAAGATTGGACCAAAAGGAGACGAACTCCTTAGATTGGATAAAGAGGAGACGAACTCCTTAGATTGGACCAATGGGAGACGCACTTCCCTGGATTCGACCAAGAGGAGACGAACTCCTTAGATTGGACCAAGAAGAGACGAACTTCCTAAGATTGGATCAAAAGGATGCTAACTCCTTAGATTAGATAAAGAGGAGACGAACTACTTAGATTGGACCAAGAGGAGATAAAGTTCCAAAGATTGGACCAAAAGGAAACAAACTCCTTACATTGGATAAAGAGGAGACGAACTCCGTAGATTGGACCAAGAGGAGACGAAACTCCTTAGATTGGACCAAGAGAATACAAACTTCTTAAGATTGGACCAAACGGAACGAACTCCTTAGATCTGGATAAGAGGAAACAAACTCCTTAGATGACCACGATGACCCGAACTCGTTAGATTGGACCAAGAGGAGACGAACTCTGTTATATTGGACCAAAAGGAGATTAACTCCTTAGATTGGAACGAGAGGAGACGAACTTCCTTATTTGGACCGATAGGAGACGAACTCTCTTAGACTGGACCAAGAGGAGACGAACTCGGTTAGATTATACTAAAAGGTGACGAACTCTCCTAGATTAGACCAAGAGAAGAGGACCTCGTTTAGATTGGAGAAAAATGAGATGAACTCCTTAGATTGTACCAAAAGGAGACGAACTTCCCAAGATTGGACCAAAAGGAGACGAACTCCTTAGATTGGACCAAGAGGAGATGAACTCGATCAGATTAGACCAAAAGGAGATGAAGTCGTTAGATTTGACGAAGAGGAGACGAACTTCCTAAGATTGGACCAAAAGGAGACGAACTCCTTAGATTGGATAAAGAGGAGACGAACTACTTAGATTGGACCAAGAGGAGACGAACTTCCAAAGATTGGACCAAAAGGAAACGAACTTCTCACATTTGACAAAGAGGAGATGAACTCCTTAGAATGGACTCAAAATGAGACGAACTCCTTAGATTGGATAAGGAGACGATACTCCTTAGATTGTCCAATGGGAGACGCACTTCCCTGGATTCGACCAAGAGGAGACGAACTCCTTAGATTGGACCAAGAAGAGACGAACTTCCTAAGATTGGATCAAAAGGATGCTAACTCCTTAGATTAGATAAAGAGGAGACGAACTACTTAGATTGGACCAAGAGGAGATAAAGTTCCAAAGATTGGACCAAAAGGAAACAAACTCCTTACATTGGATAAAGAGTAGACGAACTCCGTAGATTGGACCAAGAGGAGACGAAATTCCTTAGATTGGACCAAGAGAATACAAACTTCTTAAGATTGGACCAAAAGTAGACAAACTCCTTAGATTGGATAAAGAGGAGACGAACTCCTTAGATTGGACCAAGAGGACACGAACTCGGTTAGATTGGACCAAGAGGAGACGAACTCTGTTATATTGGACCAAAAGGAGATTAACTCCTTAGATTGGAACGAGAGGAGACGAACTTCCTTATATTGGACTGATAGGAGACGAACTCTCTTAGACTGGACCAAGAGGAGACGAACTCGGTTAGATTATACTAAATGGTGACGAACTCTCCTAGATTAGACCAAGAGAAGAGGACCTCGTTTAATTGGAGAAAATGAGATGAACTCCTTAATGGTACCAAAGGATACACTTCCCAGAATTGTACCCAAAAGGAGACGAACCTCCTTAGATTGGAGCCAAGAGGATGATGAACTCGATCATATTAACAAAGGAGATGAATGTCGTTAGATTTGAACGAAGAGGAGACGAACTTCCTAAATTGGACCAAAAAGAGGAGACGAACTCCTTAGATTCGACCAAAGGGAGCCGAACTACTTTAGATGGACCAAGAGGAGACGAACTTCCAAAGATTGGACCAAAAGGAAACGAACTTCTCACATTTGACAAAGAGGAGATGAACTCCTTAGAATGGACACTTTACAAAAAAAAAAAACTCCTTAGATTGGACCACGAGGAGACAAAATTCGTTAGATTCGACCGAGAGAAGACGAACTTCCTTAGATTGGACCAAAAGGATACGAACTCTCCTAGATTGGACCAAGAGGAGACGAACTCGGTTGGATTGGACCAAAACGAGACAAACTACTTAGATTAGACCAAGAGGACACGAACTCGGTTAAATTGGACCAAAGAAAGCCGAAATACTTAAATTAGACCAAGGGGAGATGAACTTCCTAGGATTAGACCAAAAGGAGTCGAACTCCTTAGGTTGGACCAATAGGAGACGAAGTCCCTCAGATTGGACCAAGAGGAGACGAACTCGGTTAGATTGGACCAAAAGGAGACGAACTCCTTAGATTGGACTAGGAGGAGACGAACTTCCTAAGATTGGACCAAAAGGAGACAAACTCCCTCGATTAGATAAAGAGGAGTCGAACTCCTTAGATTGGACTAACAGGAGACGAACTTCCCTAGATTGGACCAGGAGGACACAAACTCGGTTAGATTGGACCAAAAGGAGACGAATTCCTCAGATTGGATAAAGTGGAGACAAACTCCTTAGATTGGACCAAGAGGAGATGAACTTCCAAAGATTGGACCAAAAGGAGACGAACTCCTTACAATGAATAAAGAGGAGACGAACTCCTTAGATTGGACCAAGAGTATATGAACTTCCCTAGATTTGACCAAGAGGACACGAACTCGGTTAGATTGGACCAAAAGGAGACTAGCTCCTTAGATTGGACCAAGAGGAGACGAACTTCCTAAGATTGGACCAAAAGGAGACAAACTCCTTAGATTGGATAAAGAGGAGACGAACTCCTTAGATTGGACCAAGAGGAGACGCACTCGGTTAGATTGGACTAACAGGTGACGAACTCCCCTAGGTTAGACCAAGAGGAGAGGAACTTGTTTAGATTGGACAAAAAGGAGACGAACTCCTTAGATTGGACCAAGAGGAGACGAACTCCCAAAGATTGGACCAAAAGGAGACGAACTCCTTAGATTGGACCGAGAGGAGACGAACTTCCTAAGATTGGATCAAAAGGAGACTAACTCCTTAGGTTAGATAAAGAGGAGACGAACTACATAGATTGGACCAAGAGGAGATAAAGTTCCAAAGATTGGACCAGAAGGAAACAAACTCCTTACATTGGATAAAGAGGAGACGAACTCCGTAGATTGGACGAGGAGACGAAATTCCTTAGATAGGACCATGAGGAGACAAACTTCTTAAGATTGGACCAAAAGGAGACGAACTCCTTAGATTGGATAAAGAGGAGATGACTCCTTAGATTGGATAAAGCAGAAGACGAACTACTAGATGGCCCAAGATGGAGAGAACTCTCAAAGATTGGACAAAAGACGAGAGTGAAATCCGTAGATTGAGACCAAGAGGCTGGGGAACGAACTCGTTAGATAGGACCAAGAGGAAGACAGACTTGTATATTGGACACAAAGCACGAGATTAACTCCTTAGATTGTAACGAGAGGCAGACGAACTTCGCTTATATTGGACTGCATTAGAGACGACGCAACTCTCTTAGAATTTAGAAATGAGACCCAAGAGGAGACGGAACTCGGTGTAGATTTACAAAAAGGTGACGAACTCTCCTAGATTCAGACAGCAGAGGAGAACTCCTTTAGATTGGAGAAAAAGGAGACGAACTCCTTAGATTGCACCAAAAGGAGACGAACTTCCAAAGATTGGACCAAAAGGAGACGAACTCCTTAGATTGGACCAAGAGGAGATGAACTCGATCAGATTGGACCAAAAGGAGATGAAGTCCTTAGATTGGACCAAGAGGAGACGAACTTCCTAAGATTGGACCAAAAGGAGACAAACTCCTTAGATTGGATAAAGAGGAGACGAACTACTTAGATTGGACCAAGAGGAGACGAACTTCCAAAGATTGGGCGAAAAGGAAACGAACTCCTCACATTGGACAAAGAGGAGACGAACTCCTTAGATTGGACACTTTACAAAAAAAAAACTCCTTAGATTGGACCAAGAGGAGACGAAATTCCTTAGATTCGACCAAGAGGAGACGAACTTCCTTAGATTGGACCAAAAGGATGCGAACTCTCCTAGATTGGACCAAGAGGAGACGAACTCGGTTGGATTGGACCAAAACGAGACGAACTACTTAGATTGGACCAAGAGGACACGAACTCGGTTAGATTGGACAAAAAGGAGACGAACTCCTTAGATTGGACCAAGAGGAGACGAACTTCCTAGGATTGGACCAAAAGGAGACGAACTCCTTAAATTGGACCAAGAGGAGACGAAGTCCCTCAGATTGGACCAAGAGGAGACGAACTCGGTTAGATTGGACCAAAAGGAGACGAACTCCTTAGATTGGACTAGGAGGAGACGAACTTCCTAAGATTGGACCAAAAGGAGTCAAACTCCCTAGATTAGATAAAGAGGAGTCGAACTCCTTAGATTGGACTAACAGGAGACGAACTTCCCTAGATTGGACCAGGAGGACACGAACTCGGTTAGATTGGACCAAAAGGAGACGAATTCCTTAGATTGGATAAAGTGGAGACGAACTCCTTAGATTGGACCAAGAAGGGATGAACTTCCAAAGATTGGACCAAAAGGAGACGAACTCCTTACAATGAATAAAGAGGAGACAAACTCCTTAGATTGGACCAAGAGTAGATGAACTTCCCTAGATTTGACCAAGAGGACACGAACTCGGTTAGATTGGACCAAAAGGAGACGAGCTCCTTAGATTGGACCAAGAGGAGACGAACTTCCTAAGATTGGACCAAAGGGACGAACTCTAGTGGATAAAGAGGAGACGAAATCCTTAGATGGGATAAAGAGAGACGAACTCTTAGATTGGACAGAGGAGACGAACTTCAAAGATTGGACCCAAAAGCAGAGAGAATCCTTTAGATCGGACAAAGAGGAGACGTAACTAGGTTAGATTTGACCAAGAGGAGAGAACTCTGTTATATTGGAAGGAGAGGAGACGAAATCACTATATTAGGAACCGATGGAGACGAACTCTCTAGACTGGCCCAAATGAGGACACGAACTCGGTTAGATTGGACCAAAAGGTGACGAACTCTCTTAGATTAGACCAAGAGGAGAGGAACTCGTTTAGATTGGAGAAAAAGGAGACGAACTCCTTAGATTGTACCAAAAGGAGACGAACTCCTTAGATTGGACCAAGAGGAGACGAACTCGATCAGATTGGACTAAAAGGAGATGAACTCCTTAGATTGGACCAAGAGGAGTCGAACTTCCTAAGATTGGACCAAAAGGAGACGAACTCCTTAGATTGGATAAAGAGGAGACGAACTACTTAGATTGGACAAAGAGGAAACGAACTTCCAAAGATTGGACCAAAAGGATACGAACTCCTCACATTGGACAAAGAGGAGACGAACTCCTTAGATTGGACACTTTGCCAAAAAAAAAAAACTCCTTAGATTGGACCAAGAGGAGACGAAATTCCTTAGATTCGACCAAGAGGAGATGAACTTCCTTAGATTGGACCAAAAGGATACGAACTCTCCT
>JAGKPW010000127.1:0-52466 GCA_019926035.1 Melaleuca alternifolia | reverse complement strand
TCCTTAGATTGGACCAAGAGGAGGCAAACTTCCTAAGATTGGACCAAAAGGAGACGAATTCCTTAGATTGGATAAAGAGGAGACAAACTCCTTAGATTGGAACAAGAGGAGATGAACTTCCAAAGATTGGACCAAAAGAAGACGAACTCTTTACAATGGATAAAGAGGAGACGAACTCCTTAGATTGGACCAAGAGGAGGCGAACTTCCTCAAATTCGACCAAGAGGAGACGAACTTCCATAGATTGGAACAAAAGGAGATGAACTCTCCTAGGTTGGACCAAGAGGAGACAAGCTCGGTTAAATTGGACCAAAAGGTGACGAACTCTCCTAAATTAGACCAAGAGGAGAGGAACTCGTTTAGATTGGACCAAGAGGAGACGAACTTGCTTAGATTTGACCAAGACGAGACAAAAACTTCTTAGATTGGACCAAAAGGACACGAACTCTCCTAGATTAAACCAAGAGGAGACGAACTCGGTTAGATTGAACGAAAATGAGACGAACTACTTAGATTGGACAAAGAGGACACGAACTCGGTTAGATTGGACCAAAAGGAGCCGAACTACTTAAATTGGACCAAGAGGAGACGAACTTCCACAGATTGGACCAAAAGGACACGAACTCCTTTCATTGGATAAAGAGGAGACGAACTCCTTAGATTGGACCAAGAGGAGACACACTTCCTTAGATTAGACCAAAAGGAGACAAACTCTCTTAGATTGGCCGAAGAGGAGACTAACTCGGTTAGATTGGACCAAAAGGAGACGAACTCCTTAGATTGGACCAAGAGGTGACGAACTTCCTAAGATTGGACCAAAAGGAGACAAACTCCTTAGATTGGACCAAAAGGCCACGAATTCCTTGGATTGGATAAAGAGGAGACGAACCACTTAGATTGGACCAAGAGGAGACGAACTTCCCTAGATTGGACCAAGAGGAAACGGACTCGGTTAGATTGGACCTAAAGGAGACGATATCCTTAGATTGGACCAAGAGGAGACGAACTTCCCAAGATTGGACAAAAAGGGGACGAACTCCTTAGATTGGATGAAAAGAAGACGAACTCCTTAGATTGGACCAAGACGAGACGAACCTCCAAAGATTGGACCAAAGGAGACGAACTCCCTACATTGGATAAAGAGGAGACGAACTCCTTAGATTGGACCAAGATGAGACACACTTGCTTAGATTCGACCAAAAGGAGACGAACTTTCTTAGATTGGACGAAGAGGAGACTAACTCGGTTAGATTGGACCAAAAGGAGACGAACTCCTTAGATTGGACCAAGAGGAGACGAACTTCCTAAGATTAGACTAAAAGGAGACAAACTCCTTAGATTAGGCCAAAAGGAGACGAATTCCTTGGATTGGATAAGGAGGAGACGAACCACTTAGATTGGACCAAGAGGAGACGAACTTCCCTAGATTGGACCAAGAGGACACGAACTCGGTTAGATTGGACCAAAGGAGACGATATCCCTTAGATTGGATCAACCAAAGGGGAGACGAACTTCCCAAGTTGAAACCCAAAGGAGACGAACTCCTAGAGGGATGAAAGCGACGAACTCCCGGAGATTGGACGAAGACTAGACTAACTCCAAGATGGGACAAAGGAGACAACTCCTACATTGGTAAAGTGGAGAGGAAAAACAAAAAAAAAAAAAAAAAAAAAAAAAAAAAAAAAAAAAAACGAACTCCTTAGATTGGACCAAGAGGAGACACACTTCCTTAGATTCGACCAAAAGGAGACGAACTTTCTTAGATTGGACGAAGAGGAGACTAACTCGGTTAGATTGGACCAAAAGGAGACGAACTCCTTAGATTGGACCAAGAGGAGACGAACTTCCTAAGATTGGACCAAAAGGAGAGGAACTCCTTAGATTGGATAAAGAGTAGACAAACTTCTTAGATTGGACCAAGAGGAGACAAACTTCCATAGATTGGACCAAAAGGAGACGAACTCCTTACATTGCATAAAGAGCAGACGAACTTCTTAGATTGGACCAAGAGGAGACGAACTTCCCTAGATTTGGCCAAGAGGACACGAACTCCTTAGATTGGACCAAGAGGAGACGAACTTCCCAAGATTGGACCAAAAAGAGACGAACTCCTTAGTTTGGATGAAGAGGAGACGAACTTCCCTAGATTGGACCAAGAGGAGTCGAACTTCCAAAGATTGGACCAAAAGGATATGAACTCCTTACATTAGATAAAGAGGTGATGAACTCCTTAGATTGGACCAAGAAGACACGAGCTCTGTTATATTGGACCAAAAGGAGACGAACTCGTTAGAATCGAACGAGAGGAGATGAACTCTTTTAGATTGGACCAAGAGGAGACGAACCCTCTTAGATTGGACCAAGAGGAGACGAACTCGGTTAGATTGGCCCAAAACGAGATGAACTCTCTTAGATTGGACCAAAAGGAGACGAAGTCTCCTAGATTGGACCAAGAGGTGGAGAACTCTGTTATATTGGACTAAAAGGAGACGAACTCCTTAGATTGAAAAGAGAGGAGACGAACTCCTTAGATTGGATAAAGAGGAGAAGAACCCCTTACATAGGACCAAGGGGATACGAACTTCCCTAGATTGGACCAAGAGGACACGAACTCGATTAGACTGGAGCAAAAGGAGACGAACTCCTTTGATTGAAACGAGAGGGGACGAACTCCTTAGATTGGATAAAGAGGACACGAGCCCCTTAGATTGGACCAAGAGGTGACGAAC
Source organism: Melaleuca alternifolia (assembly GCA_019926035.1). Lineage (NCBI taxonomy): Eukaryota > Viridiplantae > Streptophyta > Magnoliopsida > Myrtales > Myrtaceae > Melaleuca > Melaleuca alternifolia. The sequence continues at coordinate 49,737 of JAGKPW010000127.1, read as the reverse complement.
TTCCCTAGATTGGACCAAGAGGACACGAACTCGGTTAGATTGGAGCAAAAGCAAACGAACTCCTAGATTGGACCAAGAGGAGACGAACTTCCAGAGATTGGAGCAAAAGCAGACGAACTGTTTACATTGGATAAAGAGGAGTCGAACTCCTTAGATTGGACCAAGAGGAGATGCACTTCCTTAGATTCGACCAATAGGAGACGAACTCGGTTAGATTGGACCAAGTGGATACGAAATCGATTAGATTGGACCAAAAGGACACGAACTACTTAAACTGGAACAAGAGGTGATGAACTTGCTAGGATTGGAATGAAGGGAGACGAACTCCTTAGATTGGAGCAAGAGGAGACAAACTCTCTTAGTTGGACCAAGAGGAGGAGAACTCTGTTATATTGGACCAAAAGGAGACGAACTCCTTAGATTCAAACGAGAGGAGACGAACTCCTTAGATTGGATAAAGAGGAGACGAACCCCTTAGAATAGAACAAGAGGAGACGAACTTCCATATATCGGACCATTAGGAGACGAACTCGTTTAGATTGGACCAAAAGGAGACGAACTACTTAAACTGGAAAAAGAGGAGACAAACTTGCTAGGATTATAACGAAGGGAGACGAACTCCTTAGATTGGACCAAGAGGAGACGAACTTCCTAAGATTGACCAAAAGGTGACGAACTCCTTACTTGGATAAGGGAAAGAACTCCTCGATTTGACAAGAGGATACACACTTCATCGATTTCGACCACAGGAGAACGAACTCTCTATCTTGGACACAAGAGGAGACCTAACTACTACTCGTTTAGATGGACCAAAAGGATACGAACTCCTTGATTTGGACCAAGAGGAACGAACTTCCTAAGATTGGACCAAAATGATAGTAACTCCTTAGATTGGATAAAGAGGAGACAAACTCTTAGATTGGACCAAGAGGAGACGAACTCAAAATTGGACCAAAAGGAGACGAACTCCTTAGATTGGATGAACGGACGATGAACTCCCCTAGATTGGACCAAAAGAAGACGAACTCCTTAGATTGGACAAAAAGTAGACGAACTCCTTAGATTGGACCAACAGGATACGAACTCCCTTAGATTGGACCAAAAGGAGACGAACTCCTTAGATTGGACCAAGAGGAGACGAACTTCCTAAGATTGTAGCAAAAGGAAAGGAACTCCTTAGATTGGATAAAGAGGAGGCAAACTCCTTATATTGGACCAAGAGGAGACGAACTTCCAAAGATTGGACCAAAAGGAGACGAACTCCTTTGATTGGACCAGGAGGATAAGAACTCGATTTGATTGGACCAAAAGGACAAGAAGTACTTAAACTGGAACAAGAGGAGACGAACTTGCTAGGATTGGACCGAAGGGAGACGACCTCCTTCGATTGGACGAAGAGGAGACGAACTTCCTAAGATTGGACCAAAAGGAGACGAACACCTTAGATTGGATAAAGAGGAGACGAACTCCTTAGATTGGACCAAGAGGAGACGAACACTGTTATATTGGACCAAAAGGAGACGAACTCGTTAGAATGGAACGAGAGGAGACGAACTCTTTTAGATTGGACCAAGAGGAGACGAACCCTCTTAGATTGGACCAAGAGGAGACGAACTCGGTTAGATTGTCCCAAAACAAGACGAACACTCTTAGATTGGACCAAAAGGAGACGAACTCTCCTAGATTGGACCAAGAGGAGGAGAACTCTGTCATATTGGACTAAAAGGAGACGAACTCCTTAGATTGAAAAGAGAGGAGACGAACTCCTTTCATTGGAAAAGAGGAGACGAACCCTTTAGATAGGACCAAGGGGAGACGAACTTCCTTAGATTGAACAAAGAGGACACTAACTCGGTTAGACTGGAGCAAAAGGAGACGAACTCCTAGATTGGACCAAAAGGAGATGAACTCCTTAGATTGAAAAGAGAGGAGACGAATTCCTTAGATTGGATAAAGAGGAGACGAACTCCTTAGATTGGACCATGAGCAGACGAACTTCCCAAGATTGGATCAAACGGAGACGAACTCCTTAGATTGGATGAAGAGGAGACGAACTCTTTAGATTGGACCAAGAGGAGACGTACTTCCAAAGATTGGACCAAAAGGAGAAGAACTCCTTATATTGGATAAAGAGGAGACGAACTCCTTAGATTGGACCAAGAGGAGACGCACTTCCTTAGATTTGACCAAGAGGAGACGAACTCTCTTAGATTGGACCAAGAGGAGACGAACTCTGCTATATTGGACGAAAAGGAGACGAACTCGTTAGAATGGACCGAGAGGAGATGAACTCTTTTAGATTGGACCAAGAGGAGACGAACCCTCTTAGATTGGACCAAGAGGAGACGAACTCGGTTAGATTGGACCAAAACGAGACGAACTCTCTTAGATTGGACCAAAAGGAGACGAACTCTCCTAGATTGGACCAAGAGGAGGAGAAGTCTGTTATATTGGACCAAAAGGAGACGAACTCCTTTGATTGAAACGAGAGGAGACGAACTCCTTAGATTGGATAAAGAGGAAACGAACCCCTTAGATTGGACCAAGAGGAGACGAACTTCCCTAGATTGGACCAAGAGGACACGAACTCGGTTAGATTGGAGCGAAAGGATACGAACTCCTAGATTGGACCAAGAGGAGACGAACTTCCAGAGATTAGACCAAAAGGAGACGAACAGCTTACATTGGATAAATAGGAGATGAACTCCATAGATTGGACCAAGAGGGGGCGCACTTCCCTAGATTGGACAGGGAGGACACGAACTCATTTAGATTGGAGCAAAAGGAGACGAACTCCTTGATTGGACCAAAAGGAAACGAACTCCTTAGATTGGACCAAGAGGAGACGAACTTCCAGAGATTGGACCAATAGGAGACGAACTCCTTACATTGGATAAAGAGAAGACGAACTTCCTAAGATTGGATCAAAAGGAGACAAAATCCTTAGATTGGATAAAGAGGAGACGAACTCCTTAGATTGGACCAAGAGGAGACGCACTTCCTTAGATTCGAGCAAGAGGACACGAACTCCTTAGAATGGACGAAGAGGAGACGATCTCCTTAGATTGGACCAAGAGGAGACGAACTTCCCAAGATTGGACCAAAAGGAGACGAACTCCTTAGATTGGATGAAGAGGAGACGAACTTCCTTAGATTGGACCAAGAGGAGACGAACTTCCAAAGACTGGACCAAAAGGAGACGAACTCCTTACATTGGATAAAGCGGAGACGAACTCCTTATATTGGACCAAGAGGAGACGAACTCTGTTATATTAGACCAAAAGGAGATGAACTCATTAGAATGGAACTACAGGAGACGAACTTCCTTATATTGGAATGATAGGAGACGAACTCTTTTAGAATGGACCAAGAGGAGACGAACTTCCTTATATTGGACCGAGATGACACGAACTAGGTTAGATTCGACCAAAAGGAGACGAACTCTCCCAGATTAGACTAGGAGGAGAGGAACTCGTATAGATTGGACCAAAAGGAGACGAACTCCTGAGATTGGATCAAAAGGAGACGAACTTCCAAAGATTGGACCCAAAGGAGACGAACTCCTTAGATTGGACCAAGAGGAGACGAACTAGGTTAGATTGGACCAAAAGGAGACAAACTTCCTAAGATTGGACCAAAAGGAGACGAACTTCTTAGATTGGACCAAGAGGAGACGAACTCCTTAGATAGGACCCAAGAGGATACGAACTTCCCTATATTATACCAAAAGGAGACGAACTCTCTTAGATTGGACCAAAAGGAGACGAACTGGTTAGATGGAACCAAAAGGAGACGAACTCCCTTAGATTGGACTAAAAGGAGACGAACTCCATAGATTGGACCAAAAGGAGACGAACTCCTTAGATTGGACCAAAAGGCGACAAACTACTTAGATTGGACTAAGAGTATACGAACTCGGTTAGATTGGACCAAAAGGTGACTAACTCTCCTAGGTTAGACGCAAGAGAAGTACCTGTTTTATATGGAACAAAAAGAGACGAAACTCCTTAGATTTGGCCAAAAGGTACGAACTACCAAAGATTGGACCAAAAGGAGACGAACACCTTAGATTGGACCAAGAGGAGACGAACTTCCTAAGATTGGATCAAAAGGAGACGAACTCCTTATGTTAGATAAAGAGGAGACGAACTACTTAGATTGGACCAAGAGGAGATGAAGTTCCAAAGATTGGACCAAAAGGAAACGAACTCCTTACATTGGATAAAGAGGAGACGAACTCCGTAGATTGGACCAAGAGGAGACGAAATTCCTTAGATTGGACCAAGAGGAGACGAACTTCTTAAGATTGGATAAAGAGGAGACGAACTCCTTAGATTGGATAAAGAGAAGACGAACTCATTAGATTGGACCTAGAGGAGACGAACTTCCAAAGATTGGACCAAAAGAAGATGAACTCCTTAGATTGGACCAAGAGGAGACGAACTCGGTTCGATTGGACCAAGAGGAGACGAACTCTGTTATATTGGACCAAAAGGAGATGGACTCCTTAGATTGGAACGAGAGGAGACGAACTTCCTTATATTGGACCGATAGGAGACGAACACTCTTAGACTGGACCAAGTGGAGACGAACTCGGTTAGATTATACGAAAAGGTGACGAACTCTCCTAGATTAGACCAAGAGAAGAGGAACTCGTTTAGATTGGAGAAAAAGGAGACGAACTCCTTAGATTGGACCAAGAGGAGACGAACTCGATCAGATTGGACTAAAAGGAGATGAACTCCTTAGAGTGGACCAAGAGGAGACGAACTTCCTAAGATTGGACCAAAAGGAGACGAACTCCATAGATTGGATAAAGAGGAGATGAACTACTTAGATTGGACAAAGAGGAGACGAACTTCCAATGATTGGACCAAAAGGAAACGAACTCCTCACATTGGACAAAGAGGAGACGAACTCCTTAGATTGGACACTTTACCAACAAAAAAAAAACTCCTTAGATTGGACCAAGAGGAGACGAAATTCATTTGATTCGACCAAGAGGAGACGAACTTCCTTAGATTGGACCAAAAGGAGACGAACTCACTTAGATTGGACCAAGAGGACACGAACTCGCTTAGATTGGACCAAAGGAAGCCGAACTACTTAAATTGGACCAAAAGGAAACAAACTTCCTAAAATTGGACCAATAGGAGACGAGCTCCCTAGATTGGATAAAGAGAAGACGAACTCCTTAGTTTGGACCAAGAGGAGACGAACTTCCAAAGATTGGACCCAAAGGAGACAAACTCCTTAGATTGGACCAAGAGGAGACGAACTCGGTTAGATTGGACCAAAAGGAGACGAACTTCTTAAATTGGACCAAAAGGAGACGAACTTGGTTAAATTGGACCAAAATGAGACGAACCCTTAGACTGGACCAAGGGGAGACGAACTTCCTAAGATTGGAGCAAAAGGAGACGAACTCCTAAGATTGGATAAAGAGGAGACGAACTCCTTAGATTGGACCAACGGGAAACGAACTTCCAAAGATTGAACCAAAAGGAGACGAACTCCTTACATTGGAATAACGAAAGACGAACTCCTTAGATTGGACCAAGAGGAGAGGACTTCCTTAGATTGGACCAGAGAGACGAACTCGGTTAGATTGGACCAAAGGAACGACTCCTATTGGACACCAGAGAACGAACTTCCTAAGATTGGACGCAAAGGAGACGAACTTCCTAGATTGGACCAAGAGGAGACGAACTTCCAAAGATTGGACCAAAAGGAGACGAACTCCTTACATTGGATAAAGAGGAGACGAACTCCTTAGATTGGACCAAGAGGAGACGAACTCTGTTATATTAGACCAAAAGGAGATGAACTCATTAGAATGGAACTACAGGAGACGAACTTCCTTATATTGGAATGATAGGAGACGAACTCTTTTAGAATGGACCAAGAGGAGACGAACTTCCTTATATTGGACCGAGATGACACGAACTAGGTTAGATTGGACCAAAAGGAGACGAACTCTCCCAGATTAGACTAAGAGGAGAGGAACTCGTATAGATTGGAACAAAAGGAGACGAACTCCTGAGATTGGATCAAAAGGAGATGAACTTCCAAAGATTGGATCCAAAGGAGACGAACTCCTTAGATTGGACCAAGAGGAGACGAACTCGGTTAGATTGGACCAAAAGGAGACAAACTTCCTAAGATTGGACCAAAAGAAGACGAACTACTTAGATTTAATAAAGAGGAGACCAACTCCTTAGAGAGGACCAAGAGGAGACAAACTTCCCTAGATTAGACCAATAGGGGACGCACTTCCTTGGATTCGACCAAGAGGAGACGAACACTCTTAGATTGGACCAAGAGGAGACGAACTTTGTTATATTGGACCAAAAGGAGACGAACTCCTTAGATTGGAACGAGAGGAGACTAACTTCCTTATATTGGACCGATAGGAGACGAACTCTCTTAGATTGGACCAAGAGGAGACGAACTCGGTTAGAGTGGACCAAAAGGTGACGAACTCTCCTAGGTTAGACCAAGAGGAGAGGAACTTGTTTAGATTGGACAAAAAGGAGACGAACTCCTTAGATTGGACCAAAAGAGACGAACTACCAAAGATTGGACCAAAAGCAGACGAACTCCTTAGATTGGAACGAGAGGAGACGAACTTCCCTAGATTAAGATTGGATTAAAAGGAGACGAACTCCTTCTGTTAGTAAAGAGGAACGAACTACTTAGATTGGCCAAGGGAAAGAGTTCCAAGATTGGAGCCACAAGTAAACGAACTCCTTACATTGGATAAAGAGGTAGACGAACTCCGTAGATTGGTACCAGAGGGACGAAATTCCTTAGATTGTACCAAGAGGAGACGAACTTCTTAAGATTGGGAATAAAGAGGAGAGAACCCTAGATTGGATAAAGGAATACGACTCATTAGAATTGGACCTAGAGGAAAAACGAACTTCCAAAGATTGGACCAAAGAATATGAATTTCCGTAGATTGGACCAAGAGGAAGCTAAACTCGTTCGATTGGACCAATAGGAACGGACTCTGTTAATTGACCAAAGGAATGGACTCTCTTAGATTGAACGAGAGGAGACGAACTTCCTTATATTGGACCGATAGGAGACGAACTCTCTTAGACTGGACCAAGTGGAGACGAACTCGGTTAGATTATACCAAAAGGTGACGAACTCTCCTAGATTAGACCAAGAGAAGAGGAACTCGTTTAGATTGGAGAAAAAGGAGACGAACTCCTTAGATTGGACCAAGAGGAGACGAACTCGATCAGATTGGACTAAAAGGAGATGAACTCCTTAGATTGGACCAAGAGGAGACGAACTTCCTAAGATTGGACCAAAAGGAGACGAACTCCATAGATTGGATAAAGAGGAGACGAACTACTTAGATTGGACAAAGAGGAGACGAACTTCCAATGATTGGACCAAAAGGAAACGAACTCCTCACATTGGACAAAGAGGAGACGAACTCCTTAGATTGGACACTTTACCAACAAAAAAAAAACTCCTTAGATTGGACCAAGAGGAGACGAAATTCCTTAGATTCGACCAAGAGGAGACGAACTTCCTTAGTTGGACCAAAACAAGACGAACTACTTAGATTGGACCAAGAGGACACAAACTCGCTTAGATTGGACCAAAGGAAGCCGAACTACTTAAATTGGACCAAAAGGAAACAAACTTCCTAAAATTGGACCAATAGGAGACGAGCTCCCTAGATTGGATAAAGAGAAGACGAACTCCTTAGTTTGGACCCAGAGGAAGACTGAACTTCCAAAGAATTGGAACCCAAAGAGACAAACTCCTAGATTGGACCAAGAGGTAGACGAACTCGGTTTAGATTGGGACACAGGAGACGAACTTCTTAATTGGACCAAAGTAACGAACCTTGGTAAATTGGACCAACATGAGAGAACGCCTTAGATTGGACCACTGGGAGACGAACTTCCTAAGATTGGAACCAAGAGGAGACTAACTTCCTAAGATTGGACCAAAAGGAGATGAACTCCTTACATTGGACCAAGAGAAGACTAACTTCCAAAGATTGGACCAAGATGAGATGAACTCGGTTAGATTGGACCAAGAGGAGACGAACTAGGTTAGATTGGACCAAAAGGTGACGAACTCCCTTTGATTAGACCAACAGGAGACGAACTCGGTTATATTGGACCAAAAGGAGACCAACTCCTTCGATTGGACCAAGAGGAGACGGACTAGGTTAGATTGGACCAAAAAGAGATGAACTCCTTTGATTGGATAAAGAGGAACTAACTCCTTAATTGGACAATGGGATACCACTTCCCGTGATTCGACCAAGAGGAGACGCACTCCTTAGATTTGGACCAGAAAGACGAACTTCCTATATTGATAGCAAAAGATGCTAACTCCATTAGATTATATAAAGAGGAGACGAACACTTAATTGGACCAAGAGGATATAAGTTCTCAAAGATTGGACCAAAAGGAAACAAACTCCTTACATTGGATAAAGAGGAGACGAACTCCGTAGATTGGACCAAGAGGAGACGAAACTCCTTAGATTGGACCAAGAGAATACAAACTTCTTAAGATTGGACCAAAAGGAGACGAACTCCTTAGATTGGATAAAGAGGAGACGAACTCCTTATATTAGAACAAGAAGAGACGAACTCTGTTAGATTGGACCAAGAGGAGACGAACTCTGTTATATTGGACCAAAAGGAAATGAACTCCTTAGATTGGACCAAGAGGAGACGAACTTCCTAAGATTGGACCAAAAGGAGACGAACTCCTTAGATTGGACCAGAGGAGCCGAACTCGTTGATTATACTAAAAAGGTTACGACTCTCCTAGCTTAGACCAGAGAAGATGAACCCTCGTTTAGATTGGGGAGAAAAATGAGAATGAACTCCTTAGATTGTACCACAAGGGACCGAACTTCCAAATTGGACCAAAGGAGACGAACTCCGTAAATTGGACCAAGAGGAGATGAACTCGTCAGATTAGACCAAAAGGAGATGAAGTCTTTAGATTTGACGAATAGGAGCGAACTTCCTAAGATTGGACCAAAAGGAGACGAACTCCTTACATTGGATAAAGAAGAGACGAACTCCTTAGATTGGACCAAGCGGAGAGGAATTCCTTAGATTGGACCAAGAGGAGACGAACTCGGTTAGATTGGACCAAAAGGAGACGAACTCCCTAGATTGGACCAAGAGGAAACGAACTGCCTAAGATTGGACCAAAAGGAGACGAACTCCTTAGATTGGATAAAGAGGAGACGAACTCCTTAGATTGGACCAATGGGAGACGCACTTCCCTGGATTCGACCAAGAGGAGACGAACTCCTTAGATTGGACCAAGAAGAGACGAACTTCCTAAGATTGGATCAAAAGGATGCTAACTCCTTAGATTAGATAAAGAGGAGACGAACTACTTAGATTGGACCAAGAGGAGATAAAGTTCCAAAGATTGGACCAAAAGGAAACAAACTCCTTACATTGGATAAAGAGTAGACGAACTCCGTAGATTGGACCAAGAGGAGACGAAATTCCTTAGATTGGACCAAGAGAATACAAACTTCTTAAGATTGGACCAAAAGGAGATGAACTCCTTAGATTGGATAAAGAGGAGACGAACTCCTTAGATTGGACCAAGAGGACACGAACTCGTTAGATTGGACCATAGGAGACGAACTCTCTGTTATAGTTGGACCAAAGGAGACGAACTCCTTAATTTGAACGAGAGAGACTAACTCCTTATTTGGACCGATAGAGACGAACTCTCTTATACCTGGACCAAGAGGAAACGAACTCGGTTAGATTTATACTAAAAGGTGGACGAAACTCTCCTATATTGACCAGAGAGAGACCTCTTGAGATTGGAGAAAAAATGTATAACTCCTTAGATGTATCAACAGGGAGAACGAACTTCCCAAGATTGGCCAAAAGAGACGAACTCCTTAGATTGGACAAGAGGAGATGAACTGATCTATTAGACCAAAAGGGAGATGAAGATCGTTAGATATTTGACGACGAGGCTACCGAAACTTCCTAGATTGCTGACGCAAAGAGACGAACTCCTTAGATTGGATAAAGAGGAGACGAACTACTTAGATTGACCAAGAGGAGACGAACTTCCAAAGATTGGACCAAAAGGAAACGAACTTCTCACATTTGACAAAGAGGAGATGAACTCCTTAGAATGGACACTTTACAAAAAAAAAAAACTCCTTAGATTGGACCACGAGGAGACAAAATTCGTTAGATTCGACCGAGAGAAGACGAACTTCCTTAGATTGGACCAAAAGGATACGAACTCTCCTAGATTGGACCAAGAGGAGACGAACTCGGTTGGATTGGACCAAAACGAGACAAACTACTTAGATTAGACCAAGAGGACACGAACTCGGTTAAATTGGACCAAAGAAAGCCGAAATACTTAAATTGGACCAAGGGGAGATGAACTTCCTAGGATTAGACCAAAAGGAGTCGAACTCCTTAGGTTGGACCAATAGGAGACGAAGTCCCTCAGATTGGACCAAGAGGAGACGAACTCGGTTAGATTGGACCAAAAGGAGACGAACTCCTTAGATTGGACTAGGAGGAGACGAACTTCCTAAGATTGGACCAAAAGGAGACAAACTCCCTCGATTAGATAAAGAGGAGTCGAACTCCTTAGATTGGACTAACAGGAGACGAACTTCCCTAGATTGGACCAGGAGGACACAAACTCGGTTAGATTGGACCAAAAGGAGACGAATTCCTCAGATTGGATAAAGTGGAGACAAACTCCTTAGATTGGACCAAGAGGAGAAGAACTTCCAAAGATTGGACCAAAAGGAGACGAACTCCTTACAATGAATAAAGAGGAGACAAACTCCTTAGATTGGACCAAGAGTAGATGAACTTCCCTAGATTTGACCAAGAGGACACGAACTCGGTTAGATTGGACCAAAAGGAGACGAGCTCCATAGATTGGACCAAGAGGAGACGAACTCGATCAGATTGGACTAAAAGGTGACGAACTCCTTAGATTGGACCAAGAGGAGACGAACTCCTTAGATTGGACTAAAAGGTGACGAACTCTCCTAGGTTAGACCAAGAGGAGAGGAACTTGTTTAGATTGGACAAAAAGGAGACGAACTCCTTAGATTGGACCAAGAGGAGACGAACTCCTTAGATTGCACCAAAAGGCGACGAACTCACATAGATTGGACAAAGAGGAGATGAACTACTTTAGATTGGCCAGAGGAGATAAAGTTCCAAAGATTGGACCAAAAGGAAACAAACTCCTTACATTGGATAAAGAGTAGATGAACTCCGTAGATTGGACCAAGAGGAGACGAAATTCCTTAGATTGGACCAAGAGAATACAAACTTCTTAAGATTGGACCAAAAGTAGACAAACTCCTTAGATTGGATAAAGAGGAGACGAACTCCTTAGATTGGATAAAGAGAAGACGAACTCCTTAGATGGACCAAGAGGAGACGAACTTCCAAAGATTGGACCAAAAGAAGATGAACTCCTTAGATTGGACCAAGAGGAGACGAACTCGGTTAGATTGGACCAAGAGGAGACGAACTCTGTTATATTGGACCAAAAGGAGAGGAACTCCTTAGATTGGAACGAGAGGAGACGAACTTCCTTATAATGGACCGATAGGAGACGAACTCTCTTAGACTGGACCAAGAGGAGATGAACTCGATCAGATTGGACCAAAAGGAGATGAAGTCCTTAGATTTGACCAAGAGGAGACGAACTTCCTAAGATTGGTCCAAAAGGAGACGAACTCCTTCGATTGGATAAAGAGGAGACGAACTACTTAGATTGGACCAAGAGGAGACGAACTTCCAAAGATTGGACCAAAAGGAAACGAACTCCTCACATTGGACAAAGAGGAGACGAACTCCTTAGAATGGACACTTTACAAAAAAAAAAAAAACTCCTTAGATTGGACCAAGAGGAGACGAAATTCGTTAGATTCGACCAAGTAGAGACGAACTTCCTTAGATTGGACCAAAAGGATACGAACTCTCCTAGATTGGACCAAGAGGAGACGAACTCGGTTGGATTGGACCAAAACGAGACAAACTACTTAGATTAGACCAAGAGGACACGAACTCGGTTAAATTGGACCAAAGAAAGCCGAAATACTTAAATTGGACCAAGGGGAGATGAACTTCCTAGGATTAGACCAAAAGGAGTCGAACTCCTTAGGTTGGACCAATAGGAGACGAAGTCCCTCAGATTGGACCAAGAGGAGACGAACTCGGTTAGATTGGACCAAAAGGAGACGAACTCCTTAGATTGGACTAGGAGGAGACGAACTTCCTAAGATTGGACCAAAAGGAGACAAACTCCCTCGATTAGATAAAGAGGAGTCGAACTCCTTAGATTGGACTAACAGGAGACGAACTTCATTAGATTGGACCAGGAGGACACAAACTCGGTTAGATTGACCAAAAGGAGACGAATTCCTTAGATTGGATAAAGTGGAGACGAACTCCTTAGATTGGACCAAGAGGAGATGAACTTCCAAAGATTGGACCAAAAGGAGACGAACTCCTTACAATGAATAAAGAGGAGACAAACTCCTTAGATTGGACCAAGAGTAGATGAACTTCCCTAGATTTGACCAAGAGGACACGAACTCGGTTAGATTGGACCAAAAGGAGACTAGCTCCTTAGATTGGACCAAGAGGAGACGAACTTCTTAAGATTGGACCAAAACGAGACGAACTCCTTAGATTGGACCAAGAGGAGGACTAACCCTTAGATGGATAAAGAGGAGACGAACTCCTTAGATTTGGGACCAAGAGGAACAACGTCCAAAGATTGGACCAAGCCGATGACTCCCTTAGATTGGACAAAGAGGAGACGAACTCTGTTAGATTTGAGGAGAGGAGACGAACTTCCTTATATTGGACCGATAGGAGACGAACTCTCTTAGACTGGACCAAGAGGAGACGAACTCGGTTAGATTATACTAAAAGGTGACGAACTCTCCTAGATTAGACCAAGAGAAGAGGAACTCGTTTAGATTGGAGAAAAAGGAGACGAACTCCTTAGATTGTACCAAAAGGAGACGAACTCCTTAGATTGGACCAAGAGGAGACGAACTCGATCAGATTGGACTAAAAGGAGATGAACTCCTTAGATTGGACCAAGAGGAGACGAACTTCCTAAGATTGGACCAAAAGGAGACGAACTCCTTAGATTGGATAAAGAGGAGACAAACTACTTAGATTGGACAAAGAGGAAACGAACTTCCAAAGATTGGACCAAAAGGATACGAACTCCTCACATTGGACAAAGAGGAGACGAACTCCTTAGATTGGACACTTTGCCAAAAAAAAAAAACTCCTTAGATTGGACCAAGAGGAGACGAAATTCCTTAGATTCGACCAAGAGGAGACGAACTTCCTTAGATTGGACCAAAAGGACACGAACTCTCCTAGATTGGACCAAGAGGAGACGAACTCGGTTGGATTGGACCAAAACGAGACGAACTACTTAGATTGGACCAAGAGGACACGAACTCGGTTAGATTGGACCAAACGAAGCCGAACTACTTAAATTGGACCAAGAGGAGATGAACTTCCTAGGATTAGACCAAAAGGAGTCGAACTCCTTAGATTGGACCAAGAGGAGACGAAGTCCCTCAGATTGGACCAAGAGGAGACGAACTCGGTTAGATTGGACCAAAAGGAGATGAACTCCTTAGATTGGACTAGGAGGACACGAACTTCCTAAGATTGGACCAAAAGGACACAAACTCCCTAGATTAGATAAAGAGGAGTCGAACTCCTTAGATTGGACTAACAGGAGACGAACTTCCCTAGATATGACCAAAAGGAGACGAATTCCTTAGATTGGATAAAGTGGAGATGAACTCCTTAGATAGGACCAAGAGGAGACGAACTTCCTCATATTCGACCAAGATGAGACGAACTCTCTTAGATTGGACCAAGAGGAGGAGAACTCTATTATATTGGACCAAAAGGATACGAATTACCTAGATTGAAATGAGAGGAGACGAACTTCCTTATATTGGACCGAGAGGACATGAGCTAGGTTAGATTGGACCCAAAAGTGACGAACTCTCCCTGATTAGACCAGGAGGAGAGGAACTCATTTAGATTGGACCAAAAAGAGACGAACTCCTGAGATTGGACCAAAAGGAGACGAACTTCCAAAGATTGGCCCCAAAGGAGACGAACTCCTTAGATTGGAGCAAGAGGCGACAACTCGTTGTAGATGGGACAAAGGAACGAACTCTCCTAGATTAGACCAAGAGAAGAGGAACTCGTTTAGATTGGAGAAAAAGGAGACGAACTCCTTAGATTGGACCAAGAGGAGACGAACTCGATCAGATTGGACTAAAAGGAGATGAACTCCTTAGAGTGGACCAAGAGGAGACGAACTTCCTAAGATTGGACCAAAAGGAGACGAACTCCATAGATTGGATAAAGAGGAGATGAACTACTTAGATTGGACAAAGAGGAGACGAACTTCCAATGATTGGACCAAAAGGAAACGAACTCCTCACATTGGACAAAGAGGAGACGAACTCCTTAGATTGGACACTTTACCAACAAAAAAAAAACTCCTTAGATTGGACCAAGAGGAGACGAAATTCCTTAGATTCGACCAAGAGGAGACGAACTTCCTTAGATTGGACCAAAGGACCGAACTCCTCCTAGATGGACCAAGAGACGAACTCGTGGATTGGACCAAACGCGAACGAACTACTTAGATTGTACCAAGCGACCAACCTCGTTTTAGCGTTGGAGACGAAACGCAGCCCGAACTACTTAAATTGGACCAAGAGGGAGACTCCCTAGGATTAGAACCAAAGGATCGAACTGCCTTAATGGACCAATAGAGACGAAGTCCCTCAGATTGGACCAAGAAGGAGACACTCGGTTAGATTGGACCAAAAGGGGGATGAACTCCTTAGATTTGCCTAGGAGACACGAACTTCCTCAGATTGGACCAAAGGATACAACTCCCTAGATTTAGATAAAAGGAGTCGAACTCCTTAGATTGGCCTAACGAGACGAACTTCGCCTAAGTGCCCAAGAAGAATACGAATTCCTTAGATGGATAAAGTGGAGACGAACCCTTAGATAGGAAAGAGGAGCAACTTCCTCATATTCGACCAAGATGATACTAACTCTCTTAGATTGGACCAAGAGGAGGAGAACTCTATTATATTGGACCAAAAGGATACGAATTCCCTAGATTGAAATGAGAGGAGACGAACTTCCTTATATTGGATCGAGAGGACACGAGCTAGGTTAGATTGGACCCAAAGGTGACGAACTCTCCTAGATTAGACCAGGAGGAGAGGAACTCGTTTAGATTGGACCAAAAAGAGACGAACTTCTGAGATTGGACCAAAAGGAGACGAACTTCCAAAGATTGGACCCAAAGGAGACGAACTCCTTAGATTGGAGCAAGAGGAGACGAACTCGGTTAGATTGGACCAAAAGGAGACGAACTTCCTATGATTGGACCAAAAGGAGACGAACTCCTTGGATTGGATAAAGAGGAGACGAACTCCTCAGATTGGACCAAGAGGAGACGAACTTCCCTAGATTGGACCAAGAGGACACGAACACGGTTAGATTAGACCAAAAGGAGACTAGCTCCTTAGATTGGACCAAGAGGAGACGAACTTCCTAAGATTGGACCAATAGGAGACGAGCTCCCTAAATTGGATAAAGAGAAGACGAACTCCTTAGTTTGGACCAAGAGGAGACGAACTTCCCAAGATTGGACCCAAAGGAGACGAACTTCTTAGATTGGACCAGGATGAGACGAACTCGGTTAGATTGGACCAAGAGGAGACGAACTTCCTAAGATTGGACCAATAGGAGACGAGCTCCCTAAATTGGATAAAGAGAAGACGAACTCCTTAGTTTGGACCAAGAGGAGACGAACTTCCCAAGATTGGACCCAAAGGACCGACTCCGTAGATTGATAAGACGGAGGCGAGAACATCCTTATTGGACCAAAGATACCCCTTCCTTGGATTCGACCAAGAGGAGACGAACTTTCTTAGATTGGACCAAGAGGAGACGAACTTTGTTATATTGGACCAAAAGGAGACGAACTCCTTAGATTGGAACGAGAGGAGATGAACTTCCATATATGGGACCGATAGGAGACGAACTCTCTTAGATTGGACCAAGAGGAGACGAACTCGGTTAGAGTGGACCAAAAGGTGACGAACTCTCCTAGGTTAGACCAAGAGGAGAGTAACTTGTTTAGATTGGACAAAAAGGAGACGAACTCCTTAGATTGGACCAAACGAGACGAACTACCAAGATTGACAAAAGCCATAGAACGAACTCATTAGATTTGACCGCGAGGAGACGAACTGTCCTAAGATTGGTGATCAACAGGAGACACTCCTTAGGTCGATAAGAGAGAAGAACTACTTAGAATTGGGACCAAAGGATAATACCGTTTCAAAGATGACCAAAGGAAACAAACTCTTACATTTGGATAAAATGAGACGCACGCCGTATATTGGACCAAGGGAGAGAAAATTCCTTAGATTGGCACCAAGAGGAGACAAACTCTTAAGATTGGACGAAAAGGAACGAACTCCTAGATTGGATAAAGACGAGACGAACTCCTTAGATTGGACCAAGAGGAGACGAACTCCTTAGATTGGATAAAGAGAAGACGAACTCCTTAGATTGGACCAAGAGGAGACGAACTTCCAAAGATTGGATCCAAAGGAGATGTACTCCATAGATTGGACCAAGGGGAGACGAACTCGGTTAGATTGGACCAAGAGGAGACGAACTCTGTTATAATGGACCAAAAGGAGACGAACTCCTTAGATTGGAACAAGAGGAGACGAACTTCCTTATATTGGACCGATAGGAGACGAACTCTCTTAGACTGGACCAAGAGGAGACGAACTCGGTTAGATTATACCAAAAGGTGACGAACTCTCCTAGATTAGACCAAGAGGAGAGGAACTCGTTTAGATTGGAGAAAAAGGAGACGAACTCCTTAGATTGTACCAAAAGGAGACGAACTTCCAAAGATTGGACCAAAAGGAGACGAACTCCTTAGATTGGACCAACAGGAGATGAACTCGATCAGATTGGACCAAAAGTAGATGAAGTCCTTAGATTGGACCAAGAGGAGACGAACTTCCTAAGATTGGACCAAAAGGAGACGAACTCCTTAGATTGGATAAAGAGGAGACGAACTACTTAGATTGGACTAGGAGGAGACGAACTTCCTAAGATTGGACCAAAAGGAGACAAACTCCCTAGATTAGATAAAGAGGAGTAGAACTCCTTAGATTGGACTAACAGGAGACGAACTTCCCTAGATTGGACCAGGAGGACACGAACTCGGTTAGATTGGACCAAAAGGAGACGAATTCCTTAGATTGGATAAAGTGGAGACGAACTCCTTAGATTGGACCAAGAAGGGATGAACTTCCAAAGATTGGACCAAAAGGAGACGAACTCCTTACAATGAATAAAGAGGAGACGAATTCCTTAGATTGGACCAGGAGTAGACGAACTTAACTAGATTTGACTAAGAGGACACGAACTCGGTTAGATTGGACCAAAAGGAGACGAGCTCCTTAGATTGGACCAAGATGAACGAACTTCCTAAGATTGCCACAATGAGCCAACGTTCCTTAAGGGGTATAGAGGAGACGAGCTCCTTAGATTGGACCAAGAGGAGACGAACTTCCTAAGATTGGACCAAAAGGAGACGATTTCCTTAGATTGGACCAAGACGAGAAAACTCTATATATTGGACCAAAAGATACAATTCCCCTAGATGAAATGAGAGAGAAGAACTTCCGTATATTGGTCGAGCGGACACGAGCCGAGGTTAGATTGGAACCCAAAGGTGACGACTCTCCCTATTTAGACCAGGAGGAGATTGAACTCTTTAGATTGGACCAAAAAGAGACGAACTTCTGAGAGTGGACCAAAAGGAGACGAACCTCCAAAGATTGGGAAAAACCCCCCCCCAAAGGATACGAACTCCTTAGATTGGAGCAAGAGGAACGAACTTCGGTTTAGAATTGGACCAAACGAACGAACGTCCTATGATTGGACCTAAAATGAACCGAACTCCCTTGGATTGGATCAAGTGCGACGACTCCTCGATTGGGACGCAAGAGGAACAGCTTCCTGATTGGACCAAGAGGAACAACGAACACGTTAGAATTATACCAAAAGGTGACTAGCTCCTAAGATTGGACCAAAAGGAGACGAACTTCTAAGATTGGACCAAGAGGAGACGAACTTCCAAAGATTGGACCAAAAGGAGGCGAACTCCTTAGATTGGACCAAGAGGAGACGAACTTCCAAAGATTGGCCCAAAAGGAGACGAACTCCTTAGATTGCACCAAGAGGCGACGAACATCCTAAGATTGGAGCAAAAGGAGACAAACTCCTTAGATTGGACCAAGAGGAGACGAACTCGGTTAGATTGGACCAAAAGGAGACGAACTTCTTAAATTGGACCAAAAGGAGACGAACTTGGTTAAATTGGACCAAAATGAGACGAACCCTTAGATTGGACCAAGGGGAGAAGAACTTCCTAAGATTGAAGCAAAAGGAGACGAACTCCTTAGATTGGATAAAGAGGAGACGAACTCCTTATATTGGACCAAGAGGAGACGAAATTCCTTAGATTCGACCAAGAGGAGTCGAACTTCCTTAGATTGGACGAAAAGGAGACCAACTCTCCTAGATTGGACCAAGAGGAGATGAACTTCCTGAGCAAAATCTGGATTTGATATTTTCATAAAAATTTATAGTCCTCAACTTCATGAGAAAAAGATTCTCTATGAATACGTTGTATTTCATGCACTTTGGAATTTCCTGGATAATGATATGGTTTTACAACAAACGGAAAACCACTGACCTTGATAGTCTTATTTTAATAAGAAAATTTAAACTGAAATGGTGGAATGGTTTTAGACTATGGCTAAAGATGGCAGAATAATCATTCATTGACAGGGTAAAAAATCACAACAGTTCACAAAGCCCAATTTTATATTGCCTGGAAGAAATTACTTAGTTTCTACATGATAAGGGATTTGTTTTATGAAAGCTTACTTCAACGTAATCATAAGACCAATTTAAGGGATTATTGAAACAAGCTTTTTTTTTTAATTAGAGGAATGTAGTTGGTCCTCCCACCATAATAGAAACGCCAATGAAAATGACTGCAACATAATACTGTTACATGAAGATCACGAGGAAGTTTTGTAAGAATAAGGAGCATCTTCTACAGGAGCACCACTGATTCAATAATACAGAAAGTAACATCATTTTTTTGAACATTTTCCATCATCACTGTACATTTTTAATATATATATATATCACCATTATATCTTTATAATATTCTTTGTTGTATTTGATACGTCGGACACTGTAACCACTATGCGAAAACTTTCATAAATTATGTTGGAACCCATGTTGCATAGTAAAATCAACTTTTCACTATAGCTCCACTATGCATAGTAAATCCCAATATCTATAAATGGGAACAACCTCTCAAAGGAAGACAGTTTTTCTAGAGCATTCTACCATTTTGAAGCCTCTTGCCCTTCTCTAGCCTTCATCCCACATGATCACCTTCTTTCAATAAACCTTTTATTCTTGTCATTATTCAGTTCTTGCACTTGTATCTAAATTTATATTTCTAATTATATTATTCAGCCTATATATTATAATATCATTTCAATTCAATATCTCTTTTATCTGTTTTCCATATATCCCATAAACGATAGATTTTACCGCCTGTGGTGACTTCTTATTTAATATATTAGTATCTATTTTGATTTGATATATATAGTATTGTCCTCGTTTGCACCCTTGCATTATCACCACAAGTTATTTCAGGACGTCAAAATACCTCAACAAGGTGGAGGAAAACGATCTTGTATCTCTGCATTATTACTTAAGAAAGTCTCATCAAGGAACTTATCGCTTAGCAGACATGGGCAAGGGGACCAAGTTCTTCATCCAATGCTTAGCCCCATGCTGATGTCACAGAAATTGAAAGGAAAAAGACAATTTAAGCCCAAATAAAATGACAGTCAATGAACAGGAAAATAAACTTATTATAATTATGTTACTTCAGTCATAAACTTTTTTTTTTTGACAATTGAGAATAAAATAGTTTGCATTTATGGATGCCAATTGTCTTACATAGCATGACTTTAGATGACATAAACAACCTATCACTCCAATTTTGACTAGAAATCATTGATATGGATGCCAATTGTCTTACACAGCATGACTGAAGATGACATAAACAATCTTTGATAGTATTTTAATATTTTATCGAATTATTTATTTATTCATACTTTATTTCTCTTTCTTTTTCCTTTTTTTATCTTTTCTTTATCTTTCTTTTTGTTTTTCTTCTTCCTTTAAACAGTTGCCGGGCCTTGACAATCGGCTATAGGTGAGGGACGGTGAAGTTAACCTCACCAGTCTCGGGTGAGCCTCACCAACCTAGCCACTAGTGATTTTTTTTTGGTCGAAATATATCTGCTTATATTTATATCTTGAAAGTACTACAAGATATATCACTAGATTCAACGCATAAAAATTCTAGTAGTAAAGGAGGAGGGTATAAAACCCAGTTACTCGATAAATTTCTCATCCTTTGGGCTTTAGCAGTCCAATCCACAACCCGGTTTGGCGTTCTTGAGCAGTAGGTTATCTTCATGCCTGGTAGTTGCTATAAAAGGGCCTAGGCTTCTTTGATAATGGCTTGTGCTTCCCAGTGCACTAGATCTGTGCGTGTGGCTATCTCTCATGACAAATCAAGATGATCTGTATCTATGAAGATCACTTCTTCGCTTCTTCTCCGAAAGTACCTTAGGGTTTGGAGTATCGCCTTTACTTCTGCTTGGAGAGCCGAGGAGACTCGAAGTGTTCTCGCGAATCCCTCGCATAGAAGACCCTTGATGTCACGAACAACACACGCCATTGCTCCTTCTCCAGTTTCTGGATCGAAGGATCCGTCTACATTTGCTTTTAGCGCACCAAGAGGAGGAGGCGACCATTTCACAGGTGACCCATTCTGTATCTTAGATATGCTCGTCCCTTCTTTCACCCACTTCTGATGATTTTCTGTTTCTGCTCTGGCTAATAGAACGACCTGTTTAGGATTTACTTGCTAGCCTCGAAATACCAACTCATTCCTTGATTTCCAGATCCGCCATAGAAGCATCGACAAAAGCTCAAGCAAAACCGAGGTATGTTGGAATTTCACCAACCATTCATCCATTTGCCTCACTATATATTCATTTATCACCATGTTAATAGATGGGTCACGCCATACCTGTTTAGTCCAAGGACAGAGAAGTAAGAGATGTTTAATTGTTTCTGGGACATTGTGACAGATCGGGCATGCATTGTCTGTTAATATTCTCCTGCGGCATAAATTTTCTCTTGTAGCCACTGCATTTTGGCATATCTGCCAAAGAAAAGGTTTAATCTTTGGTGGAGAATTAGTATTCCATATTCGTAGCCATAGCTCTCTCGGCAAAACATACGAAGTGGAAGCTTGTGGGGATATGTTTCTTTCTTGTTGTGCTCTGAGTACATTATATGCACTTTTAACCGTAAACTGGCCTTTTGCTGTATGCTCCCACTTCAATGAGTCTTTTGAGTTTTGATGGCTTAGTGGAATGGTTAAGATGTCTTGGACTGTTCCTTCATCAAAATATTCTGATAGTTTTGGCTCATTCTACCTTGGTTCCTCCATAATTATCAATTCTGACACCCAAGTTGGGTCTATCCTATTTGCAGGACCTCCAATCAAAACACGATTTAGCCATTTATCTGAACGAGTGTGAATTTTCTACCCATTTCCAACCACCTACTGAGACGATTAACGAATAACATCTCGGCCTACAAGTAAACTCTACCAACCCCATGATTGATTTGAGCTTTTTCCTGCATGTAGTAAGTCAGTATTGGGAAAATACAGTGCCTTGAACAATTTTGCCCATAAGGATTCAGGATTCTGAGCAAGTCTCCATGCTTGTTTCCCTAAAATAGCTTGATTAAACGTGATAAGATCACAGAATCCCAAACCTCCAATGTCTTTTCTTTGTTTAAGCATTTCCTATTTCCTCCAATGTATTCCTTTGTGATTAGCATTTGTCTTCCACCAAAAATCTGCCTTTTTTTTTTCAATGGCTGGACAAATAGAAAGAGGAATCTTAAAGATAGACATTGCATATTGAGGTAACGCTTGCACCACTATCTTTAAGAGAATTTCCTTTCCTGCTTTTGACAACAGGTTTTCTTTCCACCCTTCTAGTTTCTTATTCACTCTTTCTAAAATCTAGGATGACATTTGCTTCCTTGATGCACCCCAATCAGATGGAATTCCCAGGTATTTACCCATTTTTTGCACTTCAGCAACTCTCATTTCATAGGCCATATTATGCCTTAGGTCAGCAGGGCAGTTTTTGCTAAAAAATATACCTGATTTGTTTAGATTTATTGCTTGACCTGATGCATAACAATACTAATTCAAAACAATAGCTAAATTTGGGCACTCCACCAACTTTCCATCCATAAACAGAATAAGGTCATCAGCAAACAACAAGTGAGATAAAGTGGGGCACCTGTGATTAAGCTTTATGGCTTTGATATTTCCATTCTTTACTTCTTTCTTCAATAACACTGACAGTATGTTTGCTAATATAATGAACAGATAAGGGGATATTGGATCACCCTACCTGATGCCACGTGTTGGCTGAAAAGAACGCAATATTTCCCCATTCATTGTCACACTGTATGAAACAGAGGAGATACATTTCATAATCCATGAAATCCAACGACTATGAGACCCCATTTTTTGCATACATGCTTCTAGAAAGTCCCACCACACCCAATCATACGCTTTTTTCATGTCCATTTTAAGCACTGCCTAGAACTTGCTTCTTCATTTCCTGGTTATTAGTTGATGTAGAACCTCTTGAATAATAAAAATATTGTCTTGAATTTGTCTCCCGCTAATGAAAGCGCTTTGTTCTTCAGCAATAATTCTTGGAAGCCACTGTTTAAATCTGTTAGCCAACACTTTTGATATGATTTTGTAGGTAAAGTTGCACAGGTTGATGGGGCGGAATTGGTCTAGCTTTTCTAGATTTGGTACTTTGGGGACTAAGGTAATATGGGTATGGTTGAACTCAAGATTCAAGTAACCTGTGTGGAAGAAATTTGTTACTTCTCAAAACACTTCTTGCTATATTTCATGCCAGTGAAACTGGAAAAGTTTCCCATTTAGACCAATAGGTCATGGGGCCTTCAAAGCTCCTAGTTGAAATATGGCTTGTTTTACTTCTTCAATTGTAACTTCACCAATTAAAGCCATATTGATCTCTTCTATGACTAAGCAGGGGATTTAGTCAATAACCAGGGAGAAGTCCCTTGCTCCTATTGTTGTATAAAGCCCCTCAAAGAAATGCATAGTCATATGCTGTAATTGGTTGGTATCCCTGCACCGTTCATATCTGTCATTCTTCAGCATTGAATTCTATTTCTTTGTCTTCGTTGCTGAGTAGTAGTATGGAAAAATTTTGCATTTCTGTCCCCCCACTTAATCCACTGTATTCTGGATCTCATCCCCCAATACATTTCCTCTCATCGCCAAATTTTTTCCACTTATGCTTCCAGCTCTTCAATTCTGGTGTGCTCTTCATTTTCACCCTGAGAATTTGTAAGCTCCTGTATCTCCCTCTTCAGTTTAGCAATTTGTCTTTCACCATTTAGGAATTTTCCTTTGCTCCATGTTGATAAACTTTCTACTACCTTCTTCAGTCTTGCAGAAAGGTATACTTGTTGTGCCTGGAGAGACTTCCATGAGTTGGTAACTACTCGTGCATACTCTTCATCCTCTAACCAATAAGCTTCGAACTTGGATATCTTTTTCTTCCTTCTAGTTGTTGGGCAGAAATCAACTAATAGTGGGTTGTGATCAGAACCAATAGCAGGTAGAGCATACACCATTGCTTTAGGAAAAGACACTCTTCACCGTAAGTTGCACAACATTTTATCCAGTCTTTCCTTAACTAGTTCAGCCCCTACACGATTATTAGCCCATGTATAGGCACAGTCTTTACTTTCTACATCCATAAACTCACAAGCATTTAGAAAGTCTTGAAAAACATTTATTCTGTAATTCTTTACTCCTTGCTTTCCAATCTTCTCCTAGTGATATAGGACTTCATTAAAGTCGCCAAGGCAAATCCAGGGATATTGATTTGATTGGCCAATCTGTTTAATCATCTCCCATAACCTCAATCTATCATGGAAAACATTAGGTGCATGAACAAAAGTCATTCGCATTTTTTGCATGCTTTCTTCTATCTCACAAATTATATCAACAACATTCACAGAACTGAGTTCGATTTGGATTTTCACCATTTCATTCCATAGTAGTGCAATGCCCCCTATAGTTCCATTCAGGTTCACTATGTGGCATTCCCAAAAATTTAGTCTTTTTTGCATTTTCCTCACAACATCTTCTTGGTTTTTTGTTTCT
The DNA here is from genome assembly GCA_019926035.1 of Melaleuca alternifolia. Lineage (NCBI taxonomy): Eukaryota > Viridiplantae > Streptophyta > Magnoliopsida > Myrtales > Myrtaceae > Melaleuca > Melaleuca alternifolia. Next base: position 25,198 of record JAGKPW010000127.1, on the reverse strand, counting down.
AGCAGACACAATATACTAGGCTTTTCTTGAGCAACTAGTGCTCTAAGGGCCTGAATTGTCAAGGGTGAGCCTACACCTTGACAATTCCAGTAGATAGTCTTCATTTATGACCTGGTGGCTTATTAGGATAAGCCACCAAAGCCCGTTCAAAAACCTCCTCTTATGTGTGTATTTGCGTATCAAGTAATTGTGTCTCATCCAGCACACCCTTGTTTAATAACTACATTTCATACGGTGCATATCTCTTTTTCCTCTTTTTCCTCTTTTTCTGCCATTGGTATAGGGCTTTTGCCCCTTTGTGCTTTCTCCACTATAGGCAAACTGGAAAAACCATCTCTCCTCTTTACTTTTGATCTACTGAACCCTCCTGAGAGTGAGTCTAGTACAATACGGTCAGATTGTTCTACTATAATTTCCTGAATGAGGACTTCTTTGTCTTTCTTTGCAGTTTTTTCCTTTGATTGATTCTCATAAACCACCAACTGCCCCAACTCTTCAGGTGTTTCACGTATTTCCTCTTCTTTAATGAGTTCTTCTACTTTCTTGCCATAGAACAGGTTCCAATATGGGCTATTTTCATTTGCTTCCACTTTCAGCCATGAACCATAGGCTATTTCCCATATTTTTAAAAGTTTCATCATTACATGGCTTCTCTTTACAATGCTGAGCATAGTGCCCAATTCTCCCACATGCATAGCAGTAATGAAGGATTTGTTCATACCTAAAATCCAGCCACGGGTTTTTCTTTTTGTTGCTAAATATGGATCCTTGTAACAGAGGATTTGAAATATCAATCTCCACCTTTGCCTTTGCAACTTTGTAAGATATGTATCCTCTAGATTCAATTCTGATTTTTGAAACTTTGCCAATTTCACTCGCTACTTTTGAGATGACATTCTCCGTTATCCATTCCGTAGGCAGACCACATATTTGGACCTAGAAATCACAGACAGCAAAATTGTAATAAGCAAGGGGTGTATTTAGCTCCCATTCTTTCAACAACAACAAATGATTCGCAAAGGACCACGGTCCCTGATCTACAACTTTTCTCTTATCTGCTTCATTCCAAAATTTAAATTCAAAAACACCAGGAGCAATTACCAAAATCTCAACATTCTCTATCTTCCAAGCTTTTTGCATTGTTGATTGAAAAGCCTGGATGTTTACCTTTGGGTTTTGATATAGTTGTCCAATCAGAGATAACTGACACTCTCTGATTTTTTACACAGAGATCTCCTCATCTAGTGCCACAATCTGCCTTTGAGCCCATAATCCCCCTAACTTTCTACAGAGAGCCACAAGCCGCACAGCTGCTTCCTCATACTCCTCCATTGGATGATGAATTTAAAGAAGTTCGTAGTGAAGCGTAGCAAGATATTCAGTATGATTGGTTAGAATAGAAAGATGCTGATTGCATTTGTAATACTGGTTTGTGTTTTGTGAAGTGGTACTAGATGATGCAAAAGATGACAGGGCATGGTTTGGGTTTACAAATTATTTTGCACATTATATAGATACGAAATGGTGTGTGGTATCATAGCATTTGATGATGGATTTGCAGTGCGAGTTAGGGTTTTGGGAAAGGGGCTAAAATGGTGGTAAAATAGAAATGGGGTGTTGGATAGGCGGGGACATGACGATGATGAGGAATGAGCTAGGGTTTTAGGGGGAGAACCAACAAAATGGTAGAGCTAGGGTTAGGGTTAGGGTTTAAGAGGTTGAGCATTACTTAGAGTGACCCTTGGTGGCCACAAGAAAAATCAGAAGAAAAAGGAAAAACATAAGATAGGATGAAGAATAAATTCATAAAAATTTACAAAATTAGTCCATGTCAGCGCTTTTTAGCGCCACATAGAATAACTAAAGTTGACATCAACTATCTTTGGCCGAAATTGGCCAAATAAACTTAATTGATAAATTGTCAAAGGTAATTGGCCCAAAAAAAGTTTATGAATTTATTGGCACAATTGCAAGTTTAAAATCTTTTTTTGGTAATTTTTCTCAATCAATTATATAACCCAATACAATAGCAAGAATTTAGATACACGAGATAAATTATACACACCTATTCATGGTGACTTTCAAAGAGAATAAACATTGACAGGGAAATATAAACATTTAATTGCAGCTCAGGCACTAGAGCTCTATTCAATGTATTTGATATGAAGTGAAAGTATATGAATTGTTGACATAATCATAGGAGGAGACTTCGGCAAACTTCGACGCAATTACGGTGGTCCATGTCATAATATCTGGTACTTGCTTTAATTTTTCTTATTTGTCTCCTTTTAGACAATTTGAGAATAACTAGTGCCCAGCGTGACCCCACAAGAGTTTTCTAATCATACTGCATACGTGGCCGACGTATAAAAGAATTGCGCGTCCCTAAATAACTAATTCGCACTTATCCCCTTATCAAAATGTGATTTTATTAATAAACATTCAATTACATAGATCGATTGTCTGTTCTATTCTGGCGAATTAAAAAAGGTTCATTGATTTGAGAGGGAGCATATTCCTTTCCTTGCCTTCTTCCTGTGTGGATATCACTTATCTTTATTCAGTAAATGATCTTTATGTTCCAAAGGCACCAACGAGAAAAAGACACTCTATTCTAGCTGGCAATGGCAAAGAAAATCTCGAAGAATTGAAAGGCAGAAGAAGATCGTCCATACATTGCTGAGTTTAGGTTCTCCTTTTTCTTAAATGATAATTGCCTTCATTCAGGTCTGATAATGGTGCTTAGTTGTCCGTAGGCAGTACACAATTGGGGAGGCATTTAATCTTCATTTTCTTTCCAATCATTCTGATTTTCTAAAAGGCCTAATCTAAACGTTAAATACACAAATTAAGAGCTAGACATTTTCAGGCACACTCAGTTTACAAAACATAAGAGAAATTACGAAATACTGGAAGGAAATCATATACGACTCAATACAATAAACTATGAGGTTGACTAACAATATTACCTAGGGAGCAAATAATGAATGATTTAAAAATTCTTGAATAAATAAAGTGGAATAAGAATTGTGGGTGTAATCCAAGAAAACAATGAACAAATATGATCAGGTACTGATGATATCTAACTGTGTAGTGCAATGCTTCTATTTAAATAGCAAATTAGTAAGAGTAAGGAGATAGAAGACAATGCACGAAAGTTTTCATTGACTAATAATGAACAAAGGAACCGACAACTTGAAGGAATGATCTTGAATGATCGACAAGAAGCAACTATCAATATAGTGAAATAAAACAACCGTCAATCTAGTAGAGATAATGAAACCATTAGAGTAGTGCAGTCAATGTATCCGACATAACCATTTAATAACCATTTGCAATTGTTGATTGCAAACTTTGAATAGTCACATTATACTCTTTGTAAATTCCCTCCTGCATAAACAAATAATTCTTGTTATCTTTCAAATCTTGTATCATAATCATAACTATACTTTTTAGATATCTTGTCATCAATTAGATTCCGCGGCATGTCGTAGCTATAGTGTCTAGATGCATGGTTGTCAATTAAACTCATGCATTGTGTCCTTCTGTTATCTCATTTCTCATTGATTAAATTCTGACGGAACATTGTGAATTCTGATGTTGATTAAAATCTCTTGAAGTATATCCAATAGTTTTTTTTTTTGTGTACTTGTGATCATCTGTTCGAAGTCATCTCGAAACATGGCTTCCCCTATAAAAAACAGAACAATGATTTTTTATGAGAAGTGTTTTGTTATCGAGGCAAATTCTGACGAAACATGACTATCTCAAAAAAATAGAACGTCCACAACATTGCAATTTGTCTAACCCATCCATATAAGATTAATTCTTCCAATACGAAAGCTGGGCATGAAAATATTGTGCACTATTCTTAATGCAATCTAAGTTTATATGTATTATATATATTTGAGCATTCATAACTATACATTTTAGATATCTTGTCACGTGATGACCGTTTTGTCCACAACCATAACATGCTTCAGCTCTGGTGGGGCATGGGATGTTTTCATGTCGTTTTCCACACATCCGGCAAATAGGTAAGGGCTTCTCAACATGAGTCTTTTTGTGGGGAGGGATGAAACTCCTACTTCCCGTCAGGGATCACTTGCCTTGCCGTTGATCTCTTTTGGCGAAGTAGGATCCATCCATCTTCACTGTAACATCCCGAAAATGCCTACTTCGATAATTCAGTGATTTGGGCCACAGACTATTTGGCCGTAGAGACAGCCGGGTTGACCATGTAAATGTGATGCGGAAGAGTGTGCACTGGCCAAGGGAATGGTCATGGAATCTCATGGGTCGACCGACTGAGTAGACCACGTGATTGCCCGAATGAATGTGGGGATCGGCGGTGGAACCACTCGTGTGAATGTGTGAATTGGTCGTGGGATCACTTGAATGGATTGTGAGACTGGCTAAGGCATGATTTAGTTTGGCCAATGATCAGCGTGGGCTAATCATGAATCGATCGTGGATCGATTATGAAATGGTGATAACGGACCATAAATCGATGGACTTGGCCTTGTACACGGTTTAAGCTTGGCCACACCTTGGCCTTGCTTTATTGTTGCGCCGGTCATCATCCGGCTATGCTCCGACCAACGACCTTAGCCATGGTTTTTCTAGCTTTAATTGATACACGATTTGCGTTTGGCATGGGTAAGTCCATTGGCCAATCATATGAGGCCAAGTGTCCTTAGTGCATTTAATGACATTTAATGTATCATTAAATACATTGAGCCAAGTCATGGACCTAAGATTAGACCTAGTGGGACACATGGCTTATGATGAGAGGTTCTAACATCTCTTGGCATATTATTGGACCATTTGGCACTAGCATTAATTAATGAGATCTATAGCCCATGATGACCAAATCTAAGCATTAAATGCTTAATAGATAAGAAGAAATCTTAGGTCATGATGACCATACCTAAGGTATTAATGTCTAGAATGTTCTTTCTAACTTAATGGCTAAGGAATGAAATATGATTGGGCCATTTGTCCCTAAGAGAATCTTAGCAAATCTTAGGCTATTAAATTAGGCAAGACAAATGGACCAATAAGATTGGTAACTTGGAGTAATCATGAAGCCTAGGAGGACACATAAGCTAATCTAAGGTACCGTGGAATTATTAGATTATGGAGTTGGAAGAATTTTATTGGCCATGTTAGATTCTCTAATTAATGAAGATGATTCTCTAATTAATGGAAGCAAACTTGATGGCCAAGAAATGGAGTCTGTAAATAGGGGTGGCCATTCTTGAATAAACCAATTCTACCCCTTCCTCCTCCTATTCCCTTAGTCACTTGCCACCATCCTCTTCCTTTTCACGCCATCTCTTCCCGTGCTTACTCTTGGCAACGATTAGCCTATTTTGTGGATTGCTTGATCATAGGTTCCCGTACAAGTGGTAAGTAGATTTCCTAATCGTTGGATAGGGCGTTGTGTCACGTAAGCCGAATGTGGATTCTATTCTTGAATTGTTGTAGGAGTTCTTCCCTGGATTCACAAAGGTAACTTGTATGTGTTTATTTGTATGGTCTGATCATGTTATTACTTGTGCATGAAGTTCGGATGTGAGTTGAGTGTTCTATCATATGCATGTTATGCTTGTGAAATGATAGTTTTCGTTGATGACATGATTTACTCATCTATGCTTGAAAGCACACCCCGAGTTACGGAAAAGGATTCACGTTGGTGCATGGTAGCACACCAAGTCGGGTCTTCTTGATTCGGCGATATTGAAGTGTATCGTTCCGAATTAAGTTGGCTTGTGTTGGTGCTCAACGTATTGGATCAAACCACAGCTCGTCCTCCGTACTCGGCTTGTTATATTGACATGTTATTGATAAGTCAATTCACACACATCGCATGGCATGCCTTTAACGCCTCTTGATCGGCTTAGAGAAGATAAGAACCGGATGTCATGCTTGAGTGTGTGGTCACACGAATATTAACCGTCACCGATGGATTTCGGGAGGATACCGTTACCGATGGATTTCGGTTGCCGTCCACGAATTGAATTCGGGGCGATGCTCGATGGATTTCGGTTGCCATGCCCGACGGAGAGGGGCAATGCCCGGTGGATTCTAGAAGACCGATGGATTTCTGTTATGCATGTGTGAATTGATTGCATAAGCTTATGTTTTGTGTGAGCATGATAGGACCGTGAGGCTTGGTAGGGGACAAGCCAAAACAGGTATTCATTGTATTAGATGCATAACGTTTGTGATTGCTTCGCTATTGATTGGCCTTTGACATTATTAACATAAGGAATCAAACTGGTTGGTAACGAGGCATCCTCCTATACGAGGATTAGCAATTTACTTACTGAGTTGTCGAACTCACCCTTGTGGTTTTCACCCTTTTCAGGCTCATAAGTATGGTTTTCCTTAACTACTCATCCTGGTGAGTTGATAACCATAGGGTAGACGTGTTTTGATGTGGACGTGAAGGATTGTGAAGTAGAATCCCCAACCTGTAGTCCAAGCTAAGCATGTTATGAACTCAAGAATTGATGTAAACTAGATGTAGTTGATAGTAATGTTTTTGTAAATGGATTGGTGTTTTTCCTAATTGTGTTTGTTGATGGGTGTTTTGTGTTCATGTTTCCGCATGCTCATAAAAGAAAGAAAAGAAAATTTGGGACGTGTTCATGAGCGACGTGCCTGGGGTGTCACAATCCCGTAGTGAATCAAGTCTCGAGTCCTTATATAAAAGAAGGATCGGCTCCAGGTTCGCTACATTCATACTTTCTGCCATGTCCCTTTCGATCAGTTGGGCCCTTTCGTAGACCTCGTTGTAACTTCTCAAACTTAATGGTACTAGCTGGCTACATATTTCGGGTTTGAGGCTATCTTGGAACCATTTGACTTTGTCCACAAGGTCTTCAATCAGGCAGTTGGCATACCTAGATAATTCCACAAACTTGGCCTCGTACAGATTGGTGGTTAGGTGATCTTGATGAAGTTGTAGAAAATCCATCATCTTTTGGTCATAGGCACACTTTGAGAAGTATTTGTCATAGAAGGCATCAAAGAAGGCGGCCCAAATAACTTTTGTGTCTTCGGGAAAGATCACTTCCCTAGTTTCTCTCAGCCAATGCTCCACATTTCTTTGTAGTTGGTACTCTAGTAGGATGACCTTGTTCTCATTCGTCCATTATAGGAGAGAAAAAAATTTCTCCAGCTCCTCTATCCAAAAGGCATTTCTGACACCCTTAGGGGAAAGGATCAAGGTGACCTTGTCCTCATCCATAATTTGTCTAGCAATCTCAAGGGGAAAAGGTTTCACTTTGCTACTCGGTGAGTTTGATTTGATTTGGTTAGGGGTCTTGTGAATCCAATTAGACAAGTGGAGGTGAGGTACTTAGTTAGAGCCAATAATCTTTGTTGTATTGGCCTTTTAGAAACTAAGGCCACAGAGCAGATATTTAATGCTTCATATGGCAACCTTATACCTAGATGGATTTTGATTGCTAATTGTGATTAGTCCTAGAGTGGAAGAACATGGATTGGTTGGGACCATATTAGTGTGTCATTTGATGTTTTCTCGAAGTCCTCTCTCAGGCCATTCATGAATTCATCACTAGTTTAAATACTAATATAAGGTTTGCCGTAACGGTAGTATATGCGGAACACACATTCGTATCTAGACGCCCAATATGGGCTAATCTTATTCAGAGGGGGGAAGCGATTATGGATACTCGCTAGCTGGTTAAGAGAGACTTCAATGCAATACATAATGCATCAGACAGGGTTGGGAGTGCAGACACTTGACTTCCGGCTTATGATGATTTTCATAACTGTCTGACTATGGCAGAACTGGACGACCTCCGTTATGTGGGATGCCGATATACCTAAGCCACGTCTTTGGGTAATGATCGGAAACAAAGGAAGATAGACAGGGTTTTGATTTGAAAACAGAATATGGTATTAGTAAACCTAGCAAAGGTCGAGGTAGTGGTTAATTGACAAGACCTATAACGGTGATAGAAGTTTGGAGTTTCTTAGGCATAAGCATTATTTGATACTAGTGCTACACATTCATTCATATCGGTAAAGTTTATGGAATTGTGTGAGATGAAACATAGTACCCCACAAATTTCCCTTAATGTTACAACCCCACTAAAGGAGTATATTCTATCCACCTTTGTATGTAAAAACTACCGATTGGTGATTAGAGGACGGGAACATGAGGTTGACTTAGTAGTTCTAACTATGTATGACTTCAATATTATACTATACATGGATTGGCTTAATAAACAAAAAGCCAAGGTGGATTGTCATAGAAAAATAATACAATTTTAGCTGCCTAATTAGTCTAGTTATTAGCTTCATGGAAGTAAAACGGATCCTTTCTTGATGATAATATCCACAGTTGAGGCATATCAACTTCTAAGAAATAGATGTTCAGGATATTTAGCAATAGTTAAGGACCAAATCAGTAAGGAAATCGATGATATTTTTCATCATATGCCTATGAAATCGTATGTCTTGTGATTGTGGCATAATGCAATCTGCAAATCAAGAAGCCGTGCGTATGATTAGATGTACATTGCTTGCTAAGCATTACTTACTGTTGTAATGATCTCATCCTCATACGAGAAAAGATGACTGACATACTAGAGGACTTGGCGCCCCGATATGGTGTCACATGAGATTCTCTTTGACTTCTCCCAATTTACATTGTTGGGACTCCCTGATCATCTATTTTTGCTGGTTGAGTCATCCTTCACTATCAATCTAGGCCTGTTTAGAGGCCAAATCTTGTACAGGTTCTATGCCATCTATGCACGCAATGGCGATGGATGGATGGGTCCGTTACTGATCCCTCAAACCCCTATAGTAGCTGGTAGGAATCAGACCCGGAGGAAGACTAAGCAGGTGGACCCAGTACTTTTTGGATGTCGGAGGCTAACTAAATCGATGACCATTTTGAGCTAATAGCCTGAACTCTATAGATAAGAAAGGGATGTTGTATATATAGAATTTTATCTTCCTATCACATATTGTCACTAACGTCATAAGATTATGTAAACAAAGTCGACGTTTGCTTCACAAGTGATCCAATGTGTGTACAAGTGTTCTGTCCCCTATCCAGTTCGCGATTCCAATGTACCTTGTCAACCTCTAAATGGATAGGCAAGTAATGAATGACTAGACATATAGGTTGACTTTAGTAGAAACCGTGACGGTAAGGGCGTCATGGCCGAGTTGGTATCTAAATGATAGTGGCGTGAGGGTACCGCTAAAGGCATTGAATAGAAGGCATTCTTCTTCTTCTTCTTCCTATGCTATTTGACATATTAAATTACATTCACTATGTGCTTGATGATTTGTCTAGAAGTAATTTATCTCATAGAAACTGAAGTCAATTAAAATTTTTCATGCATAACGAACTTGTGAAGTTGCCAAGTTTCTAGAATCTTCTGGCCTGGAATAAATTGTGGTCATGGTTGATCATGGCCAGAGGTGGACATATCATGACTTGGGAGTGTTGGACTTTGTTGATCATATATATTTTTTGGAAGCTCAATAACCCTTACTCTTCCTTTGTCATTTTGGATTAGTTCAGATAGTTATGTACTTCAAATGTGTTCTCAATCTGGGGGTTGTCACATTTTTAGATATTAAGAGGCACAATTCATTCTTTTCTTTAGAGTTTATGATCGATAAGTTGCTTTTGTGTGGAACTTTTCATCCTGATGTGAAGTTTTTGTCTTACTAGGTACTTAATTAATATGATGAGTTTAACATTGAACCTCAAACATCGATTTTTTGTTCCATCTCTGTTTGTAGGATTGAGTCGGTTGATGTTCTAGGTCGACCATCATGTTTGCTTGTGGAAAATTGAAGTGTTGCATGTTAATAGGAAGCCATGGTGTGTCCATTTCGTTGTTAACCCTTTACGTTTGAATATCAACTTTACTTTCCAGTGTATGACTTTACTTTTTTCTTTCACAGGATGAAAGTAACATTAACAATGGTTCATGATGCTTGTTTGTTAATGAAATAAATATATCAGATGATGAAGAGATAAGGACAAAGGAGATGAGGAAAGAATTTAGGGGAACACTATTGGAGGAGGCAGATGATGGTGGAGGCTTACCTGAATGTTCCATCAATATAAGAGTGGAGGAGGTTGGTGTGTTCCACATGAAGGTGAGTATGATGATGAAAATGCAATATCAGATTGTGAAACTCTTAAGTGGTCTCAACATTGTTAATATTGAAGAAAATAGTGGCACAACTGGACGAATGGTTAAAAGGTATGATCCTATGTGTGACCATACTGAGAATATGTTAAGTCTAGGCATGAGATTTGAATCTGATGAACAGTTCAAGATTACTGTGCAAAAATATACTGTAATTAATGGATTTGACATTTTTTGGCAAAGGAGTCAAAAGAAATGAATGGAAGCAAAGTGCGTGAGTGGTTGTGATTATAGGTTTTATGGTAGTTGGGTTCAAGATGAAAATACTTTTGTAATAAAGAGAGTTGGACATCCACACAACTGTAATAGAAGCCTTATAGCAAGCCACTTATGCATGGTTTGCTCATGAGTATATGCCTAAGATTAGAGCATCATCGGTTTACCCGCTTGTTGAAACCTCCCTCCATAGCCGATTGAATGGTTGGATAGCCAAGCTCACTTATTCAGCTACTGAAATCCAAACAGATACAAGAGAATTAGCAAGAATGGAACATTCGAGATAATATATATATATATATATATATATATAACGTCCCTTTACCAGCAAAATATAAATAACATACTCAATCATTTTCTTAATTAAGTACCAAGGGCTCACCACAGCCAGATTCATCACGCCCCGATCCATTGGGCACGTGACAAATCCCCACATGGCCATTATTTCATTTATCACTTGCGACAATATTATCTTAGGACCTATTGTCGATTTAATCATCAAGCAGAAGCAATCCCCGTACATTACTTGGTAGTTAAATAGGCAAACTAAGCAACAATTAAATTGTCAATCCATCCATACCCAACTAATCATCAAATTCAATTGCAGCCAACAACTCTCAATCTTGCCCATAAATTTTCGAATTTACAATTTTTCACCTAAAACCCTAATTTGGCCATACTTCACCAGATTTAGTAATATATCTCCAAAAATCTCAAATTGTTCACCTAACTCTTACCAGCTACTAACCAAGGTACCTAATATAAATAATTTACCAATTCGCCCTCCACGTAATCGATTTTGTAAATTCCCCCTAATTGACCAAAATTACAAATCGCCCCTAGATCCTCCCAAGAAGCCTATTAGCATCTAATCACTCAAATTGACCATCAATTCAACTCAACCAAGTCAATAATTACCTACTAAAGCGGTGAACAGGACTAATTGAGGGATAGGAGGTCCACTCACCTCAATTTGCGTCTTCAAGCGATTGGTGGTGGTCCACGAATTTTCCTTATTTTCTTTTCTTTCTCCTTTTCCTTTTTCTTTCATTTTCTTCTTTCCCTTTTTCTTTTCTATTCTTCCCTTTTCTTCTTGGGCCGAGTTGGGCTGACCAAGGCCCACCTTGGCCCAACATTACTGTAGAAAAGGCCCACGCTTAGCGGCTTCGGCGATGGTGCTGGTGAAGCTTTGGCGAGGCTTTGGCGGCCATCCGGCAAGGCTATGGCGGTCCTTCGGCAAACCTCCTAGGGATGGTCCCCAATCATAGGGGTGATGGCCGGAGCTGTGGACTCAACGGTGAGGCCAAACGGTGAGGAGAACGATGCTGGCGAGGGCCTTGGGCTCGGATCAATTGGTCAGGAGGGAAAACAGTGGAAGGACAACGAAACAGCGAGCTCGAACGGATGAGGCTTCTGAGCTGCTGGCCGAGGACGGTGGCTGAGGCGAAGGCGGCTCCAACGACATCTCCTCTAAAGCCAAGCCGTGATGACAATGACGGGACAATGGGCGGGCGGCGAAGGATGAAGCAAAGGGCAGTGAGATGAGGCAAGGCGACGGTTGGCGGAATGCATGTGGCGGCGGACACAGCGGCACGGAGGAGCAGAAGCAACGGAGTCGGGCCTAAGCAGGAAGATGAGGCAAAAGAAAAATGAAAAAGAAGGAGGTGGAAGATCGAGGAAGAAGAAGAACAGTAAGGAAAGATAAAATAAAATGAAAAGAGAAGAGAGAGAGAGATGGGACAAGGGTAGGTCTGCAAGGGAGGGAGAAGCGTACGGTAGAAGAAAAGAAAATTAGGGGTCAAAGTCAAAAAGGTTGTAGGGCTGTGACAATTAATTAATCTTATAGGTACTAAGCAAGTAGAGTAATATTTAAATGCTAGCCCATGTGCCTAATTTATATGTTATGTTGAGACTACATTAGCTTCTTAATTGCCTATTCTTAGAGGAAGCTTATTGTTGATTTTGAAGATGACAAAACTATATGACAAGATGACAAAATTACGTGATTTGATTTGAAGTCAAATACTTAGTTGTGGCCAGATCTTGTATCATCTGGGAAGATGTCAGATCTTATATCATCTGAAAGTTGCCAGATCTTATATCGTCTGGAGAGACCAGACAGTGTAACATCTACCAGAGAGAGTAACATCTGGAGATGTCAAACTTGTATTGTCTGGAGGTAACAGACATCGTAAAAGTCTGGGAAGTCAGATTTGGTAAAATCTAGGAAGTTGAATTATGACAACTGGTTGAGTAAGATGATATTCTTACGACTCTAATACTCGTGGGTTATAGACAGCTTATTTGAGGATTAACAAGATTGATTATTCCCATGTTTATGAAGATTATTATTGGCATATTGGATTCTCTGAAGATCGAGTAAATATGGCAAATATTCACTTATGGAAATCAAGATTCTGATTGTATGGGCGACCAGGATTGACAGGCTCTTAACACGATCTGAAGATTGCTTGAGATATTCTTGATTGATTATGTCCAATGGGTTGATTGGAATAACTCCTTTGGAAAGTGCCAATGGTCGTATTGGCATGAAAGAGTATTTAAGGGAGATATTTCAAGTCTTTCAAGAAGACGCTGACGAGAGTACAATTCCAAAGTTTAGAGCTGCTCATTTACTGTGCACTTACATTGTAAACAAAAGAGTGTGTTACATACTTGCTTTGTTACATACTTACTATGCAGAAGACTCTGTGAAGTCTTGGACGTAAACTGTAACTCTTTTGATTCATAGTGGAATCCAGCTAATAGGCTGTCAGCCTGAGAGAGTGGACGTAGGTTTGAGCTAAGCCGAACCACTATAATTCTTGTGTCTTGATCTCTACTCTCTTAACTCTCTGTTTGTACTTATAGCTCTTTATATTTCACTCGTATATCATGCTTCACATGCTTTGTATTTTATACTTTCGCAAATTTTTTTAAAATCACCTATTCACCCCCTCTAGGTGATCGCATTAGATCTTTCACCTATTCCTCTCATAGCTTTGTAGGATGACTTTATGCTATATGTAGACTCCTTGCATCATCAAGCTTACCTCATCTTAAATTTAATAGACCACATGGCTATTTTCTAATCTTAATGTAGTCATATAATTAACTACTCCTCTCATAGCTTTTAGGATGACTTCATCCTATATCTAGACTCCTTGCATCATCATGCTTACATCATCCTAAGCTTATTAGGTCACATGCCTAATTCTAATCTTAGGATAGTCTCATCATTATCTATATTTTATTTTATTTTCCCTTTACCCCCTTGAATGCCGCCAGCCACCTCTCCATTTTCCTCCCCACGTGTGGCCTACTTCAATTAGATAATAGGTACTTTATCCTCTAGGCTTATGTCATCTTAAATTCAAGACATCATCTTACTCTAGTACCTCTTGAATTATTAATTCCCTAGGTCAAAACTACTCTTGATTTATTGTCTCCTTTGACTCCAACAATAATTAAGATACAACCAAACCCCATTATTTTATCTTTCTCTTTCCTTCTCTCTCTCTCTCTCTCTCTCTCTCTCTCTCTCTCTCTCTCATCGGCCTTGCCTTGGCCGAACGGTCTTGGCCAATTGGCCTTGGCCCATCTTGGGCAAAGCTTCTTTGTCCATCTCCTCTTAGGTCAAGCCTAAACTTCTTGGGTTAGTCCTTTTCTAATTCCTTATTTGGGTTAAAGCCCATCTTCCACAATTTAATGCCCATAATTAATCTCATGATCCATGGTTAAGTTTTGCCTTTTGGTGACCATGAAATAGCTTCCTTGAGAAGGCAGCTAATAGGGCATCGCTCGCAAGTCCCGCAGTCATTTCTAGAATTAATCTGCGTTGGGCTCGCCGATAGAGAATTCTTGGTTGTCATGTAATCGAGTAGGATGTTTGTCTTGCCTAATCACAGGGTCATGCGGACAATTGTAGGGCCGGTTCGGGTAAATTATTACCACTTGAAATTACCCATGAGTTGGCCTTAATCATTCGACGAATCAGTTCCAAAAAGATCATGCATCGACTCATGCTAGTGCAAGGTCATCTTGCTTCAATCCTTATGATTGAGTAATTGCTCTAGGGGCGAGTACTTCTCCTTGACTAGCTCATCGATCCCTAATTGCTTGTTCTTAAATTATTTAGTGGGCTAATTACCCCGCTTCGCTATTTATGCCATGACAACTTAAAGCTTTCATAAAATATGGCACCAAATCGAGGATGTTACAATATAAAATGTTACATAGCCATATGGAGAGCCCTTAGTCATGTAAGGGGGGTGATAGGGAAGCAATATGATTTGCTAAGATCTTACCTGAATGAGCTCAAGAGATAGCAAGAATGGAACATTCGAGATAGAGGTCATCCCATCAAGCAAAGTATTTGAGAGGTTTTATGTGGGCTTTGATGATTTGAGAATGGGGTTTTTAGCAGGATGTAGGCGATCATAGGCTTGGATGGATGCTTCCTTAAGAGTTAAGACTGGATTAAAGGGTACGTTGTTATGTGCCGTTGGACGAGATAGAAAGAATCAAATGTTTCCAATAGCTTGGGCAATTGTGGAAGTTGAGTCTAGGCATCGTGGACTTGGTTTCTTACTCTGTTATTTTCTGACTTGACGTGGACACAAGGGAAGGTTGGACTTTTATTAGTGATCAGCAAAAGGCAATATCTCACATTTGTCTTTATTGGTCATTATACTACATTAATACAATCATTGTTGAGAGATGTTTGATTTTAATTGATTGATTTTGGTTGCAGGGACTAATGAATGCTGTCTCATGGCTATCTCCCCAAGCAAAGCATCGAAATTGTGCAAGACATATATATATATATATATATATATATACTATTTGGAAAAAATCACACAAAGGGATGCTCTGAAGAGACTCTTCTGGGGGGCTGTGAGGTGTACATTCACTACAAAAAAACAAGGATTTAGCTACGGAAACTTAGCGACGAAAAAAAATCCGTCGCTAATTCCGACGGAATTTGGGACAAAAAAAACAATCCGTCGCTAATTCCGACGGAATTTGCGACGAAAAATAATCTGTCGCTATTTGCGACGAAATTTGTGATGACCACAGAAATTCATCGCTAATTAGCGACGGATAAATATTTTCGTCGCAAATTACGTTGCAAATTTGCGACGAAATTTTTTCGATCGCTAATTAGTGACCGATTTAGCAACAACTCACATTTCATCGCTAATTAGCCACGGAAAAAATAATTCGTTACTAATTTAGTGACCAAAAAAATTTCGTCGCAAAATGCGTCACTAATTAGCCACAAAAAAAATATTCGTCACAAATTTGCCACGGAAAACAAATATTCGTTGCTAATTTAGCCACAGAAAAAATATTTCGTCACAAATTTAGTGACGTAAAAAAATTCGTTGCAAAATTCGTCGGTAATTAGCCACGCAAAAATAATTCGTCGCTAATTTAGTGACGGAAAAAAAAAATTCATGGTAAAATCCGTCGCTAATTAGCTACGGAAAAATATTCGTCGCAAAATCCGTCACTAATTAGTTACGGAAAAAATAATTCGTCGCTAATTTAGTGAGGGAAAAAATTTGTCGCAAAATCCGTCGCTAATTAGCCACAGAAAATATATTCGTAACTAATTTAGCGACAGAAAAAAATAATTTGTCACTAATTTGTGAGGGATTTTGCGATGAAAAAGAATTAATCGACGAGAAATAACTTTTGTGAAACATTCATCGCACAATTCATAATTGTCTTGAAGGAGTTTATTGAAATTTCACGTAAATGTTTAAGACTACATTGACAAAATTGACAATTAGAACTGAATTGACATTCGTATCATACGGTTATGACTAGATTGGTAATTTTTTGAACTTTAGCAATTCAATTTGCCACTGTATTTGCTTTTCAACCACAATGAGCTATCTTGATATTGGAAAATGGGGTCAATGGCTTGGGCCCTTCAAGTGATAATGGAAAATCGGGTCAAGTCTACTATATGAGTGCTTGATGATTGTTCGGGAACATTTAGTGATGGACATGCGAATAGTTATTTTGATTTGTGCATCCCTATAATAATGGCTTTATTGCTTATGTTGGATATTATTGATTATGCTTATCATATAGAATCTAGGGATGGGATAGATAACGTCGGGGACGTTGATGGTGAAGCAAAAATAGAAGATATAGAAGCATACAAAAAAATTGGTATATATAGGAGACACCTGAAAGTTTCACACTAGACAATATCATGTAGATTGACATATAATTATTGCATAATTTTTTAAAATGTGAATAAGATTTTTAATTTTAGCTGAAAAGGACAAAGGTCTCATAATTTTTAAAGACAATAGCAGTAGAGAATTTGCACCATTGATTGTGTGTGAGGTTTTGGAGATCTCGAATTTTTACAAACCTCATTTGCCTCTCTAATTATATATATATATATATATGTATATATATATATCAATTCTTATTAAATATTGAACCACACATTTATATAACAACTTAAGTTTTTAAAATGACCTTCTACATATCTTTTTTATAATCAAATCATTTCATTCAAGAAGCCAATGCAAGAAATTGTGGGTTTGCCGCATAAAGTTCATTGTCTTAATTCTTGCTTTGCATAACATTTCATGATTTTTATTTGCCTCTTCATCCAAATTTATGGCACATCAACTGGGAGACTCTTTCAAGGTGATTTCGTCCAAAGGCAGGAACAAATAAGTTTTAAACGGATGAAAATAATATCTCATTTTTTATTACTTTAGATTATATATTTTCAGCAAATCAAACTCATAAAAATTTGAAAAATTAATCCACCAATGATTATTTCACTCAAACAAACACACCCTATGATTCAATTACCTCAATGCGAGTCCAATTACCTCAAGTTTCCCTCTCTCTCTCCCCCTAGATATGATTAAGACAATTTTCCCGTTCACAAACTTATTTTCCCTCTATTTTCCCTCCTCTTGCTCAATTTTCCCCCTCTCGTTGAAATTTCCCTCCTCCCTCTCTCTCGCTCAATTTTCCCTCTCTCTAATTTCCTCCTGCACCATTGATCGCGCCTCTCTATCTCCTCCGCTACTCCTCCCGCTCGACATCTCTCTCTCTCTCTTCTCCGCTCAAGCTCTCTTGGTCGCTGCTCTCCTCCTCCGCTCGATCACGCCTCTCAGCAGCCGCTACTCCTCCTGCTTGAGCTATCTCTCTCTCTCCTCCGCTCGCTGTGGGTAGTTGCTGCTCCTCCTCCGATACGGCTGCTCCTCCTCCGCTACTCCCTCCGTCGCAAAATCGCTCCTCCCACTCAATCGATCGAGCTCGAGCTCCTCCGCCAATTTGCGATGAAACCCTAGATCTAAGGAGCTGTTGATCGTCGGCGACGGACCCGATCCCCCCTCCCTCCGCTCGCTGTGGGTCGCCCTCGTTCTCCATCACCGGTAACCATCCTGACGTCGAGCTCCTCTCTTTCCGTTCATCTCTCTCTGTGATGTTACTGTGCTTTGGTTCCTCGTTGAGGCTGCGTCGCGTTGCTTTTGTTGGATCCTGTTATTTGATGACGATCGGCCTTTGTTTTTCTTTCTTTTCCCGTTCGTGGACTTCTTTTGAGGTTCGTTTTGTTGTTTCCGCGAGTCCACATTTGCGCGCATTGTCGATTGTCTGTGGATTGGCTCGCGTTCTGGTTTGGATTCGTTCTGGCAAGGGCTGTGGTGCCTAGAAGTGGTGGAGGGGGCGGCAGCAGGTCGTGGGGCAGTTTCCGGGCAATCTGTGTCGACCAGCAGCAGATCGAGCCGCAGTGAGTAGGCCATGGCTGAATTGTGTTGTGTAAGTGGGAGTTCTTTTCTGCTCATAAACCACCTTGACATTCACTATGACGATGCTGGATCTCAGGGAGATGTTGGGTAACTGGGAGTTCTTTCTTTTGTTTAGCTGAATTGTGTTGTGTTGATGTGATGCTGGAGACAATTGGGGAGGTACTGTTATGTCTGAAAGTTCTTGATGAAATGTGAACCCGATATTAGCTTCTTTGTGGCTGAACTTATGGGAATGTCTGAAGGCTAGATCACATGAAACTTCCGACGCTAAAAGTTACAATACTAGTTTGATTTTGCTACTTCGGTGAAGAGCGGGTCACAAGTCAGCTTATAATGTTGGTGAAAGATACAGCGTATACTTTTTTTGTCTAAAGCCTTTTAGTTAAGTTGAATCTCTGGATTTTATGGTGGAATTGTTTGAATGTGTCTGAAGGCTAGAGGTACCACTTGATGTGAACATTTGATAATCAACTCCTACTTTGACTATTGGTATCACGAAGATGAAGTGAGAAACCCTGTGGTATTCCATGAATTAGGGGCATGGGGCATCCAAATACAGTAGTAATATCTTTGCACAAAGTTTGATTATTGTTTTGTGTTTGAGACATTGCTTCATGTTTTAGTTCTAATGAAGACTCACAAATTGATTGTTTATGTTTAGTGGCAAGAAGAAGAAGAGAGGCCAAAGGGCAACTGCTGGTGATAAGAGGGGACGAGGACTTCGCCAGTTTAGCATGAAAGGTGATTACTACAGTTTCTGATTCCTTTGCTTGTTTCGTTGTTTGTGAGAAACAATGTATTCTTTGGCGTGAATGAGGTGTAATAACCCTATGACACTTCTCCTAATTATAGGCCTGTTGTAATTTAATCACATATGAATAACTTTCCTCTTATTAATGTACATTCATCATTTTCGTGTTTTAGTGTGTGAAAAAGTGGAAAGCAAGGGAAGAACTACTTACGATGAGGTCAGGCAGAAATTTTATAATTTGCTTTCCTTTGTTTAGCTTGCTATACATGTATCAGTAAGTGCAGATTTCTATGCGTAATGCGATTTGTTTGAGCTGGAATCAAGTTTGTGTTTCAATGGCAATGTTCACAACCAAGATAATAGTCCCATCTTGCGAGAACAAGAACATTCTCAAAACAGTATTGACTTGTGGAATAGGAGGGTGCAACGTACATTCCACAATAAGTGTCATGCTGCATTTGAGGCATATGTATTCACTGCAAGTAATGTCAATGATTATCTATGATGGTTTGTGTTCTTATTATTCTGACTAATTTAGTGAACTTCTTTTTTCCCTTGCATTATGGAATATCATGATCTAATTTAAGGATCTTGAATATTCGTCTATTCAGACATAACAAGATTTCTCATACCTGTACTTTGATATTTTATAGTTATATTGAATGATGAGCAGTTATTAAGAAAGCGTCAGAGAGAGCAAAGGCGGCAGTGATATCGGGTGGAAGACAAATAAAAGAACAGAACACGAAGGAATCAGATGCTTCTTTAGGATTATACTGTGAAAGTACTCAAAGATATTACTTGGAATGCTACTCACAAGTGCTTGTGTGTCTATGTTTGATGTTTTATTCATATGTGTTTTGCTTTAAAGTAGTAGTCTTATTTTTGTAATTGATATTTTGATAAAATAGAAATGAATTTGGTACTTCAGTGGTTACTATTGTGCTAATACCTTGTAAGAAAAATATTTATGTCATTCTTGTGGATAATGTTGATGAATGTATTTCATTTTCATATCATTATAATATTTTGATGTTATTTAGTGCTTAAGAATTAATTTTAGAAATAAAATTTTCTATTAATTAGATTTAATATCAAAATTGTCCCTAAATAATATTCGTTGCAGATTTCGTCGTTAAAAAATTAATAAAAATTTGTCGATAAATTCGTTTCGAAATAATGTTCATAATAAAAATTAAAAAATTGTGGTAAATTAATGACAAATTTTGATGCAAATAACAATCCAAAAAAACGAAAATCGAGGCAAATTAGCAACGAATTTTGCCACGAATTATTGTTATTGACGAATTAAAATTAGCGACCTATTTTGCCACGAATAATTGTTAGCAACAAATTTTGTGACGAAAAATTAGCGACGGAATTTGCGACGGGAAAAAATCCGTAGCTAATTAGCGACGGATTTTGCGATGAAATTTAGTGATGAATTTAGCGACGGAAAAAATGCGTAGCTAATTAGCGACGAATTTTGCGACGAAAAATATCTATAGCTAATTAGTGATGAATTTTGCGATGAAAAATTTTGCGACGAATTTAGCAACGGAAAGAAATCCGTCGCTAATTAGCGACGAAAAATGAATTTTTCTGTCGCTAAATTTTGCGACGGCGAATTCGCTACAGAATTTTTGTTCGTCGCTAAATTCGTCGCAAAAACATTTAGCGACGAATTTTTCCAAAATTTTCGTGGCAAAATTTGTGGCTAAATCCTTATTTTTTTGTAGTGATTTGAAGCTAATTTTGATCTGGTAATTGCCGATTTAAAGATGGACTGCCCTAAAGGTTATGAAGACTTCACTAGACAAGGCCCTAAGCACTTTTGTAGGGCGTTCATCTAGACAGGTACCAAGTATGATGCGGTTGAAAATAATTTAAGTGAGACCTTTAATCTATCTACTTGCATAGCGAGAGCAAAACCCATTCGTGAGATGCTTGAAGAAATAGGAGCTCTATTGATGGAGAGGATGGCAGAGAGAAGCCGGTTGATGGTTGATCGAACAAATCCAATTTGCCCAAGGATTAGAATGAAGTTGGAGAAGACTAAACTGGAATCTAGGTATTGTTTCGCTAAAGCGTCTTTCCGGGATAAAATTAAGGTTGGGGAGATGGCAATAGATCAATAGATTTGTGGTTGACTTGGCTAGAAAGACCTATGCTTCTAGGGAATGGGACATCTCTGGAATACTATGTAGACATGCTATACGTTGCATTGCTTTCATGACTTTAGACATCAATGACTATGTCGATGATTTCTTTAAGAAAGAAGGGTATAAAAAATGTTATCAATTTCCCCTTCCCATTCATGAACGGGGAAAAATGTGGCCGAAAGTCAATGGTGAGCCTATCAAAACCCCACCTTACAGAAGGAAAAAGGAGTACAGAGAAGAAAATTAAAATCAAGGATAAGGATGAGAGAGGTAGTGACGGAAAGAAATTGACGAAAATTGGCGTTCCAATGCAATATTCGAATTGCCTTCAGTATGGGCATAGCAAGAGGACATGTAAAAATTCTGCGACTTTCAGGCCACCCAAAGTACGTCTTATTTGACAATTTTGTAATTATCGATAAGATTTTTGTTAGGTTATCATGGATGATAACATTAGTATTTCTTGTGTTTTGTCGCATGTAAGCAAAAAGAGGAAGGCCAAAGAAAGCTGACGAAACTAGTGGTCCGCAGGCTACTTCACAGGCCAATAGATCATTAAATAGGGACTTCACTATCATCGAGAAGGAGAGGGCACAGCCTAGTGCATTATCGGGCATAATTTTATTTTCATACCACATGTATATGGTGATTAGTGTTCTATGCTTAATTTGTTTCTTTAGGCACAACAAGGATATTGACTTTTCATAGCTGAATTTTCATGATAGCGTGATATTTTAGGATAAGTATTTGGTACATAGATAGATAAAAGATGGTGGTGTCAAAGAGAAACTTCCTCTAACAAAACAACAACATTTGCTTTCATCCAAATCTACGCAATCCTTATCAAAATGAAATGGGATAGCGTTCCGAAGGAGAGAGAGAGAGATAGAGATAGAGATGGGTCATATGAAGTCTTGTGGTGGTGGATGCAGCTTCAAACTTGTGAACCGACCTTTGTAGGATCAAGTTCTACTATTTCTCGATCCTGATATACCAACAATGTCAGAAGATCAGAGACCAAGTATTTTCATATCTTGCTGAGATTTTCTCGACTTGAAGTTTACAACTCCATAAGATCCAAGGAATTTTTTAACTCCTTTTCCACTCACTTTCGAGGAAAAAACACAAGCACAGTTTGGAATATACAACTGTTCGCTTCTAACTCAATACCATAATCCGATGACCAAAATGTAGAAGAAAAAATGGCAAAATAGAACAAGCCAGGAGACTAGAGCCCTTAATGCGAGAACAAACATAAACAGAAGCAACATTGCAACTTCTATAGAAATGTTGTGATCCAAGCTATAACGTGTCTCTGCTCAACCCTCCATATAAGTCCGACAAACAAATATTTTTCGCTAAACTGTCACAAATATAACCTAAATTAGAGAACTTACAAAAATGCTAACTTGATGGACGTGGCAATTTTGTCACATTAAATGGGCCACTATTTCAAATAAACACTTCTAATCGTCTATTTTGACAATTAGCTTGATGCCAATAATATGAGGCATTGATTTCATGTTAGCAACCACTCTTCCCAAGCAACCCAATACCAACCACTATGTTCAATTTGGTACCTCATTAGCAACTGGAAGTACTGCATCTTCTTGACATAACCGTTATTGGATAGTAACTCCAGCAGATGAATTTAATCAGCAACAGCTCTTCCCAATCAGCAACCTAATAATTGGAGATATGGTGCAACATTCACTGGAACTGAAGCTGCTAGCTTATTTTTCCCATGAGAATCCTCCCTATAGTTCACCTCATTGGAGGGCAGACTAACAATTAACACTTCCTCCAAACACTTTAGTGCAGCACCATTCTACACCTTAGCAGATTTGGGCCTCTTGGTAGCCGGCCAATAGGGGCAAATGGGAGGAACCCGTTTACAGCACTCATGACACCTAAATTTCATAAGTTTATGCATCTTCTCAGCATCAAAGTCCAAAAGAATCTTCATGGTATCACTCTGCATCATAAGAGCAAATACCAAAGTTACATTGTGAAATAGACAAACCACAGTTATTTATGACACTCAAAAATTAACTAGACTCAATGTACATTACCTTCACAACTTTCATAATTAATGTAAATTCAAAAAGGATCAGGACCCACTTTCCCACAAAGTCGACACCCCAACTTAGTGCTCTCCACTTTTACTTTACCATTAGGATGGACGAGTCTTGTTTTTCCAAAATTTATCACCCGTTCTTCAAATGCCCTTTTAAATAACAACAGACCATTTACTCAACAAGCACGAAGGTATCAACACAGTCCAACACTCCCAAGTCATGATATATCCACCTCTGGCCATGATCATATTCATTCTAGGCCAAAGGATTCTAGACACTTGGTAACTTCACAAGTTCGTTATGCCCTGAAAATTTCAACTGACTTCAGTTTCTATGAGATAGATCACTTATAGACAAATCGTCAAGCATATAGTGACTGCAATTTAATATGTCAAATAGCATAAGAAGAAGAAGAAGACAAAGAAGAAGAATACCGTTTGTTCAATGGCTTCAACGCTTTGTCCGCTTCGACACCTGAGCAAGGATAGATCGTTCAAACCCTAAACTTTAGATGGAAACAAGGTCTTAAGCGATTGAGCATGAGTATGTTTGAGAGTAAGCATCTCCATCTAAGAGGATGAGCGAGGAGCAAGCGAGCGCGTCCGAGATTTTCAAACAAATTGAACATTTCTGCGCACGTAATGGATGAAGAAAGGAAACCCAATCGCATAAATCGGGTGTTGGAGATAAAGAAGTGAAAACTCGGGTTTAGTTTCGCCTTTATATCCACATCAGCTTGGTGTGTTGGATATTATTGCTGACGTGGAAATGAAATATTGGATAACTAATGGTGACCGTGGATGGAGGGCTAATTGTTAGAGTTTTGAAGATGAAAAAACTTATTCAAGTCTGAAGATATCAGACACAAACACAAATGTTTAAGTTAGACACATACGCAAATGTTAAAGTCTAAAGAAAGTCAGACATAGATACAAATGACAAGGTCTAAAGAAAGCTAGACACAAATATTAGACTCGAAATGCCAAAGCCTTACTACTATCAAATTGAATCATATTTGGAAACTATGATACAATATCTTGGTTCATTCCTTTTTGGAATTTATTTCCTTTGACTCAAAGACAAGCTTTCTAGTTGGATTCAAGATTGACAGTCCTCACTCTAGATATGATTGATCTTCCGAAGGCAAGTAGATTTGGAAGGCAACTACTTATGGAAACCATATCTTGATTGTATGGGTGAACGGGATTGACGAACTCTCTTCACTCGACTCGAGATCTCTTTAATTGATTATGTCCAATGGGTAGTTTGGAAGAATTCCTTTGGATAATGCCAACGGTCATATAGGCATGAATGAATATTTAAAGAATGTTCTCTGTTCTTTCGGGGCACTGGTGATCGAGAGAAAAATTCCAAAGTCTGAAAGCTTACATTTCACTTGTCATTTTATTGAGCTCATAAATTGTACTCAAAGAGAGATTCACAATATAACTTTATGAGAGTAGAGAACACTAATCACTGAGAAGCTCTAAATAGATTGTAATTCTCTTAGATCCTTTGTGAAATCCAACCACTCGGCTATCAGCGACGAGAGTAGACGTATGCTTGAACTAAGCTGAACCACTATAAACTCTGTGTCTTTTCTCTCTGCTCTATTCTTGCTTGTTCGGTTTATAGTGTTAATTGCATTCATCTACATCACTTATAACTCTGATCGTTTGTGTTACCATTCATAAGAATCATATTTTATTTATGCCGTGAAAAATTATTTTTACACTTATTCACCCCCTCTAGGTGTTCATACTAGCCCTAACAAGTGGTATAAGAGCCTACGTTACTTGCTCTTATTGAAGTGTTTTACTTCTTACATAAATGATCTTTGGCTAGTATTATGGCTCCAGGTTTAATTGAGGGACAAAGCCACACTAGACCTCCTTACTTCGACGGGAAGGATTACAATGAGTGGAAAAATAAAATGAAGGTATTCTTGAGATCAAGAGATCCTTTAGAATGGGATGTA
>JAGKPW010000124.1:0-20964 GCA_019926035.1 Melaleuca alternifolia | reverse complement strand
CCAATCTAAGGAGTTCGTCTCCTTTTGGTCCAATCTTAGGAAGTTCGTCTCCTCTTGGTCCAATATAAGGAGTTCGTCTCATTTTGGTCCAATTTAACCGAGTTCGTCTCCTCTTGGTCCAATTTAAGAAGTTCGTCTCCTTTTGGTCCAATCTAACCGAGTTCGTCTCCTCTTGGTCCAATCTAAGGAGTTTGTCTCCTTTGGGTCCAATCTTTGGAAGTTCGTCTCCTCTTGGTCCAAACTAAGGAGTTCGTCTTCTCTTTATCCAATCTAGGGAGCTCGTCTCCTATTGGTCCAATTTTAGGAAGTTCGTTTCCTTTTGGTCCAATTTAAGTAGTTCGGCTTCCTTTGGTCCAATCTAAGCGAGTTTGTGTCCTCTTGGTCCAATCTAAGTAGTTCGTCTTGTTTTGGTCCAATCCAACCGAGTTCATCTCCTCTTGGTCCAATCTAGGAGAGTTCGTCTCCTTTTGGTCCAATCTAAGGAAGTTCGTCTCCTCTTGGTCGAATCTAAGGAATTTCGTCTCCTCTTGGTCCAATCTAAGGAGTTTTTTTTTTTGGCAAAGTGTCCAATCTAAGGAGTTCGTCTCCTCTTTGTCCAATGTGAGGAGTTCGTTTCCTTTTGGTCCAATCATTGGAAGTTCGTCTCCTCTTTGTCCAATCTAAGTAGTTCGTCTCCTCTTTATCCAATCTATGGAGTTCGTCTCCTTTTGGTCCAATCTTAGGAAGTTCGTCTCCTCTTGGTCCAATCTAAGGAGTTCATCTCCGTTGAGTGCAATCTAACCAAGTTCGTCTCCTCTTGGTCCAATCTAAGGAGTTCGTCTCCTTTTTCTCCAATCTAAACGAGTTCCTCTTCTCTTGGTCTAATCTAGGAGAGTTCGTCACCTTTTGGTATAATCTAACCGAGTTCGTCTCCACTTGGTCCAGTCTAAGAGAGTTCGTCTCCTATCGGTCCAATATAAGGAAGTTCGTCTCCTCTCGTTCCAATCTAAGGAGTCCATCTCCTTTTGGTCCAATATAACAGAGTTCGTCTCCTATTGGTCCAATCTAACCGAGTTCGTCTCCTCTTGGTCCAATCTAAGGAGTTCATCTTCTTTTGGTCCAATCTTTGGAAGTTCGTCTCCTCTTGGTCCAATCTAATGAGTTCGTCTTCTCTTTATCCAATCTAAGGAGTTCGTCTCCTCTTTATCCAATCTTAAGAAGTTCGTCTCCTCTTGGTCCAATCTAAGGAATTTCGTCTCCTCTTGGTCCAATCTACGGAGTTCGTCTCCTCTTTATCCAATGTAAGGAGTTCGTTTCCTTTTGGTCCAATCTTTGGAACTTCATCTCCTCTTGGTCCAATCTAAGTAGTTCGTCTCCTCTTTATCTAACATAAGGAGTTCGTCTCCTTTTAATCCAATCTTAGGAAGTTCGTCTCCTCTTGGTCCAATCTAAGGTGTTCGTCTCCTTTTGGTCCAATCTTTGGTAGTTCGTTACCTTTTGGTCCAATCTAAGGAGTTCGTCTCCTTTTTGTCCAATCTAAACAAGTTACTCTCCTCTTGGTCTAACCTAGGAGAGTTCGTCACCTTTTGGTCCACTCTAACCGAGTTCGTCTCCTCTTGGTCCAATCTAAGAGAGTTCGTCTCCTATCGGTCCAATATAAGGAAGCTTTAGTCTCCTCTCGTGTCCATATCTAAGGAGTGCGTCTCCTTTTGGTCCAATATAACAAAGTTCTCTCCTCTGGTCCAATCGAAGAGTGTCGTCCTCCTCTTGGTTCGACTCCAAGGAAGTGCGTCCCCTATTGGTCGTAAATCTAGGGAAGTTTTCTCCTCTTGGTCCCTCTCTACGTAGTTTTGTCCTTCCTCTATTAAATCTAAGGAGTTCGTCTCCTTTTGGTCCAATCTTAGGAAGTTTGTCTCCTTTTGGTCCAATCTAACCTAGTTCGTCTCCTCTTGGTCCAATCTAAGGAGTTCGTCTCCTTTGGATCCAATCTTTGGAAGTTCATCTCCTTTTGATCCAATCTCAGGAGTTCGTCTCCTTTTGTTCCAATCTATACGAGTTCCTCTCCTCTTAGTCTAATCTGGGAGAGTTCGTCTCCTTTTGGTCCAATCTAACCTAGTTCGTGTCATCTCGGTCCAATATAAGGAAGTTCGTCTCCTCTTGGTCCATTCTAAAAGAGTTCGTCTCCTATCATTCCAATATAAGGAAGTTCGTCTCCTGTAGTTCCATTCTAATGAGTTCATCTCCTTTTGGTCTAATATAACAGAGTTCGTCTCCTCTTGGTCCAATCTAAGGAGTTCGTCTCCTCTTTATCCAATGTAAGGAGTTCGTCTCCTTTTGGTCCAATCTTTGGAAGTTCGTCTCCTCTTGGTCCAATCTAAGGAAGTTCGTCTCCTCTTCATCCAATCTAAGGAGTTCGTCTCCTTTTGGACCAATCTAACCAAGTTCGTCTCCTCTTGGTCCAATCTAGTTCATCTCCTTTTGGTCCAATCTAAAGTTCGTCTCCTCTTGGTCCAATCTAAGGAGTTCGTCTCCTTTTGGTCCAATCTAACCGAGTTCGTCTCCTCTTGGTCCAATCTAAGGAATTCCTCTCCTCTTGGTCCAATCTAAGGAGTTCGTCTCTTCTTTATCCAATGTAAGGAGTTCGTCTCCTTTTGGTCCAATCTTTGGAAGTTCGTCTCATCTTGGTCCAATCTAAGGAGTTCGTCTCCTCTTTATCCAATCTTAGGAGTTCGTCTCCTTTTGGTCCAATCTTAGGAAGTTCGTCTCCCCTTGGTCCAATCTAAGGGTTCCTCTCATTTTGGTCCAATTTAACCAAGTTCGTCTCCTTTTGGTCCAATTTAAGAAGTTCGTCTCCTTTTGGTCCAATCTAACCGAGTTCGTCTCCTCTTGGTCCAATCTAAGGAGTTTGTCTCCTTTGGGTCCAATCTTTGGAAGTTCGTCTCCTCTTGGTCCAAACTAAGGAGTTCGTCTTCTCTTTATCCAATCTAGGGAGCTCGTCTCCTATTGGTCCAATTTTAGGAAGTTTGTTTCCTTTTGGTCCAATTTAAGTAGTTCGGCTTCCTTTGGTCCAATCTAAGCGAGTTCGTGTCCTCTTGGTCCAATCTAAGTGAGTTCGTCTCCTTTTGGTCCAATCTAAGGAAGTTCGTCTCCTCTTGGTCGAATCTAAGGAATTTCGTCTCCTCTTGGTCCAATCTAAGGAGTTTTTTTTTTGTTGGTAAAGTGTCCAATCTAAGGAGTTCGTCTCCTCTTTGTCCAATGTGAGGAGTTCGTTTCCTTTTGGTCCAATCATTGGAAGTTCGTCTCCTCTTTGTCCAATCTAAGTAGTTCATCTCCTCTTTATCCAATCTATGGAGTTCGTCTCCTTTTGGTCCAATCTTAGGAAGTTCGTCTCCTCTTGGTCCACTCTAAGGAGTTCATCTCCTTTTAGTCCAATCTGATCGAGTTCGTCTCCTCTTGGTCCAATCTAAGGAGTTCGTCTCCTTTTTCTCCAATCTAAACGAGTTCCTCTTCTCTTGGTCTAATCTAGGAGAGTTCGTCACCTTTTCGTATAATCTAACCGAGTTCGTCTCCACTTGGTCCAGTCTAAGAGTGTTCGTCTCCTATCGGTCCAATATAAGGAAGTTCGTCTCCTCTCGTTCCAATCTAAGGAGTCCATCTCCTTTTGGTCCAATATAACAGAGTTCGTCTCCTCTTGGTCCAATCGAACCGAGTTCGTCTCCTCTTGGTCCAATCTAAGGAGTTCATCTTCTTTTGGTCCAATCTTTGGAAGTTCGTCTCCTCTTGGTCCAATCTAATGAGTTCGTCTTCTCTTTATCCAATCTAAGGAGTTCGTCTCCTCTTTATCCAATCTTAAGAAGTTCGTCTCCTCTTGGTCCAATCTAAGGAATTTCGTCTCCTCTTGGTCCAATCTACGGAGTTCGTCTCCTCTTTATCCAATGTAAGGAGTTCGTTTCCTTTTGGTCCAATCTTTGGAACTTCATCTCCTCTTGGTCCAATCTAAGTAGTTCGTCTCCTCTTTATCTAACATAAGGAGTTCGTCTCCTTTTGATCCAATCTTAGGAAGTTCGTCTCCTCTTGGTCCAATCTAAGGTGTTCGTCTCCTTTTGGTCCAATCTTTGGTAGTTCGTTACCTTTTGGCCCAATCTAAGGAGTTCGTCTCCTTTTTGTCCAATCTAAACAGGTTACTCTCCTCTTGGTCTAACCTAGGAGAGTTCGTCACCTTTTGGTCCACTCTAACCGAGTTCGTCTCCTCTTGGTCCAATCTAAGAGAGTTCGTCTCCTATCGGTCCAATATAAGGAAGTTAGTCTCCTCTCGTTCCAATCTAAGGAGTTCGTCTCCTTTTGGTCCAATATAACAAAGTTCGTCTCCTCTTGGTCCAATCTAAGAAAGTTCGTCTCCTCTTGGTCGAATCCAAGGAAGTGCGTCCCCTATTGGTCTAATCTAGGAAAGTTCGTCTCCTCTTGGTCCTATCTAAGGAGTTGGTCTCCTCTTTATCCAATCTAAGTAGTTCGTCTTCTTTTGGTCCAATCTTAGGAAGTTTGTCTCCTTTTGGTCCAATCTAACCGAGTTCGTCTCCTCTTGGTCCAATCTAAGGAGTTCGTCTCCTTTGGATCCAATCTTTGGAAGTTCATCTCCTTTTGATCCAATCTCAGGAGTTCGTCTCCTTTTGTTCCAATCTATACGAGTTCCTCTCCTCTTAGTCTAATCTGGGAGAGTTCGTCTCCTTTTGGTCCAATCTAACCTAGTTCGTGTCATCTCGGTCCAATATAAGGAAGTTCGTCTCCTCTTGGTCCATTCTAAAAGAGTTCGTCTCCTATCATTCCAATATAAGGAAGTTCGTCTCCTGTAGTTCCATTCTAATGAGTTCATCTCCTTTTGGTCTAATATAACAGAGTTCGTCTCCTCTTGGTCCAATATAAGGAGTTCGTCTCCGCTTTATCCAATGTAAGGAGTTCGTCTCCTTTTGGTCCAGTCTTTGGAAGTTCGTCTCCTCTTGGTCCAATCTAAGGAAGTTCGTCTCCTCTTCATCCAATCTAAGGAGTTCGTCTCCTTTTGGTCCAATCTTGGG
Source organism: Melaleuca alternifolia (assembly GCA_019926035.1). Taxonomy (NCBI): domain Eukaryota; kingdom Viridiplantae; phylum Streptophyta; class Magnoliopsida; order Myrtales; family Myrtaceae; genus Melaleuca; species Melaleuca alternifolia. The sequence continues at coordinate 15,916 of JAGKPW010000124.1, read as the reverse complement.
AAGTTCGTCTCCTCTTGGTCCAATCTAAGGAGATCGTCTCCTCTTCGTCCATTCTAAGGAGTTCGTGTCCTCTTGCTCGAATCTAAGGAAGTGCGTCTCCTCTTGGTCCAATCTAAGGAGTTCGTCTCCTCTTTATCCAATCTAAGGATTTTGTCTCCTTTTGATCCAATCTTAGGAAGTTCGTCTTCTCTTTATCCAATGTAAGGAGTTCGTCTCCTATTGGTCCAATCTCTGGAAGTTCGTCTCCTCTTGGTCCAATCTAAGGAGTTCGTTTCCTTTTGGTCCAATCAAGGAGTTCGTCTCCTTTTGCTCCAATCTAAATGAGTTCGTGTCCTCCCTGTCCAATCTAGGGAAGTGCGCCCCCTCTTGGTCCAATCTATGGAGTTCATCTCCTATTTATCCAATGTAAGCTGTTCGTCTCCTTTTGGTCTAATCTCTGGAAGTTCGTCTCCTCTTGGTCCAATCTAGGAGTTCGTATCCTTTCGCTCCAATCTAACCGAGTTCGTGTCCTCTTGGTCCAATCTAGGGAAGTTCGTCTCCTCTTGGTCCAATCTAAGGGGTTCGTTTCCTCTTTATCCAATCTAAGGAGTTCGTCTCCTCTCGTTTCAATCAAAGGAGTTCGTCTCCTTTTGGTCCAATATAACAGACTTCTCCTCCTCTTGGTCCAATCTAGGAGAGTTCGTCTCCTTTTGGTCCAATCTAAGAGAGTTCGTCTCGTTTTGGTCCAATCTAACCGAGTTCGTCTCCTCTTGGTCCAATCTAAGAGGGTTCGTCTCCTCTTGGTCCAATCTAAAAGAGTTCATCTCCTCTCGGTCCATTCTAACGAGTTCGTCTCCTTTTCGTCCAATATAGCAGAGTTCGTCTCCTCTTGGTCCAATCTAAGAGAGTTCGTCTCCTCTTGGTCAAATCTAAGGAAGTGCGTCTCCTCTTGGTCCAATCTAAGGAGTTCGTCTCCTCTTTATCCAATATAAGGAGTTCTTCTCCTTTTGGTCCAATCTTTGGAAGTACGTCTCCTCTTGGTCCAATCTAAAGAGTTCGTCTCCTCTTCATCCAATCTAAGGAGTTCGTCTCCGTTTGATCCAATCTTGGGAAGTTCGTCTGCTCATGGTCCAATCTAAGGAGTTCGTCTCCTCTTTATCCAATCTAAGGAATTCGTCTCCTCTCTTTTCAATCTAAGGAGTTCATCTCCTTTTGGTCCAATCTAGGAGTTCGTCTCCTTTTGCTCCAGTCTAACCGAGTTAGTGTCCTCTTTGTTCAATCTAAGGAAGTTCGTCTCCCCTTGGTCCTATCTAAAGGGTTCGTCTCCTCTTTTCCAATGAAAGGAGTTCGTCTCCTCTCTTTTCAATCTAAGGAGTTCGTCTCCTTTTAGTCCAATATGACAGAGTTCTCCTCCTCTTGGTCCAATCTAGGAGAGTTCGTCTCCTTTTGGTCCAATCTAAGAGTGTTCGTCTTGTTTTGGGACAATCTAACCGAGTTCGTCTCCTCTTGGTCCAATCTAAGAGGGTTCGTCTCCTCTTGGTCCAATCTAAAAGAGTTCGTCTCCTCTCGTTCCATTCTAACGAGTTCGTCTCCTTTTGGTCCAATATAACAGTGTTCGTCTCCTCTTGGTCCAATCTAAGGAGTTCGTCTCCTCTTTATCCAATCTAAGGTGTTCGTCTCCTTTTGGTCCAATCTTAGGAAGTTCGTCTCCTCTTCGTCCAATCGAAGGAGGTCGTCTCCCTTCGGTCCAATCCTAGCAAGTTCGTCTCCTCTTGTTCCAGTTTAAGTACTTCTTGTCCTTTTGGTCCAATCAAATCGAGTTCTTATCCTCCTGGTCCAATCAAAGGAGTTCGTCTCCTTTTGGTCCAATCTTTGGAAGTTCGTCTCCTCTTGGTCCAATATAAGGAGTTTGCCTCCTCTTTATCCAATCTAAGGAGTTCCTTTCCTTTTGCTACAATCTTAGGAAGTTCGTCTCCTCTTGGTCCAATCTAAGGAGTTCGTCTCCTTTTGGTCCAATCTAACCGGTAGAGTCTCCTCTTGGTCCAATCTAAGGAGCTCTCTCTTTATCAATCTAAGGAGTTCGTCTCCTTTTGGTCCAATCTAAGGAGTTTGTCTCCTCTTATCCAATCTAAGGAGTTCCTCTCCTTTTGGTCCAATCTTTGAAGTTCGTCTCCTCTTGGTCCAATCTAAGGAGTTCGTCTCCCTTTGTTCCAATCTTAGGAAGTTCGTCTCCTCTTGGTCCAATCTAAGGAGTTCGTCTCCTCCTGTTGGTCCAATCTAAGGAGTTCGTCTCCTCTTTATCCAATGTAAGGAGTTCGTCTCCTTTTGGTCCAATCTTAGGAAGTTCGTCTCCTCTTGGTCCAATCTAAGGAGTTCGTCTCCCTTCGTTATAATCCTAGCAAGTTTGTCTCCTCTTTTTCCAGTTTAAGTAGTTCGTCTCCTTTTGGTCCAATCTAAACGAGTTCGTCTCCTAATGGTCCGATATATGGAAGTTCGTCTCCTCTTGTTCTATTCTAAGGGGTTCGTCTCCTCTTTATCCAATCTAAGGAGTTCGTCTCCTCTCGTTTGAATCTAAGGAGTTCGTCTCCTTTTGGTCCAATATAACAGAGTTCTCCTCCTCTTGGTCCAACTAAGAGAGTTTGTCTCCTCTTGCTCCAATCTAAGGAGTTCGTTGCCCTTCATTCCAATCCTAGCAAGTTCATCACCTCTTGTTCCAGTTTAAGTAGTTCGTGTCCTTTTGGTCCAATCTAATCGATTTCGTATCCACTTGGTCCAATCTAACCGAGTTCGTCTCCTATTGGTCGAATCTAAGAAAGTGCATCTCCTCTTGGTCCAATCTAAGGAGTTCGACTCCTCTTTATCCAATGTAAACAGTTCGTCTGCTTTTGCTCCAATCTCTGGAAGTTCGTCTCCTCTTGGTCCAATCTAGGAGTTCGTTTGCTTTTGCTCCAATCTAACCGAGTTCGTGTCCTCTTGGTCCAATCTAGGGAAGTTCGTCACCTCTTGGTCCAATCTAAGGGGCTCGTGTCCTCTTTATCCAATCTAAGGAGTTCGTCCCCTCTCGTTTCAATCAAAGGAGTTCATCTCCTTTTGCTCCAGTCTAACCGAGTTCGTGTCCTCTTGGTCCAATCTAGGGAAGTTCGTATCCCCTTGGTCCTATGTAAGGGGTTCTTCTCCTCTTTATCCAATCTAAGGAGTTCGTCTCCTCTCTTTTCAATCTAAGGAGTTCGTCTCCTTTTAGTCCAATATAACAGAGTTCTCCACCTCTTGGTCCAATCTAGGTGACTTCGTCTCCTTTTGGTCCAATCTAAGAGAGTTCGTCTCGTTTTGGGCCAATCTAACCGAGTTCGTCTCCTCTTGGTCCAATCTAAGAGGGTTCGTCTCCTCTTGGTCCAATCTAAAAGAGTTCATCTCCTCTCGTTCGATTCTAACGAGTTCGTCTCCTTTTGGTCCAATATAACAGAGCTCGTGTCTTCTTGGTCCAATCTAAGGAGTTCATCACCTCTTTATCTAATGTAAGGAGTTCATATCCTTTTGGTCCAATCTTTGGAAGTTCGACTCCTCTTGGTCCAATCTAGGGAAGTTCGTCTCCTCTTCATCCAAACTAAGGAGTTCGTCTCTTTTTGGTCCAATCTTGGGAAGTTCGTCTCCTCTTGGTCCAATCTAAGGAGTTCGTGTCCTCTTGGCCAAATCTAGGGAAGTTCGTCTCCTCTTGGTCCAATCTAAGAAGTTCGTCTGCTCTTTATGCAATGTAAGGAGTTCGTCTCCTTTTGGTCCAATCTATGGAAGTTTGTCTCCTCTTGGTCCAATCTAAGAAGTTTGTCTACTCTTTATCCAATCTAAGGAGTTCCTCTCCTTTTGGTCCAATCTTAGGAAGTTCGTCTTCTCTTGGTCCAATCTAAGGAGTTCGTCTCCTTTTGGTCCAATCTAACCGAGTTAGTCTCCTCTTCGTCCAATCTAAGAGAGTTCGTCTCCTTTTGGTCTAATCTAAGGAAGTGTGTCTCCTCTTGGTCCAATCTAAGGAGTTCGTCTCCCCTTTATCCAATGTAAGGAGTTCGTCTCCTTTTGGTCCAATCTTTGGAGGTTCGTCTCGTCTTCGTCCAATCTACGGAGTTCGTCTTCTTTTCATCCAATCTAAGGAGTTCGTCTCCTTTTGGTCCAATCTTGGGAAGTTCGTCTCCACTTGGTCCAATCTAAGGATATCGTCTCCTTTTGGTCCAATCTAACCGAGTTTGTGTCCTCTTGGTCCAATCTAGGGAAGTTCGTCTCCTCTTGGTCCAATCTAAGTGGTTCGTCTCCTCCTTATCCAATCCAAGGAATTCGTCTCCTTTTGGCCTAATCTAAGGAGTTTGTCTCCTTTTAGTCTAATCTTAGGAAGTTCGTCTCCTCTTGGTCCAATCTAAGGAGTTCGTCTCCTTTTGGTCCAATCTAACCGAGTTAGTCTCCTCTTCGTCCAATCTAAGAAAGTTCGTCTCCTTTTGGTCGAATCTAAGGAAGTGTGTCTCCTCTTGGTCCAATCTAAGGAGTTCGTCTCCTCTTTATCCAATGTAGGGAGTTCGTCTCCTTTGGTCCAATCTTTGGAGGTTCGTCTCGTCTTGGTCCAATCTAAGGAGTTCGTCTTCTTTTCATCCAATCTAAGGAGTTCGTCCCCTTTTTGTCCAATCTTGGGAAGTTCGTCTCCTCTTGGTCCAATCTAAGGATATCGTCTCCTTTAGGTCCAATCTAACCGAGTCCGTTTCCTCTTGGTCCAATCTAGGGAAGTTCGTCTCCTCTTGGTCCAATCTAAGTGGTTCGTCTCCTCTTTATCCAATCCAAGGAATTCGTGGCCTTTTGGTCCAATCTAAGGAGTTTGTCTCCTTTTGGTCCAATCTTAGGAAGTTCGTCACCTCTTGGTCCAATCTAAGGAGTTCGTCTCCTTTTGGTCCAATCTAACCGAGTTAGTCTCCTCTTCGGCCAATCTAAGAGAGTTTGTCTCCTTTTGGTCTAATCTAAGGAAGTGTGTCTCCTCTTGGTCCAATCTAAGGAGTTCGTCTCCTCTTTATCCAATGAAAGGAGTTCGTGTCCTTTTGGTCCAATCTGTGGAAGTTCGTCTCCTCTTGGTCCAATTTAAGTAGTTCGGCTCCTTTTGGTCCAATCTAACCGAGTTCGTGTCCTCTTTGTCCAATCTAAGTAGTTCGTCTCATTTTCGTTCAATCTAACCGAGTTCGTCTCCTCTTGGTTTAATCTAGGAGAGTTCGTGTCCTTTTGGTCCAATCTAAGGAAGTTTGTCTCGTCTTGGTCAAATCTAAGGAAGTTCGTCTCCTCTTGGTCCAATCTAAACGAGTTCCTCTCCTCTTGGTCTAATCTAGGAGAGTTCGTCACCTTTTGGTCCAATTTAACCGAGCTTGTCTCCTCTTGGTCCAACCTAGGAGAGTTCATCTCCTTTTGTTCCAATCTATGGAAGTTCGTCTCCTCTTGGTCGAATTTGAGGAAGTTCGCCTCCTCTTGGTCCAATCTAAGGAGTTCGTCTCCTCTTTATCCATTCCAAGGAGTTTGTCTCCTTTTGGTCCAATCTTGGAAGTTCGTCTCCTCTTGGTCCAATTAGGAGTTTGTCTCCTCTTTATCCAATCTAAGAATTCCGTCTCCTTTTGGTCCAATCTTAGGAAGTCGCCTCCTCTGGCCCATCTAAGGAGTTGTCCTCCATCTGAGGATCGTCTCCTCTCGGTCCAATCTAAGGAGTTCGTCTCCTTTTGGTCCAATCTAACCGAGTTAGTCTCCTCTTCGTCCAATCTAAGAAAGTTCATCTCCTTTTGGTCTAATCTAAGGAAGTGTGTCTCCTCTTGGTCCAATCTAAGGAGTTCGTCTCCTCTTTATCCAATGTAAGGAGTTCGTCTCCTTTTGGTCCAATCTTTGGAGGTTCGTCTCGTCTTCGTCCAATCTACGGAGTTCGTCTTCTTTTCATCAGATCTAAGGAGTTCGTCTCCTTTTGGTCCAATCTTGGGAAGTTCGTCTCCACTAGGTCCAATCTAAGGAAATCGTCTCCTTTTGGTCCAATCTAACCGAGTTCGTGTCCTCTTGGTCCAATCTAGGGAAGTTCGTGTCCTCTTGGTCCAATCTAGGGAAGTTCGTGTCCTCTTGGTCCAATCTAAGTGGTTCGTCTCCTCCTTATCCAATCCAAGGAATTCGTCTCCTTTTGGCCTAATCTAAGGAGTTTGTCTCCTTTTAGTCTAATCTTAGGAAGTTCGTCTCCTCTTGGTCCAATCTAAGGAGTTCGTCTCCTTTTGGTCCAATCTAATCGAGTTAGTCTCCTCTTCGTCCAATCTAAGAAGTTCGTCTCTTTTTGGTCTAATCTAAATCTAACCGAATTCGTCTCCTCTTGGTCCAATCTAATAAATTCGTCCTCCTTTTGTCGAATCTAAGGAAGTCTGTCTCTCTGGTCCAATCTAAGGAGTGTCGCTCCTCTTTAAATCCAATTTAGGGATTCGTCTCCTGTTGGTCCATCTTTGGGTTCGTCTCGGTCCTTGTCCCAATCTAAAGGAGTTCGTCTTCTTTTCATCCAATCTAAGGAGTTCGTCCCCTTTTGGTCCAATCTTGGGAAGTTCGTCTCCTCTTGGTCCAATCTAAGGATATCGTCTCCTTTAGGTCCAATCTAACCGAGTCCGTTTCCTCTTGGTCCAATCTAGGGAAGTTCGTCTCCTCTTGGTCCAATCTAAGTGGTTCGTCTCCTCTTTATCCAATCCAAGGAATTCGTGGCCTTTTGGTCCAATCTAAGGAGTTTGTCTCCTTTTGGTCCAATCTTAGGAAGTTCGTCACCTCTTGGTCCAATCTAAGGAGTTCGTCTCCTTTTGGTCCAATCTAACCGAGTTAGTCTCCTCTTCGTCCAATCTAAGAAAGTTCGTCTCCTTTTGGTCGAATCTAAGGAAGTGTGTCTCCTCTTGGTCCGATCTAAGGAGTTCGTCTCCTCTTTATCCAATGTAGGGAGTTCGTCTCCTTTGGTCCAATCTTTGGAGGTTCGTCTCGTCTTGGTCCAATCTAAGGAGTTCGTCTTCTTTTCATTCAATCTAAGGAGTTCGTCCCCTTTTGGTCCAATCTTGGGAAGTTCGTCTCCTCTTGGTCCAATCTAAGTGGTTCGTCTCCTCTTTATCCAATCCAAGGAATTCGTGGCCTTTTGGTCCAATCTAAGGAGTTTGTCTCCTTTTGGTCCAATCTTAGGAAGTTCGTCTCCTCTTGGTCCAATCGAAGGAGTTCGTCTCCTCTTGGTCCAGTTCGGCTCCTTTTGGTCCAATCTAACCGAGTTCGTGTCCTCTTTGTCCAATCTAAGTAGTTCGTCTCATTTTGGTTCAATCTAACCGAGTTCGTCTCCTCTTGGTTTAATCTAGGAGAGTTCGTGTCCTTTTGGTCCAATCTAAGGAAGTTTGTCTCGTCTTGGTCAAATCTAAGGAAGTTCGTCTCCTCTTGGTCCAATCTAAACGAGTTCCTCTCCTCTTGGTCTAATCTAGGAGAGTTCGTCACCTTTTGGTCCAATTTAACCGAGCTTGTCTCCTCTTGGTCCAACCTAGGAGAGTTCATCTCCTTTTGGTCCAATCTATGAAAGTTCGTCTCCTCTTGGTCGAATTTGAGGAAGTTCGCCTCCTCTTGGTCCAATCTAAGGAGTTCGTCTCCTCTTTATCCATTGTAAAGAGTTCGTCTTCTTTTGGTCCAATCTTTGGAAGTTCATCTCCTCTTGGTCCAATCTAAGGAGTTCGTCTCCACTTTATCCAATCTAAGGAATTCGTCTCCTTTTGGTCCAATCTTAGGAAGTTCGCCTCCTCTTGGTCCAATCTAAGGAAGTTCATCTGCTCTTGGTCCAATCTAAGGAGTTCGTCTCCTCTTCATCCAATCTAAGAAAGTTCGTCTCCTCTTGGTCGAATCTAAGGAAGTTCGTCTCCTCTTGGTCCAATCTAAGGACTTCGTCTCCTATTCATCCAATGTAAGGAGTTCGTCTCCTTTTGGTCCAATCTTTGGAAGTTCGTCTCGTCTTGTTCCAATCTAAGGAGTTCGTCTCCTTTTGGTCCAATCTAACCAAGTTCGTCTCCTCTTGTCCAAGCTAGGGAAGTTCATCTCCTCTTGGCAATCTAAGGGGTTCGTCTCCTCTTTTTATTCCCAATCTAAGGAGTTCGTCTCCTTTTGGTCCAAGCTTAGGAAGTTCGTCTCCTCTTGGTCCAATCTAAGGAGCTCGTCACCTTTTGGTCCAATCTAACCGAGTTCGTGTCCTCTTGGTCCAATCTAAGGAGTTCGTCTCCTTTTGTTCCAAACATAGGAAGTTCTCTCCTCTTTATCCAATCTAAGCAGTTCGTCTCGTTTTGGTCAAATCTTAGGAAGTTCGTCTCCTCTTGGTCCAATCTATGGAGCCCGTCTCCTTTTGGTCCAATCTAATCAAGTTCGCGTCCTCTTGGTTCAATCTAGGGAAGTTTGTCTCCTCTTGGTCCATCTCCTTTTGGTCCAAACATAGGAAGTTCGTCTCCTCTTTATCCAATCTAAGGAATTCGTCTCCTTTTGGTCCAATCTTAGGAAGTTCGTCTCCTCTTGGTCCAATCTAAGGAGCTCGACTCTTTTTGGTCCAATCTAGCCGAGTTCGTCTTCTATTGGTCGAATCAGAAGGACTTCATCTCGTCTTGCTCCAATCTAAGGAGTTCGTCTACTTTTGGTCCAATCGTAGGAAGTTCGTCACCTCTTGGTCTAATTTAAGTAGTTCGGCTCCATTTGGTCCAATCTAACCAAGTTCGTGTCCTCTTGGTCCAATCTAAGTAGTTCGTCTCGTTTTGGTCCAATCTAGGGAAGTTCATCTCCTCTTGGCCAATCTAAGGGGTTCGTCACCTCTTTATCCAATCTAAGTAGTTCGTCTCCTCTCGTTTCAATATAAGGAGTTCGTCTCCTTTTGGTCCGATATAAGTGAGTTCTCCTCATCTTGGTCCAATCTAATAGAGTTCGTGTCCTCTTGGTCGAATATAAGGAAGTTCGTCTCCTCTTGGTCCAATCTAAGGAGTTCGTCTCCTCTTTATGCAAGGTAAGGAGTTCGTCTCCTTTTGCTCCAATCTTTGGAAGTTCGTCTCCTCTTGGTCCAATCTAAGGAGTTCGTCTCCTCTTTATCCAATCAAAGGAGTTTGTCTCCTTTTGGTCCAATCTTAGGAAGTTCGTCTCCTCTTGTTCCAATTTAATGAGCTCGTCTGCTTTTGGTCTAATCTAACCGAGTTCGTGTCCTCTTGGTCCAATCTAGGGAAGTTTGTCCCCTCTTGGTCCAATCTAAGGAGTTCATCTCCTCTTTATCCAATCTAAGGAGTTCGTCTCCTTTTGGTCCAATCTTAGGAAGTTCGTCTCCTGTTGTTCCAATTTAAGGAGCTCGTCTCCTTTTGGTCCAATCTAACCGAGTTCGTGTCCTCTTGGTCCAATCTAGGGAAGATTGTCTCCTCTTGGTCCAATCGAAGGACTTCGTCTCCTCTTTATCCAATCTAAGGAGTTCGTCTCCATTTGGTCCAATCGAAGGAGTTCGTCTTCCTTCGGTCCAATCCTAGCAAGTTCGTCTCCTCTTGTTCCAATCAAAGGAGTTCGTCTCCTTTTGGTCCAATCTAAACGAGTTCCACTCCTCTGGGTCTAATCTAGGAGAGTTCATCACCTTTTGGTCCAATCATACTGAGTACGTCTCCTCTTGGTCCAATCTAATGTGATCGTCTCCTCTTTATCCAAAGTAAGGAGTTCGTCTCCTTTTGGTCCAATCTTACCGAGTTCGTCTACTGTTGGTCCAATCAAAAAGGGTTCGTCTCTTATCGGTCCAATCTAAGGAAGTTCGTCTCCTCTCATTCCATTCTTCGTCTCCTTTTGGTCCAATATAACAGAGTTTGTCTCATCTTGGTCCAATCTAAGACAGTACGTCTCCTCTTGGTCTAATCAAAGGAAGTGCGACTCCTCTTGCTGCAATGTAAGGTGTTCGTCTCCTCTTTATCCAATGTAAGGAGTTCGTCTCGTTTTGGTCCAATCTTTGGACGTTCGTCTCCTCTTGGTCCAATCTAAGGAGATTGTCTCATTTTGCTCCAATCTAACCGAGTTCGTGTTCTTTTGAACCAATGTAGGGAAGTTCGTCTCCTCTAGGTCCAATCTAAGGGGTTCGTCACCTCTTTATCCAATCTAAGGAGTTCGTCTCCTCTCGTTTCAATCTAAGGAGTTCGTCTCCTTTTAGTCCGATATAACTGAGTTCTCCTCCTCTTAGTCCAATCTAATTGAGTTCGTGTCCTCTTGGTCGAATATAAGGAAGTTCGTCTCCTCTTGGTCCAATCAAAGGAGATCGTTTCCTTTTGCTACAATCTAACCGAGTTCGCGTCCTCTTGGACCAATGTAGGGAAGTTCGTCTCCTCTAGGTCCAATCTAAGGGGTTCGTCACCTCTTTATCCAATCTAAAGAGTTCGTCTCCTCTCGTTTCAATCGAAGGAGTTCGTCTCCTTTTGGTCCGATATAACTGAGTTCTCCTCCTCTTGGTCCAATCTAATAGAGTTCGTGTCCTCTTGGTCGAATGTAAGGAAGGTCATCTCCTCTTGGTCCAATCTAAGGAGTTCGTCTCCTCTTTATGCAATGTAAGGAATTCGTCTTCTTTTGCTCCAATCTTGGGAAGTTCGTCTCCTCTAGGTCCAATCTAAGGGGTTCGTCACCTCTTTATCCATCTGAGGAGTTCGTCTCCTCTCGTTTCCAATCTAAGGCGTTCCTCTCCTTTTATCCAATGTAAGGAGTTCGTCTCCTTTTGTCCAATCTTAGGAAGTTCGTCTCCTCTTGGTCCAATATCGAGTTCGTCTCCTCTTGGTCCAATCTAAGGAGTTCGTCTCCCCTTTATGCAATGTAAGGAGTTCGTCTCCTTTTGCGCCAATCTTTGGAAGTTCGTCTCCTCTTGGTCCAATCTAAGGAGTTCGTCTCCTCTTTATCCAATCTAAGGAGTTCGTCTCCTTTTGGTCCAATCTTAGGAAGTTCATCTCCTCTTATTCCAATTTAATGAGCTCGTCTCCATTTGGTCCAATCTAACCGAGTTCGTGTCCTCTTGGTACAATCTAGGGAAGTTTCTCCCCTCTTGGTCCAATCTAAGGAGTTCATCTCCTCTTTATCCAATCTAAGGAGTTCGTCTCCTTTTGGTCCAATATTAGGAAGTTCGTCTCCTATGGTCCAATCGAAAGAGTTCGTCTTCCTTCGGTCCAATCCTAGCAAGTTCATCTCCTCTTGTTCCAATCAAATTAGTTCGTGTCCTTTTGGTCCAATCTAAACGAGTTCCACTCCTCTGGTTCTAATCTAGGAGAGTTCGTCACCTTTTGGTCCAATCATACCGAGTTCGTCTCCTCTTGGTCCAATCTAATGTGATCGTCTCCTCTTTATCCAATGTAAGGAGTTCGTCTCCTTTCGGTCCAATCTTACCGAGTTCGTCTCCTGTTGGTCCAATCTAAAAGAGTTCATCTCCTATCGGTCCAATATAAGGAAGTTCGTCTCCTCTCATTCCATTCTAATGAGTTCGTCTCCTTTTGGTCCAATATAACAGAGTTTGTCTCCTCTTGGTCCAATCTAAGAAAGTACGTCTCCTCTTGGTCGAATCAAAGGAAGTGCGACTCCTCTTGGTGCAATGTAAGGTGTTCGTCTCCTCTTTATCCAATGTAAGGAGTTCGTCTCGTTTTGGTCCAATCTTTGGAAGTTCGTCTCCTCTTGGTCCAATCTAAGGAGATCGTTTCCCTTTGCTCCAATCTAATCGAGTTCACGTCCTCTTGGACCAATGTAGGGAAGTTCGTCTCCTCTAGGTCCAATCTAAGGGATTCGTCACCTCTTTATCCATACTAAGGAGTTCGTCTCCTCTCGTTTCAATCTAAGGAGTTCGTCTCCTTTTGGTCCGATATAACTGAGTTCTCCTCCTCTTGATCCAATCTAATAGAGTTCGTGTCCTCTTGGTCGAATATAAGGAAGTTCGTCTCCTCTAGGTCCAATCTAAGGGGTTTGTCACCTCTATATCCAATCTAAGGAGTTCGTCTCCTCTCGTTTCAACCTAAGGAGTTCGTCTCCTTTTGGTCCGATATAACTGAGTTCTCCTCCTCTTGGTCCAATCTAATAGAGTTCGTGTCCTCTTGGTCGAATATAAGGAAGTTCATCTCCTCTTGGTCCAATCTAAGGAGTTCGTCTCCTCTTTATGCAATGTAAGGAATTCGTCTTCTTTTGCTCCAATCTTGGGAAGTTCGTCTCCTCTAGGTCCAATCTAAGGGGTTCGTCACCTCTTTATCCAATCTGAGGAGTTCGTCTCCTCTCGTTTCAATCTAAGGAGTTCGTCTCCTTTTGGTCCGATATAACTGAGTTCTCCTCCTCTTGATCCAATCTAATAGAGTTCGTGCCCTCTTGGTCGAATATAAGGAAGTTCGTCTCCTCTTGGTCCAATCTAAGGAGTTCGTCTCCTCTTTATGCAATGTAAGGAGTTCGTCTCCTTTTGCGCCAATCTTTGGAAGTTCGTCTCCTCTTGGTCCAATCTAAGGAGTTCGTCTCCTCTTTATCCAATCTAAGGAGTTCGTCTCCTTTTGGTCCAATCTTAGGAAGTTCATCTCCTCTTGTTCCAATTTAATGAGCTCGTCTCCATTTGGTCCAATCTAACCGAGTTCGTGTCCTCTTGGTACAATCTAGGGAAGTTTGTCCCCTCTTGGTCCAATCTAAGGAGTTCATCTCCTCTTTATCCAATCTAAGGAGTTCGTCTCCTTTTGGTCCAATCTTAGGAAGTTCGTCTCCTATTGGTCCAATCGAAGGAGTTCGTCTTCCTTCGGTCCAATCCTAGCAAGTTCGTCTCCTCTTGTTCCAATCAAATTAGTTCGTGTCCTTTTGGTCCAATCTAAACGAGTTCCACTCCTCTGGTTCTAATCTAGGAGAGTTCGTCACCTTTTGGTCCAATCATACCGAGTTCGTCTCCTCTTGGTCCAATCTAATGTGATCGTCTCCTCTTTATCCAATGTAAGGAGTTCGTCTCCTTTCGGTCCAATCTTACCGAGTTCGTCTCCTGTTGGTCCAATCTAAAAGGGTTCGTCTCTTATCGGTCCAATCTAAGGAAGTTCGTCTCCTCTCATTCCATTCTTCGTCTCCTTTTGGTCCAATATAATAGAGTTTGTCTCCTCTTGGTCCAATCTAAGACAGTACGTCTCCTCTTGGTCTAATCAAAGGAAGTGCGACTCCTCTTGCTGCAATGTAAGGTGTTCGTCTCCTCTTTATCCAATGTAAGGAGTTCGTCTCGTTTTGGTCCAATCTTTGGAAGTTCGTCTCCTCTTGGTCCAATCTAAGGAGTTCGTCTCCTTTTGGTCCGATATAACTGAGTTCTCCTCCTCTTGGTCCAATCTAATAGAGTTCGTGTCCTCTTGGTCGAATAAAAGGAAGTTCGTCTCCTCTTGGTCCAATCTAAGGAGTTCGTCTCCTCTTTATGCAATGTAAGGAGTTCGTCTCCTTTTGCTCCAATCTTGGGAAGTTCGTCTCCTCTAGGTCCCAATCTAAGGGGTTCGTCACCTCTTTATCCAATCTAAGGAGTTCGTCTCCTCTCGTTTCAATCTAAGGAGTTCGTCTCCTTTTGGTCCGATATAACTGAGTTGTCCTCCTCTTGGTCCAATCTAATAGTGTTCGTGTCCTCTTGGACGAATATAAGGAAGTTCGTCTCCTCTTGGTCCAATCTAGGGAGTTTGTCTCCTCTATATGCAATGTAAGGAGTTCGTCTCCTTTTGCTCCAATCTTGGGAAGTTCGTCTCCTCTAGGTCCAATCTAAGGGGTTCGTCACCTCTTACTCAATCTAAGGAGTTCGTCTCCTCTCGTTTCAATCTAAGGAGTTCGTCTCCTTTTGGTCCGATATAACTGAGTTCTCCTCCTCTTGGTCCAAGCTAATAGAATTCGTGTCCTCTTGGTCGAATATAAGGAAGTTCGTCTCCTCTAGGTCCAATCTATGGGGTTTGTCACCTCTTTATCCAATCTAAGGAGTTCGTCTCCTCTCGTTTCAACCTAAGGAGTTCGTCTCCTTTTGGTTCGATATAACTGAGTTCTCCTCCTCTTGGTCCAATCTAATAGAGTCCGTGTCCTCTTGGTCGAATATAAGGAAGTTCGTCTCCTCTTGGTCCAATCTAAGGAGTTCGTCACCTCTCGTTTCAATCTAAGGAGTTCGTCTCCTTTTGGTCCCCGATATAACTGAAGTTCTCGTCCGCATTGGCCAATCCTAATAGAGTTCGTGTCCTCTTGGTCGAATAAAGGAAGTCGCTCCTCTTGGTCCATCTAAGGAGTTTTGTCTCCTCTTTATGCAATGTAAGTAGTTCGTCTCCTTTTGCTCCAATCTTGTGTAATTCGTTCCTCTAGTCCAATCTAAGGGGTTTTCGTGTCACCATCTTTATCCACTCGTAAGATTTCGGCTCCTCTCGTTTCAATCTAAGTGATTCGTCTCCCTTTTGGTCCATATAACTGAGTTCGCCTCCGCTTGGTCCAATCTACTAGAGTTCTTGTCTCTGGTCGAATATAGGAAGTTCGTCCTCCTCTTTGTCCCAATCTAAGAGTTCGCTCCTCTTTATGCAATGTAAGGAGTTCGTCTCCTTTTGCCCCAATTTTTTGAAGTTCGTCTCCTCTTGGTCCAATCTAAGGAGTTCGTCTCCTCTTTATCCAATCTAAGGAGTTCGTCTCCTTTTGCTCCAATCTTGGGAAGTTCGTCTCCTTTAGGTCCAATCTAAGGGGTTCGTCACCTCTTTATCCAATCTAAGGAGTTCGTCTCCAATCGTTTCAATCTAAGGAGTTCGTCTCCTTTTGGTCCGATATAACTGAGTTGTCCTCCTCTTGGTCCAATCTAATAGTGTTCGTGTCCTCTTGGTCGAATATAAGGAAGTTCGTCTCCTCTTGGTCCAATCTAAGGAGTTCGTCTCCTCTTTATGCAATGTAAGGAGTTCGTCTCCTTTTGCCCCAATTTTTTGAAGTTCGTCTCCTCTTGGTCCAATCTAAGGAGTTCGTCTCCTCCTTATCCAATCTAAGGAGTTCGTCTCCTCTCGTTTCAATCTAAGGAGTTCGTCTCCTTTTGGTCCGATATAACTGAGTTCTCCTCCTCTTGGTCCAATCGAACAGAGTTCGTGTCCTCTTGGTTGAATATAAGGAAGTTCGTCTCCTCATGGTCCAATCTAAGGAGTCCGTCTCCTCTTTATCCAATCTAAGGAGTTCGTCTCCTCTCGTTGCAAGGTAAGGAGTTCGTCTCCTTTTGAGTCCGATAAACTGAGTTCCTCCTACTTGGTACAATCATAGCATTCGTGTCCTCTTGGCTCGGAATAAAGGTAGTTCGTCTCCTCTTGGTCCAATATAAGGAGTTCGACTCTTTTTGGTCCAATCTTAGGAAGTTCGTCTCCTCTTGGTCCAATCTAAGGAGTTCGTCTCCTTTTGGTCCGATATAACTGAGTTCTCCTCCTCTTGGTCCAATCTAATAGAGTTCGTGTCCTCTTGGTCGAATATAAGGAAGTTCATCTCCTCTTGGTCCAATCTAAGGAGTTCGTCTCCTCTTTATGCAATGTAAGGAATTCGTCTTCTTTTGCTCCAATCTTGGGAAGTTCGTCTCCTCTAGGTCCAATCTAAGGGGTTCGTCACCTCTTTATCCAATCTGAGGAGTTCGTCTCCTCTCGTTTCAATCTAAGGAGTTCGTCTCCTTTTGGTCCGATATAACTGAGTTCTCCTCCTCTTGGTCCAATCGAACAGAGTTCGTGTCCTCTTGGTTGAATATAAGGAAGTTCGTCTCCTCATGGTCCAATCTAAGGAGTCCGTCTCCTCCTTATCCAATCTAAGGAGTTCGTCTCCTCTCGTTTCAATCTAAGGAGTTCGTCTCCTTTTGGTCCGATATAACTGAGTTCTCCTCCTCTTGGTCCAATCAAATAGAGTTCGTGTCCTCTTGGTCGAATATAAGGAAGTTCGTCTCCTCTTGTTCCAA
>JAGKPW010000123.1:0-156823 GCA_019926035.1 Melaleuca alternifolia | reverse complement strand
CCGAGGTCTCACCACGCGTCCCCCCGTCCACGTCACCATTTTGCACACGTCCTACTCCACTCCCCCCAATTAGAGTTCTAATTCGATTTGATTAGAATTTAATCCTAAGCCGCGATGCACTCTAGAAAATATGAAAAAATTAAAAATAAGAAAAGACCTTCTTCTCCCCCAGATCCCCCGAGTTGATGGATCTCCCATAATCATTTTTCTCAAAGATTTTATTTTTTTACTTCTTTTTATGAAAAATTCGAAGCCGGAAAACTCATGACCGAAGTGAGGATTTCGAAATCCATAATTACTAACTTCTTAAATGACGGGTCTAGTTCTTTGGTGCAATCCGAGCACAGAGACCTATGGCAAAGTCATCGATTATAAAAAAGAAATCGGAAAATAAAGCTCTGCACGTCGAGAAAAAAGAAAAGGATTATGGGTTTTTTTTTTGTTTGAGGTGTGGGTGTTATTTTTTAAAATTGATTAGAGGAATAATCTTTTGGATCGAACCGCTTTTGCAATTAATGCAATTAATGCGGCTTAATTAAATAGCGCGTATAGAAATTAAAAGATTTCTGTTGAGACTTGTCTATTGTTGCTCGTCTTTGCTGGTTGGAGGGGAGAGAAGACGAGTGGCGCACAAGCTTCCGTCCCACGCGGCTGTGCCAGCTGTGTGGTCGTGGATGCCTGCGATCGCGTACGTGAACAGGGACCCACGTGGGTCCCGCCTCCCCTCAAGTTTTAAATTCATCCCCTCCCATGAATTTTTGTATTATTCAGCATGATAAATTTATTTCTCTTGGTATTTATTTTAATCTCGTTTATCCTGTGACGTGGAAAAGCACCAACCCTTCACTAGATTTGTAAATTCGGAGCATCTGTTATTTTATATTTTTTGGGATTACGAGATTACTTACTCGATTGAAATTCTCTTCCCCACCACCCACCTATTTGACCGATGATTTCTTTTATCTCTTCATTCGTTGTTCATTTTAGGAAATCACAATAAGGATGAATGACCGAACCTATTCAATATTTGATTCTAGCAGATTTAGTTTCGTACTAATTCACATCGAGACTAATATGAATTTAGATAACGAATTGAGAAGTTAATTCAGTTAATTCGATTTCTTGGGAACCGATTCCAACAAAATATATTTGCGGGTTTTGATCTAGAATGGAGCACGTCTAACTTTAATTTTATGAGTTTTGTTCTTGCATTTTAATAATAAAAAGAAGGAAGGTGGCTTTTGCAGATTCATGTTGGCAACTCCAATGATAAAAATACACATGCATTGTGGACTCCATGACTTACTCTTAGTCATTTGGATGCATTAGAATACTCTTCATTGGGTAGTAACCATATATATCGATGTGATAATTTCACATACATCAAAGAGCTCACTCCCCTAATCCCAAATCAATACACAAATTGGGTAGACGATCCCGAACAATACTTTCTTATCGAGAAAACTCTACTTGTTGTCGAAGCATCACGCGATCTCGAACTGTAGTTAAGGATGTTGTCTTATCGAAGAAGCAACCGTGTAAACAACACAGACGTTTTTAGATAGCCTTTTACGAGCCCCTCTCTCTCTCTCTCTTGCTCTCGCCTTAGAGAAGAGTCGCCATCACGTTTTCAGACATTGAAAAATCGAAGGAGGGGAAGGAAAAACTAAGGGAACGACAGGAAAATCCCACTCTCGATTGAATTGGCCAAGAGCTGAGACCTTCACACGTAAGACGAAGGCACTAAAATTTCCACGCGGAAAACGCGTTTCTTCCTTTTAAAGGCTTTTGGCCTCAGCACCATCCCGCTCTCCCACTTGCTTTTTCCCACGACAAGGGGTAAGCATCATAAAACATCTCCATTAACTTCTTACGATTTTTTTAACACCGACCAAAATATAATCTACCGATTCATGTCGGCGATAAGTAATTTCTCATATTCTTCTACGTGATAATCGTGTGTCGATATTCTCGTAATTCTTAGCCATCGTGCATAAAAATCGATCGATGCATCGAATCGGAACCGCGACGCCTCTTCCAATCCGATTCCGGATTCCGAGGCGTCGCGGGATTTTACCTATCGAACAAAAGCTACGGGATTTTCCGGGGAACACGCGGAATTTGTCCATGATGGAATGATGTTTTTGACTTAAGGCGAATTAGATATTTTAATTGTCGGGCCAATTGATGGGTGGGGTGAGAAACTTTGGGGGTCAAAAATGAAACTGCAGTTGTCCACCGCCCCGTGACGTGGCAAATAGCTCGGTTCGAGAATCGAGGGGACGGAGGAGTGACGAGCCCTGTTAAATTCCAGAGCGAGAAAACCTTCCCCCTCACTTTCGATTCTAGAGAGAGAGAGAGAGAGGAGAGAGGAGAGAGAGAGAGAGAGTGAGAAAGGCCGAGAGCGGTGTGTGTTGTATGCGGTACTTCTCCTTCTCTCTTCTCTCTTCTCTCCATCTCTTACGATTACTGAAGAAGACGAAGAAGGAGGGGAAAGGGGGAGGAAGAAGAGCCCGAACAACGACGCCGAAGAAGTAGCCTCCGAGAATGACGCGCCTCGCTGCTCCCATTCCCGACGCCGCCGCTTTCTAGGCCGTTTCGTCGTCCGATCAGCGCCGCCGTCGTCCATGGCGAAGACCGGGGTGTTCGAAGTTTCCGATCCGGCGGCGAGGGCGGCGAGGGCGGCGAGGGTCACCGAGCTTAAGAAGGAGCTGCAGAGGCTCGTCAGGATCATCGGCGGCGACGAGGAGTGCAGCGTCGAGGTCATCGACCAAGCGAGGGAGGCCCTGCACGCGCTGCGGGAGATGAGGGCGAGGAGGAGGTCGTCCTTGTCCCTAGCGTGCCCCGAGGAGTACCGGTGCCCGATCTCCAAGGAATTGATGAGGGACCCCGTGATTGTCGCCACGGGACAGGTGAGAGAGCTTTTGCCTTTTTATGCTCCTTGACAATCTGCTTTTCGGCGATTATGTTCTCTGAGATTTTGCTGTCTGGAGAACGAAGCGAAAGTAAATTCCTGTTGGATGTTGATTCTGGAATGGCCTGAAGACTGAATTGCTTGAATTATGATAGTCCTTCTAAGCATAGGAGTTTCTACTTTCCTCCTTTTTTCCCTTCTTTTTACTGCCGCCAGAAGTTGTCAACGGAGGTTTCGAGTGGCGGACTGTTTTAAGTTATCGGCGATTGGGTTTCTTGATTTCGTGCCATGAGTCTGTTGGAGTAGTTCCTCTATTTCTTGAGTCTTGTTATGCATGGTGAATTAATGATAAGAAGACTATGCAGAGGTTTCGATTAGGAGGACTGGAAGTTGGCGATTCTTCATCAAGTCCTGCGAATTAAGCGAAACCTTCATCGGGCCCTCCCTTTATGATCGCCATGTGTTCTGTACTTCGCCCTGTAAATCGAATCGTTGTGTTCATATTTTAGCTTTTACTTGGTCGAGGTTAACGATCTGGAAGTCTGGTTCTTAATGGGACGGGTGCGTATAGTATCTCCTCCTTGCTGTCTCGCGTTGGTTCTCAGAACCAGAGGTAGATTCCACCACCTTTTGTTTTGGTCGGTGGCTTTGTCTGGGGCGGTTGGAGAATTTCTTCTCATTTTTATCTGGTCGGTGAAATTGACGAGCTTTCTACGGGCGTTACATAGCTATTCGGTTTGGAATACGTGTTGATGATGCTTGACTGGACACAACAAGAACTTTCATGCGTTTCTTTGTTATCTTCCCACCTTTTGTTGTTTTTCCCCTCCTCTTTGGCACTTTCAACTTTGGATTAATCTTATAGGATGTGATGATACATGCGACGGGGTAAAGAAAACAAATAAAGATGGACAATGCAGGACAATGGGCGACTCGTAAGATCACTATTCTGGGAAACCAATGGTTTTGATTGTTGGTGTATAAAATCTGTTTGACAATGGCAGGTCACTTTGTCGGCTCAAACAAATTAAAATGATTCCCTTGTGTTGATCGGATGACTTCTTCTGAACCTGTTTGTTCTTGGCTCTTGCATTTTCCATCTTCACCGGTTGCTTGTTGTCTAGTGAATCGATTTGTCTAATACTGCCATTCTGGTCTCTTCTCAACCTTCAATTCACATATTCTTTTGGTTCTTGATTTGTTCGATTGCTTCTGTTTGTGCAGACTTATGATCGGCCCTCAATCCAGAAATGGCTAAAAGCAGGCAACAGGACGTGTCCACAAACCCAACAGGTTCTTTCGCACGCGATCCTTACCCCAAATAATCTGATTAGAGAATTGATTCTGAGATGGTGCAAGAGCCGAGGGTTCGAATTGTCCGAACCAGTTCATTGCATTGACGAGGATAGCATTACAGAATCTGAGCGAGATCGTTTTCTTAATTTGCTGGAGAAGATGTCGTCAAATATATCTGAGCAAAAAGAAGCTGCAAAAGAGCTTAGATCGCTGACCAAGAGGATGCCCTCCTTCCGTGCGCTTTTTGGGGAGTCAGCGGATGCCATCACTCAGTTACTCAGTCCACTCTCTGAAAGGGAGTCCCCAAGTGGGACGCACCTTGATCTCCAAGAAGATGTCATAACGACACTCTTGAATCTCTCCATCCACGACAATAACAAAAAGCTTGTGGCTGAAATTCCATCGGTAATACCTCTTCTGATAGATGCTTTGAGATCGGGGACAATCCAGACAAGGAGTAATGCTGCGGCAGCCCTTTTTACTCTCTCTGCTCTTGATTCCAATAAAATACTAATCGGGAAATCAGGAGCCCTAAAGTTCCTCATCGATCTTTTGGATGAGGGGCACACATTGGCCATGACGGATGTCGCCTCGGCCATATTCAACTTGTGCATTAGCCATGAGAATAGGGATAGAGCTGTGCAGGATGGGGCGGTTGGCGTGATCCTAGATAAGATTGCGAACCGTATTCATGTAGATGAATTGTTGGCTATACTTGCAATGCTGTCGAGCCACCAGAGGGCCATTGAGGAAATGTGCGAGCTTGCAGCAGTTCCTTGTTTGCTCCGGGTCATGAGGGAGACATCATGTGCTCGTATCAAGGAGAATTGCATCGCGATTCTCCACACTATATGTGTCAATGATCGAACCAAGTTGAAGGAATTGAGGGAAGAGGAGCATTCACATGGAACGGTATCCGACCTTGCGAAGAATGGAACCTCCCGGGCTCAGCGGAAAGCCAACTGGATCCTCGGGAAATTGAACCGCGCCATCAACTTTACGCACACTGCTTAATCAACTTACTTCGCAGTGCTTGTATATTCTCATCCTATTTGCGGTACATCAGCCTGCTTATGCTACTGGAAAATCCTTCTGGCCCTGTGTCTACATTGTAAATTCTCCTTTCCATAGAGTCTCACTCTTGTCTTGAGTTGTGCATATAACGAGAGCTTATAATTTTTACAAGTTTCCCCTCCTTTTCACCGTACAAGTGCTTCAGTGTGGGTAAGTTTTGGATGCTTGCGCCTGCACTCAGGAGAGTCATTCCCTATGGCCTTGCATCTTCTACCAGGTTGTATTCTGTAGTGCGTGAATAATGTTCTTTCGGAATATGGTCGCATTCTTGTCTGTGTTAATAAGAATGACGTGTTTGGCTGCTTTTCTTGAGGCTCTCCTCCTCCTTCAGTAAAAGCTTGTGTGCGACCGTGTTCCTGTCCTTGGCATTTTCTCTGCGGAAGATGTTGAAGTGTGGGAGTGTAACAGCCAGTTACTTCTGAGGAAGGTATGAATCCTTGATTGTCTGTTATCTGTGAATGAGGCCAAAAGTTTATCCTCGATCCTGGCAAGATTGATGGGTCAGCCGGTCCCAAGAGGGAGGGGAGGGTTGGATGGATGGATGGTGGTGGGAGATGGGAAGTTTGAAGAATGTGCCCTGCGTTGAATGGTTTCATTGTGGCCATAGCGTGATGAGTTCGATAGGTGGTGGTCCAAACCCGAGATGCCCACATGTGCCCTTTTTTCGTGAAAGTCTTCAAATGCTACACCGTGACTAACCAAGCCTCCCTGCGTTCTTTCGGCGACAACAACAAGAGCACATCATAGATTCCTAAAACCCTTTGCACCGTTAAAGGTCGCGTCTCCGTTTGCACCGCTTTATGCTTTGGTTAGAATTCTTAGCCTTTTGATGGAGCGGAACGATGGACTTGGCGCCTACTAGAAATTGCCTCCTTGTAGACGGGTGGTTGGTTGGTGCCTGGTGGGTCTGTCGAATTTCCTCCTTATACCCCTTGCTTTTCTTTCAGCCCAAGAATATAACTCTCTTTTCCTCTTCTTCTTTCTTTTACGGGCATATGGAATCTTGACGTGTACATGGTGGGTTTTCTATCCCTCCGCATGAATGCCTTCGTCTCAGGAGGAATGTGAGGGGGGAGGTCCAAGGAAGAGGCTTTGGGTTTTTTCTTCCCAAGGTGGTGTCGAAGGCTTCCACTGATTACGGTATACGCAGTAATGACTCTGTAGTGTCTGTGCATGGTCAAGAACATCGAAAGCGATGGATCACTTTGGCTGATTAAACAGAGGAATGGTTTAATTCTCAATCACTGTAGTGTCTGTGCATGGTCAAGAATATTGAAAGCGATGGATCACTTTGGTTGATTAAAACAGAGGAATGGTTTATTTCAATCACGGATTTCGTGGTCTGGCTCAATTATGGCATAATACGATTGACATGGACGTCCACAAAATGTCAAGGAGACGAGTGACGACACATCAAGGAAAGCATCTTTGCAAGTTGTCAACCCCACGTTGTACATAAATTCTTTACCGATGAGGGTGTTTAGCTTCTCAGGGAAGGATTATATTTTGGGGAATTTAGGAGTTCTGTTTTGTCCGCTGTTGGCGAAGTGTTTTACATTATTTGACCTCGCTACGGGAGAGTTGTCTCACGCTCCTAAATATGTACCTACCTATGTCTGTCTAGGATGCAGAAAGTGTTCAATTGGAACATGAAAGGTAACTGAATTGGTCCCAATTACTCTTCGAATTCAGTAAAAAAACTGGTCGAGCCGCTGAAGTAGCTAAAGTTGTGATAGATCCTATTATAAGGAATCATAGCTTTGGATGGAGAAGTGCGATCGATCCTTTTAGAGACAACGAGATCTGCCTAAACAACACGCTGATTGTTTGTGTAATGGCCATGTTTCCGATCCTTTTACTTTGACGATTCGAAACCCCCTAGACAGCTTAGACGGTCAAGTGCTTTGCCAATTGCATGCATGATTGGAAAATAAAGATTGAAGTCTCTCCTGGTGGCATCGTGTAAACGAAGAAAGGAGAGTTCCTGCTGAAAAGCCGAACAAATTGAAAAGGAAGATGCCCATACGCTCCTATTTTCTGAAGTAAAAAGATTTTGGTTGACACATCATCTCGATGCACAGTAATAACTATTAGATAGCACATCATTTAAACCCTTCGTTATTGCTCTATTTAAAATTGTTGCGATCATAATTCCGGTCACACATCGTCCGCACTCAACTGTATATGACTGCGTATGCATTTGAATAAAACCCAACTACTTTCTCTATGATTAAAGGTCCATCGATGGGCCTGCCCAATCATGACCCCAAAACACCTTTAAACTAATTGCTTGAGTTGAGCATCAATTAGATTATTCGCCCGTGTCATACCAAAGAGAAAGAAATTCAGGTACGAGGATAGCATACCGATCTTTGGGAAGGAGGCAATGTCGGCTTCACATTGGTGCAATTTATCTAATCAATCCACAAATACCAAATTGATAGATTGCCTAACCCGGCTGTTACTTTATTACCTGCCACTTTCGTTCGAAGAAGACATCCTCAACAAAAAGAGAGAGAATTATTCATTTGATCTTGATCCCGACAAATTATGTCTACGATCGCAACAAACATGAAAGATGATAGGTTGTTATGCTCAATTCTTGCGATCAACCAAAAGACGACAACACAAGTTCAACACGTATTAATCTTTTAGTACTCTCAAAATCAAGCTAACCTGCGGGGACGGCAAAAGGGAAAGGTAAGTTGTCTGATCTTTTCATATGGCCATAAACCGAAGAGGAGCAGATAGACTTGAATCCAAAACGATGACATGTTCCGGTCACAGTTTCTTGAAATTGTTAACTTATCAATTCCTACCAATCATGAACTCGTCCTGTGACATAATAACCGAATTCAAGCACTGCGAGCCCACCATGTGTTCAACATGACAATCCTCCAATGATAAAGGGACTGCCCAGGACAGGGAAAGCAACCAGCGTCCGCACTAATTGTATTGCTTCTTCTCGACTTATCAACGATTGACTTCTCAGGATAAAGATCAGACCCGCAAAGGTGGAAGAAGCCAGAGATTGGTAACGTGACAATAAGAAAATATGAAGATAGACCATGTTATGGTATTGTCATAATTGAGTGCATGGTTGATCATGTGCTGGCTTTTTTGGAAGCGTTCGACTCAATTATACGTGTCAATGCTCCCTTGGAAGGAGCAGGCCATGAATTTTGCGCCAATTAGAACATGACTTGTTGGACATGATCTTGACCCGTCACGTTGAAAAAGGAACGGAATGGGTTCGAACTTGGAGGGTCTTGATTATCTATCAAAACACTGGTCATGACTGGAGTAAAGCACGCACTCATTCAATTGACTGTCCCTATTTCCCCCCTCTCCGACTTGGACACCGCTCTTGACACATACGTACGAAAGCCACAAAACTACTAAGGCGTGTGAGGACAACAACGGCACAACCGATTCGCATCTCCATCAGATGCTTCCAAATTTAGACGATCACATATTGAGTTCAAGTGTGAGCAGTATGCATGCACTTTGATCATAATCTATAAATTATGCTTCTCTATCCATTGAACTGAGAGGTTCAAAAAGGGAGTGTGAAACTTGAGTCTAAATGCTTCACGAGCTGAATGACTCAGAAGGCACCATCGCTTACGAGAAAAGGTCCCAGATGAGCAGCTGTACATGCAACTATGGGATGCAATGTGCATTGAGATACATATCTGTACAATTCCAAGAAGTCTCCTATTTTAAGGCCTGTAATTAATACCGCAACAGACATTTTGTATGCAGTGACGGCACCAACAGAATGAGACACATCCGGGATAGAAAATTGATTGGCTGTGCTCTATTCAATTGCGAATGCCTCTTTCCCTTGATCCTGTCCTAAACTTTGGTCATCAATCCCCTTTATATGCCCAGCCATGTTTGTCTAGATATGCTTCAACAGCTGCTTTAATGGCCAAGTTTGGTACAAGCTGAGAAGGGTTGAGTTGCTCATGCGTAATTGGATCAAATTTCCCAACCTAACATCAAAACGAGCATCAAGAAATCCACAGTGCCATACACGGAGAAGATTTCATCATATTAATTAAGATATTACCTTGTTGAGATGTTCAAGAAGTGCTGCTCTCTCATACGTTATCCCACTGGGTGTAATGACTGGATCACGGTATATATCGAGAGTAATTTTACAACACAGATAATCCGGCACCTGAAATGAGTATTTAACACCTCCCTGGAATGACAAATGAGCTTACCAAGTAAAAAAAAGTAAAAGAAGTTACATCACAGCTGGCACTTACTTCAGTGGGCATGTCAGCTTCTGCAGTTTTCTGGAAGACTTTTCCCACAGCATTTACCTGTTCCAAATGAGACTTGGCAAGTTCATCCAAAAATCCTTCTGTCTTAGAAGCGTCACAAGCAAATTTCTCTTTAAGAGCCATCTCACAAGCTTCCCTGGCATACCGGAAACAATTATATGGAGCAGCAGTACTCGATGAACTCACAACAGATTTCCAGTGAAATCTATACCATATACAGTGGACACTGCGGACATAAGATTTACATACTTCAAGCTTTGCAGTTCCCAAGATTGCCTAGTAGATTTCTGCTCCCACTGCAAATATTTTGCTTTTGATAGCTCCTGCCAAATTTCTTCTACCATATAACTCCTAGGATGTGCACCCCTTCCAAGATCCAAAGCCTGATTAGATTTACTCAAATTAGCCCAAATCAGCACCAAGATCATTATGAAAAGAACGAAGTTGTCAGAGCTAAAGAAAAAAAAAATGAGAAATAGACCAAGTAGATAAATGTGGCATAACAAATTTGGTTGGAAAATATTAACAAGTATCCTCCACATTTATGTTTTGCTATATCGCAGCCTTGAAAACTTTAAGGCTCTCCGGGATGTACAAACTTTTGCCTCAGCGCTAAAGGACTAACTTTCTCCTCAGATCTAAGAAATGGGCAAACTTTCTACCTCCCTCATTCTTCAGAAAGAGTCATTGATTACAAGCCAGCATGATTCAACATATATCAAATTTCTTATTTTTACCGCAATAGACCAAACAACAAGAGAGATTACTATTGCACTGCAACAATGGCCAAACAATGGCGACCATTTCTTCCACAAAAACTTGTATGGCAATACCAAAAGTTAATCAAGGAAAAACTCACAGGTCCCATGAAAATTTGTGAAATAACAGAATATCTACCAATATACCTCTCCTTCATTGAATAGATTGCCAATTTGACATTTTGAGCTAATCACATGATGCTCAGTTCAAGTGTCTCAACAAATAACAGCTCTTAATTATTTGAGGGGACAACAACAAAGGAGCAATTAATCACCACATACTCTTTCCAATTCCTTGACCCCTTCAGTGTATTCTTGTTTTTGCAGCAAGGCAAGTCCCAGCATGTAGTGAGCCTGCCAGATAGATTGAGTTAGCTCCACAATGTCCAAAAGATCTGATTTTCTACGTACAAAAGTTCCTAACTTACAGCATCACACTCCTTGAATGTGATACATGCACATCACATCTCCAAACGACTCAAATGGTCAAGGAGACCAGCAAAATGTGTTCCAAGAAAATAAAGAGAGTGCTTATGGCTCGACTGGTGTACCAATCTAACTCAGGCTGCCCAATGCACATGACCTTTGCCTCAATTTGGTAGGACAAAGCATGTGAAACATGGCCTCCAGAGCGCATTTGTGTCAAGAAACACACCTATTGTTCTTCAACCTGTTTCCAGCACATCCTTCTGCAGATCTCCCCAACCCAACCTGTTAGAATCAACTCTACCCTACTAACGCTTCACCTTAATGTTGAAAACACAAAAGTGGAATGAATAGCATGTGAAACATGGCCTCCAGAGTGCATTTGTGTCAAGAAACACATCTATTGTTCTTCAACCTATTTCCAGCACATCCTTCTGCAGATCTCCCCAACCCAACTGTTTAGAATCCAACACTACCCTACTAAACACACCTATTGTTCTTTAACCTATTTTCAGCACATCCTTCTGCAGATCTCCCCAACCCAACTGTCTAGAATCCAACTCTATCCTTCTAATGCTTCACCTTAATGTTGAAAACACGAGTGGAATGAATATAAAGCCTCCATTTTCTTTTGTGCAGGTGTCTGGTCAATATGTTTACACAAACAAACAACTATCTGTCTTTTCGCATGTATGAGCAATTGCAAATATAAGCATGATTTCTTGAGTCCATCAATTAGCCATCACAAATACTCAAGATTATTACTATCCTCATTATCACCATCATCCTCAACATTTAACTAATGCAAAAGACGCAGGAAAGTTTGCCTGATCTTTGGAGAAACTAAAACTCTACAAGATATAAACGTGGACAGTGCAGCCCTTAATTTTGCAACTGAAACTGATCTCTTTCATACCATATTAACTTGATGAACAATTTTTATCATGACCTCCAAAGGTCACACCAATAAAAACAACAGAAGAGACAACAATCCAACTCATATTTGTTACCACAAATGGCCATGACACTAATGTAGACATTCTAATTCGACAATCACACTCCAAAGAGTTCAAACTCCAGTTAAAAGACCAAGGCCAAAGACTTTAGAATTTTTTCCACATGAAACTTAATGATACCCCATACACAATAAAGCATCAAGTTGCCAACCAGGCAATGATATCATTTTTCATAGGTTAGTAGAGCATCAAATTTCTAACCATAACATCCCTTAGCAATTTGCACGCACTTCTTTTTTCTGGGATGGAGCACGCACTTCTTTGTTGCTACGTAAAACAAGAGCTCAATGGTTCTCATATTTAGTACTTTTCCTCACCTATCCCGGAGGTCCAAGGTTCCAATTTTTTATCTCTCCTAAGTGAGATGGCACTAAGGCAAAAGCCTCACAGCCAATCTGTGCACTTTGTTCTAGTTAAGAGATCGTAGCAAGCAGTGCAACTACACAACTTACTGGTCCCAAATACTTTTAATCATGCCTCTCGATAGACTAAGTATCCCCAGATATAGCATAGCTTTAGCAAAATGAAGTAACTTTCTATGCCAAATAGAACTAATTGGTGTAAAACAAAATTCGCGCATTGGTGATAACAGCAGAATAGCACATTGAGGCAGCATGTCACCAACACTGATATTGCTTGACACTGCAACATCAGTGGCAGGCGATCTCAGTCTTTTTGTTAATAAACAGCTAATCATGGTGACAAAATAACTTCATCTCTTTTATGGTAGCTAAACCCTTTCTCAAATGAAATTACAAATTTGGCCAAAAAAAAGAAAAAGAGAAAAGAAGCTATAGCCAAAGACATTTTAATTGCAGGACTGATGAAAACTTCTAAGCCCCTTAAGCATGGTTCTCCCTAAATGAGAGAAATAATTCAAAGTCAGAAACTGGTAAGAACCACTTTGACACGTTGCACTGTTAGCTCAACCTTTGTTGAGATATATGCATTTTCAACAGTAACGTTGATGGGAACGCTTGGCTTAACAGTAGAAGGTGTTCGAGAGCCATGTGTCAAAAGTTAGAGCCACGCCGGAAACGTTGGCTTCTCTACTTGTGACAAAGGGCTCATTCAACAAGCTATAAATGTTTTTCTCCACTCTATAACACTAGAAACGGTTCATGGATTAGCAGGAAGTTTCATGCAATGTATGTCTGCGGACTTCGCAAACTATGCCCATTCATTACGGTTGCTTTTCATAGAAATTAATCCCATTAGAGCTCACCCCAAAAAAACTTTACTTTAAATGTAACCGCTAAAAAAAGAACAAAACTGGATTTCACTGACTATGCCCATTCAATATGGTTGCTTTTTTATAGAAAACCATGTTGAACCCATTGGAGCTGGCCCCCCATGTCAACCTAGAAAAATAAAAGAAAAAGAAAAAACTGTAGTTCTAAATGCCCCAATTTGACTGGTTAAACTGCATTAACGCTCATCCCACATTTCTCTCAACAATGCACGTGGCCAAGTGATCTGATATTGATGAAACCTCAAATGGATTCACAGTCACTCTTCAGAAACGGGGGAAGGGCTCCAACTTTCAGTTTTCCATGATAGAGGTTTATATTCTAAATCCCATTCCGCAGGCAGAAAAGCCCTCAAGCCCATGTTAAACACAAGCCAACTAGCATAGATTATCTTGTAGGAAACAAAATATCATGCTTCTTTTCCATTATAGCCTGGATCAAAGCAGTCCTCGCTTCAATTATAGTCAAGCAGATCACATACATGGTCTTTCTATTCCATATAAAGCTGTTGCAAAATCAGAACGAAACTAAGAAAAAAATAACTAGACACAAAGCATGACAATTTTGCAAATAACACTAATACACCACTCTCCACAATGTAAAATGAGGAAATAAATAATGACTCCCACTCCCAAACCTTGACAGAATCATGATCAAGTTGAAGCGCTTTTCTGCTATCCTCCTCAACTTTCTGCCAATCACTGCAAAAAACACGACGAGTCGAAGCTTATATCTAGGCAAGAAAATCGATGTCAGCGGAATTTTGGAGAGATAGCTGGCACAGGCAGAGAGTTAGAACTCGTACATACTTCCGCTTGCGATGGCAAAGCGCACGATTCGTCCAGTACACAGGCACTTTCGGGCATAAGGTTATGGCCTTCACATTCAGAAAACATCACCGATCGTTAAGAGCAGGCAAGGAGAGAAAGAAAGAAACTCAGCGATCAACTAAAAGTCTCAAAGCTCCAGGCTGCAGAATTAAGCGCATTCAAATCCAAGACAGAAGCGAGCCACTTCCCCCCCAAAGCAAAGACGTAAAGGTCGAACGCATGCGGACCCTAAAACCAACGTCGACAGGAAGCCCAAAAAACCTAACAAGAATCTCATTTCGAGAAAGTTAAAAAAAAAAATTCCGAATTTGCGGCACCTCGGTGTAAGCATCAATGGCGGCTCCGAAACGATTCCTCCGGTAATACTCGTTCCCATCCTTCCTCAACCTTTCCGCTTGCCTCGCCGCCGCCGCTAAGGCCTCCGCATCAGGCCCCATCCCTCTCTCTCTCCTTTCTAAGTCGAATCGGATTCTGTAACCTCTGTCGCTCTCTCGTCTATTTCTTTGGTTCCTCGCTCTATCTAGAAGCTTCTTCCTTCGAAAACGAACGAAAGCGACGGGATTGAGAACTGGGTTTTGCTCGTTTTCTTTGCCTCTGTCGAGACGAGAGAGAGGAAAAAAGAGTTTGATGAGAAAACTTCCCGAACGACGAAGAAATCACGAGCTTTCCCAGAAGGAAAGGAAGGGAAAGAAACCGACGTGGAAAAAATGGAACGAGCTCTCGCGAGGAAATTTCATTTCATTTTTTCCTTTCTTCCTTTTTTCTTTTATTACCAAAAGAGTAAATTCAATAATCCAAAACGGATTTCTTCAAGCGTAATCAAAGTGATCTCATCAGATCACATGTCGAGGACGTTGGCTCGGTGAAGGTCGGGGTTTGATTGGGCCAGCTAGGCTCGACCGAGTCTGACGAGCGTTTCTTGATTGGCTGGCGAGGAGAATCTGAACGTGGAGTTCCCATAATGCCCCTTCACCAGTAGATCCTCCTTTGCTCTTATCCATCGTATCATGTACGGACTACAAGAAAAACAATACGACTCAACTGGCAAAAGCCCGTGCCGCAACGGAATTATATTTTTTCTTTTTAACACAAATTTTCGAAACCAAAAATAAAAAAAAAGATAAAAAAATTGTCCTGTATATCTATTTTCTAGGCAAAAAGGGAAAGTAAAATAAGCATGCTTAAGATGTAGAGAAATATCGTAGAAGACTGTCAACAAGCACATAAATATAATTCTGAAACACGAAATTGGAGAGCACAATAAAAAAATAACAAATACGCTAAAAGAATTTTTCCTCTACTAAATTGAAAGGAAAAGCAAAACAGTAAAGAGTGGGGGAAAGAAAACACAGAAGCAAAATGCCTGATAAATCAGAAAAATAGGGAATGATTCATTCACCTTGTAGACAGTGACGATTGTGTTGAAAATAAAAGAACTCACCATCCGTAGCTTCCAATTCCTTCTGAGCGACCAGGCTCAGCGATGTCTTGCGTCGCCAAGGCCACCTAGCGAGGGTGAAGCCTCACCTCACCTTGTCCATCATGGGTATGGGCGTCAAATGGGTGGATTAGATCTGGTTTAGGTCAGGTCAAATATGGGTCAGGTCATATTTGACCCATTTAACCTGTTTTAACCAATACTTAACCCGACCCTGGCCCCGACGCATACCCGACCCTACTTGTATCATTAAAAAAAATATTATTTTTTAAAAATAAAATAATTAGAATATCATAATTTTCATAATAATATTTAAAATGATTTATTAATAATGCTTAAAATTAATTAGATAACTCATTTGTGATCCGTTTAGAACCCGTTTAAGACACATGGGGTTGTTAAGTGATCCATTTTAGACCTAATTAACTTTTTAAGCTAACCAATTTATGACCCATATTGTCAAATATGTGTTAAAATATGGGTATTTGAACCATTTTGCCACCTCTAATCATAGGCAAGGCCGGACCTTGCTAGCTAGCTACTGACAAAAGGCTGAAGCCCTCGATCATATATTTTGCCAACTAGCATTTGGCTCTAATGATTTTGGTCAGATGAAGGCCTGAATGACTTATGGATCCAACTTCGTCAGCCTCTAATTTAACATTTATGAGTATTTTTTTTAAAGGATGAACCATCTCGATAAGTTTGTATTTGTCTTCCTTAACCATTGTCAATGAAGATTTTAGAAAGCAGTTAGCTTTATCAAATTCTTATTTCAAATGGTATGATGCATGAACAGTTAAAAATCAAAGGCGTCGTTTGTCTCCATGCCTTTTCAAGTTGCTTGCTAATATTTCTATACTTTTTTATTGGCCAATCTAGTCCGTCCATTATATTTGATCGTTGCTTTTCTGGGATTAACTATTTTGTTGTTCAAGTAAATTGAAATGCGGATGCGACCTTTAATTTGTCTTGTTAGCTGGATGTGTCATCCTAGACAGCTTTTAATATTTAATTTATCAGAAAATTTGTGTAATTAATCTACAACACGATAAATATATCTAAGGATAATAAATTGAAAAAAAGAAAAAATATAAATATAAAAGATGTACAAATTTCAACAAAGGAAAACAACAAAAATTGAAACTATTATCACTTTCCGTAAACAAACCCAAGCTTTTTCTAGTGGGGACCTAAAGGATTAATAGGGCGAACTGCTAATTTTCGAATATGAGATATCCACCCTAGTTAATATGGATGTGTATAGAGTCGAAATAGATCGTCGTTCTTGTTATGTTGAACAAAGATTCATTTGGTCTCGATCCTTGTGGAGTGACAAAGCGACTCCACTGGATCTACAAAACCTGATGATAGCGAGAAGATTAAAAAAATTAACATTGATACTCCGTTGGTTTTGCGTAAAATAAATAATTTAATATATATTTAAAAATGATCGCTTATATTGTCTATAATAATTAGTAAATGGAAAGTATTTTTAATTATTGTCAATAATTTACGTCCAAATATTTCTGTGGATGATCAAAATAAATTTTCGATTATTCATTTTTGTAAGAGTATGCAATTCTTTTCTTCTTCTTTGTTTTTTAGGAAAATGTCTTTCAAACGGAGCTTAAATTTCAAATTATCACTTTTAAGCAATATTTCATTAGCACTTTGCAGTGTTGAAGAAAAGCTTGCAAGCCAGGACAAAACCACTCACTTAATATGAGTAATGTGGTCATTTTCTTATTTAAGCTTTCAACCCAAATGGTGTCTAATGGAGAATGAGGGAATCGTAATGCTTCAAAAGAAAACAATTATGTACTATAGTTGTGAAATTTCAAGTCAACACGACACACTAGAAATCCATATAGTTTTCTCCATTAAACATTAGCTTTTTTTGATTGGGGTACTTGATGTATTTCATCTAAGTTAATCAATGAAAAGCTGCCATATACATCTTCAAATATATTAAGGATTTAATTGGGCCAACCGAAAGTTTCCGGACGATGGCGAATACTTGCTCGTATTTGATCCAATTCAATTAATTGGAGGTTCGATTATAACATTGCTCATGGATACAAGTAAGTTCGAATGGTATTATCCGTTAAAACAATAGAAACCACATGTTCTTTACATCCCATATCAAAGAAAGCAGGAGATGTTGATCCAGAGCATTTTGCCAATACACTACCTAGTGCATATATATATATATAAATCATAGCCACCTCGAGTCTTAGGCAAACCAAGAACAAAGTCCATTGAGATGTCCTCCCATGGAGCATTGGGTATCCGAAGAGGTTGGTAGAGGCTGGTGTTTTGTCTTTGACCCTTAGCCCTTTGGATGCTGTGACTCCTCTTGACTTTGATCGCGAATCATTTTCTCTCAATCCATCAATATGTTCGAAAAAATTCCCCTATATATATGGGAATAATTGTGAAATGAGACCTTCCCATGATTATTTCTCGTACACGACTTCAAACCTTAAGCATCGCACTATTCGCGTAGCATTTATAGAGAAGCTAGCTCTGCAATGAAAATCAGAAATCACAAGATTAAGATTGGTGAGAACTAAGAAGATATTCAAAGGCACAATGGCACAAAACTTCAAATATACCGTCTCCTGGAATGCTCCAAACTTTTAGACTTTAAGATCGCGAAGTTGCTGCAAGGTGACTGCTGAGAGTGGCATATCCAAGGGCACTCGAAAGCAAAGCTCACGTGAGACTTGTTTCATGGTCGGTCGAAGCCTCGGATCGGCTTGCAAGCACTCGAACGCTAGCTTCGCGATCAAGACCACATCTTGTGCATCTCGAAGGCCAAGTCTAGAAGGCGAGAGACGTTGATCCAGCACATCCTTCAACATCATCGGCTCAGCTTGGGTGGACGATGAACATTCTCGAGAGACATGATCTCCCGGGTGCTTTCCCATGATGGTCTCTAATGCGACGACTCCAAAGCTATACACATCGCACTTTTCGGTAGGAACTATAGAATAAGCCAGCTCTGCAGGTGGAGAGTCCACTATTTTTTTTTAATCTCGATCATAAGTTGTAATCAAGTCGACAATTTTACTTCACATGACATGACGTGTGACAATTACAAGTATAGATTTCTACTTAATTTACGCCCAGAACACTCATTCGAGTATGGGAGTTTATGCTTTATTGGCAAAGTTCACAATTTTTGTTCGACACTTTAAATACCAGCATCTTCTAGGGTAACACAAAATTAGTATCCTTGAAATGAATTAATTATGATGTTTTCCTCATTTGCCAGTTTTTACTTATGATGGACATCGAAAAGCTTTTTCATCAAAACTGAACTTGAAAGCTCTAAATAAGTATGACAAATTTCCATAAGACATTAAATAACTAATGAACTGCACTAAAACTAGTAAAAGTTCAATTGTAGAAGCATGACATCGAAAGCCATCAAAACTAAACAAAAAATTGTGAATTACCTGGAGCAATATATCCAATGGTGCCGGCAATAGACGTCCAGTTTGATGAATCTGGCCTCAATAATCTTGCAGTACCAAAATCAGAAACATAAGCCTCATAATCACGATTCAATAAAATGTTGTTACTGGTCAAGTCTTGATGAATCAATGGAGGACAGCATTCATGATGCATATAGGACAATGCATCCGCAACTCCTCGGACCACATTTATCCTCTTGTCCCATTGAAATTCTATTGATATTTGATCATCCTTCAAAGTTTTTCTCAAGCTTCCTCTTTCCACGTACTCATACACCAAAAAAGGGCGATGGGCATGAGAGCAAAAGCCATAGAATTTCACAATGTTGCGGTGGCGTATATTGGACAAGGCTTGAATTTCCCTTTCAAATGATACCAAATCAACGATCTTGGTATCTTCCTGGGATGACGAGATTTGCTTGATAGCATATGTTTGACCTTTTGATATCTCGGCTTTATAAACAATTCCATATGCTCCTTCACCCACATAGTACTTGGAGTCAAATCCTTCAGTGGCCTCAACAATGAGGTCGTAGAAAACTCTACCGTCATAGCTCAAAATATGCGTGAAACCCAAATCATTTGCTCGCTCGTCGTTCTTTCTCTTCATAACCCTTCTTTGACGTTGATTCACAATTAAAGGAACAATCGAGGTGCAAGAGAGAAGGAGAAACCCCAAGAAGGAGATTATGAGGATAACCATGATTTTAGCTCCAACATGCCGAATACGTTTCTTACTCCCGGTAGAATTGCATTTCGGTAACCAACAACATTTCCACAAAGCCCTTTGTTACACTGAATCGCCTCAAATGGAGCCTCGTTGAAAGCCTTGACATTTGGGAGAGGACCTTCCAGATCGTTGTAGGATATATCAATAGAAGTTAAGGCCAACATATCACCAAAAGCATGGGGGATGGAGCCAAACAGGCTATTGTGGGAGACATTTAGAACTTGCAAGTTTCTCAGTATTGCAAGTTCTCCCGGTATATTTTCTGACAAAGTATTATAACTGAGATCAAGAACCTCGAGGACTTGTGTGTTGCCTATCTCAGGAGGAATGCTTCTCCGAAATTCGTTTCTGCTTAAATTTAAGCTCAACAAGCTTTTGCATGAGCCTAGCTGCGCCGGTATTGATCCGCTCAAATTGTTTGATGCTAAGTTTAGATGGGCCAGACGGGATAAAAGTCCAATCTCAGTTGGGACATTTCCCATGATCGCGTTGCTGCTGAGGTCGAGTTCGAACAACATCGACATGCTTCCCATTTCCCTTGGAATTTCTCCGCTTAAATTATTTGAAGAAAGGTCCAGCCTTTGTAATTGAGCCATCCTTCCAAATATCGCGGGTATCTCACCCGAGAGCTCGTTGTTCGATGTACTTAAGCTCGTCAAATTACGACAATGCCCCCATTTCCACGGAAGTTTGCCTCTCAAACGATTGTGGCTCAAGTCCATGAAATTTAGATGCGGATAAACTCCGAAAGCATCTGTTATGTTTCCCGTAAGTTGGTTTTTGTCAAGCCTCAATCTGAATAATGTGCTACAATTTTTTAGGCTCGTGGGGATGGGACCTGTGAAATAATTATTGGTGATGGTGAAATTTTGCAGTGCTCTCCCAAGGCATACATCGTCTGGTAGTTCCCCCCTAGTTCATTATCATACAGCTGCAAATAAGTCAATCGTGTTAACTTATTAAATTCAGAAGGCAAGGAACCAGATAGTTTATTGTTGCCAAGGTTCAGAATAGTTAGATTGGCCAGGCTTCCAATTGATGCGGGGATCGGGCCAGTGAGTTTGTTATCTGATAGAGCAAGTCCGACAAGAGAAGTGAGCCTCCCGATTTCTAAAGGTATACGCCCCGTAAATCCATTTTGCCACAAGGAAAGAGACTTCAAACCCCCCAAATCACCTATCTCTCTCGGAATTGAGCCAGAAAAGCTATTTTTCGACAGGTGAAGTTTCCTTAAATTGCCTAATTTTCCAAGAGAACTAGGAATGGGCCCAGAAAACTGGTTTTTCCATAGATAAAGATGAATCAGCCTGCTCAAGTTCCCTAGTGAAGCAGGGATAAGACCGGTGAAATAGTTTACGGAAAAACTAAGTTCCAAAAGAGAATCCAATCGTCCAATCTCTTGAGGAATGTGCCCACTCAGGTTATTTGAACATAGGTACAAATAATGAAGACTCTCCAGCATTCCTATACTCGGAGGAATGTGCCCGGACAGTTCATTGAAGCAAAGACCAAGATAGTTGAGTTTGGAAAGGTTACCGATACTCGAGGGAATGGATCCATAGATCGAATTGTTGGAAAGCTTAAAGCTAACCACACTGGTTAAGCGCGAGAAGTCGAGGCCGTCCAGAGTTCCTCTCAAACCGAGACCGGAAAGATTTAGATGGGAGATCGCTCTGGAGCCATCGCAAGTGAAACCGGTAAAGCGGCAAGGATCGCTGCCGTGCCACGAAGATAGGAGAGACTGGCTACGATTGTCAAGAGTAGATCTCCAATTCAAGAGAGCCTCTGCTTCGTCCTTATTCTCGGTCGCGTCAGAAACGCCTGCACCATGAAATGAAGTGGTGCCAACCAAGAAGAGCGGAAAGAAGAGCGAGAAGAAGAAGGAGACAGCTAAAGGAGACCGAGTGGACAGCAAAAAGGAAGAAGCCATGATTTGGGGGGATGGTTGGGCTTTGGCAGGCAGGATATGGTTCAGGCCTACATACTGTTAACAAGATCGATGACTATATTTATAGATGGGAAGATCGCTCGCGAAGCCTCTATTGATGACAAATCCTATTACTGCTGGAGCGGCGTTTTCCGGTGAATGGCTCCTTCTCGGCGACAGTACATTTGCGAGGTAAAAGTCCTTCCCCTCTTCCAGTAAGTTTAGCGTGACGCCGTGGGGGATAATGAGGGAATAGCGCAGAACCATGAAAGTCTC
This sequence comes from Melaleuca alternifolia, assembly GCA_019926035.1. Taxonomy (NCBI): domain Eukaryota; kingdom Viridiplantae; phylum Streptophyta; class Magnoliopsida; order Myrtales; family Myrtaceae; genus Melaleuca; species Melaleuca alternifolia. The sequence continues at coordinate 135,111 of JAGKPW010000123.1, read as the reverse complement.
CATCGGGGGCATGCTTGACTTACTTTTCCAAGTCTTCGTTGAGATTGACATGTCGAGGCATCCTTGTGGAAAAAGGTTAATCTTGATCGTGGCTGGTTATATGGCTCAAAATTGATACTCACGTTTCGCGTAGATGACTTGGGTGCTGAAAACGGAATATAGACTAAGATTCTGGGGGACCGACCCCTATATTTTTCTAGAGGTGGTTGGTGACATTTTCCTTTTCCACATAATACTTCGTAGAAATTCACCAAATTTTGAGCGTGCATATTCCACCCGACATCCGATTGACTCGATTTCAGTCACAGCGAAACTGTTTTATAATGTGCATGTGACAAAGATTCAAGATTATAATTACAAAAACAAAAAAGAGTCATAAACTTATTATAATTGTGTTAATACATTATTAGAGTGAATATCGTCGGAAAATTTAAATGAGAGAAAGCTCCAAGTTTGCACTAATTTAAAGTAGTCTGGATTGGAAAAAAAAAGTTGCTGATAATCCTCCAAATGAAATACCGCAACGAGAGATTGATTCAACGATGGAATTGAGATACGATACATGCAGATGGCTGCGGGAGAGGGGAAGAGGTGAAGTCAATAAAAGATGAATTTCTTCAAGTAAATGCCTGAAGCAAAAATCCTGAGGAATGGGGACAACTTCCGGGAAGATGATTGAGTCCGACAAACGATGGGACTAGAATCTTGCATCCACCTTCTCATAATTAGCCAAAATCCTCGGATCATATCGAAGACGTGTCTCAGTCACTTTTCATAGTACAAGTTGATGCCTTGTGGATTGGAGCTGAAAAAACATATGGATCGTCAAATATATTCGAGATTCTTTTCAGGGTCTGTTAGCTTTTCTGCTCCATCCTCATGTCACATCATATCATACTGTATAAATTATGTTCTCAGAAAATAAAATTATTCTTTAATCAAATATATTTTTTCGAATATATTTATTTCACAAAAAAATAAAATTCGAAAACTTAAAAACAATTACTTACGATTAACAAAATTGAATTGACAAAAAAACTTTCACCGACAACAAAAATACTCAGACATTATTTTTGGTGCTGATAGCGCAAATATTTTCTGTTAATTAATAATTTTAAGGAACATAAACAATCATTTTTGTAGAAATATGTCTTCCAAATAATTGATTTTAGGTGAATTAAATGCACCATCAATTTAAAAAATGAAATTTATTTATTTTTATCGCAAAACTTACTATGGTGAGGTTTGTCTCATGGTAAAAACTACTCAGTCTACTGTGTTGACAGGCATTCGGGTGATCGGAAGATAATTTTTAGAAGATGTTTATTTTGCAGAAGATGAATAACTTAAAAATATTTTTCTAAAGAGAATCATTTGTAAAAGTAAACGAACAAAAAATATTTTTATCGTCCATGACAATTTTTATACATAAATGTTTTTCGATAACAAAAGTATTATTATCGACTAGTTATTTCAAGCAAACAATGCATTTTTAGAAAATATTTTCCGCAACATTCATTTTTGACAAACAAATACACCCGTAGACTATGTATATTTTCTGTTTTTGAATTTAATAATGGAACTTTACTGTGACAAATAAATTAAGTATATAACCCCGTTATGACAACTCCATTTAGAAAGTACAATATAAAGATATATCTCCATAGATAAACAATGTTAGATGACTGTATTAAATACCAAATATAATACAGTAGCCCACTTTGGATAAGCACGTTATATACTATATGCATATGAATATAGTACATTTGTGCCAATAAGCAAAATTACAATAGGTTAACGATTTATTTTTTGTAATTCTTCTCTTGAATCTTTATCACGTGTTATTATATAACCACTTCATTGGAATTGGACTGAGCCAATTGGATATCGGATGGAAAAGATTATGCACAACCAAAATTCAGTGAATTTATACACAATATTATTTGGAAAAGGAGGAAAATGTCACCAACCACCTCTAGGAAAATATAGAGGTTAGTCTCTCGGAACCTTGATCCCATGGAGTATACATTCCCTTTTCAGCACCCAACTCATCTACACAAAATCTATATGTGTCGATGTTGAGCCATATAACTAGCCACGGTCAATATAAACCATTTTCCACGAATATGCTTGACATGTCGATCTCAACAAAGACTTGGAATAAGTATAAGTCAAGCATGCCCCACAAATCGCGACTTGCATGGTTCTGCGCTATTCCCGCATTATCCCCTTCGGCGCATGCTAAACTTATTGAAGGGGGGAAAAGGACTTTTGCCTCGCTAATATGCCGTCAATGAGATGACCCGTTCAGAGCTAGCTGTATAATGTGGGATGGTCAGTGTCCATGTTAGTAACTTTCTGTTAAAATTGGTTGGATGGACTGAATTGACACGAATGTAAAAGATTTATATCTCAATTAACAAAAAAATTGATAATTGAATTGGTACAATTGCAATAGATTTAAATTTTTTCTTAATTTTCCCAAGACTCGAGTGTTTGGTCCGTGAAGAGAGCTTGGAGCTGGATTCATTTTTGCATGGTATTATTTATAGTTTCCTATCTTGGAGGGAAAACATCATTAACAATAATATGAGTAGGTCACTTCAAGGGGACCTTGGCTTCCAATTCTAAAACTGGAGTTTAGTGAAAAGCTCAAAGATTTTTCTACAAATTATTTAGGTCGATCGTGAGTTTTCTCATCATGGTTAGGTCTTTCAATTGACACGAATCCATTGGTAAATTTTTATAAATAGTTTTCTGTTCAAAGTATTTGTAAATATTAACTTGTTTTGAACATTAAATATGTCCTTCACAAATCAAAGTTATAGGATTTAGAACCTATATCAGCAAGATATTTAACTCGACAGCTACAACGCTATTACCTAATTTCTAAGGTTGGTGCACGTACAAACCGTGAGTATTGTTTGGGCATGCGAATGCCTGGAACAAACTATAATATATTTATCTTTTGACTAAAGATGTGATTCGAGAAATGAAATAGAGGGTAAATAGATAGAGAGGTGAGAAAAATTAGGAAAGGAAAGGGGGTGGATAGTATTCAAAATAGTGATGCCTATGCAAATATTGCTTGGCGATTATCTATATTTGTAAGTTAATGTACCATGAATGAGTGTTTTGTAAGAAAAGAATGAAGTGATCATACGAAAAACGGGATAGCAATTTTCGGATGAATACGAACCTCATCTCAATAGCCATTTTATTATACATGGGAGTACAAAATTGAATTTATAAAGTGACACAATGAATATGTAGAAAAACTAAAAACACATATCCCATTAAAGTCTTAAACAAATATCTAAGTATATTACGTCATTTTGGAGTAATGTTTTGGAAATCAGGCGTTTTATGTTTTGCATTTTATTCTTTAGCATTATCCACTATGCGGGATCAACGTCCCGAGACCTATATATGTTCCCAAAGGTGTTGGCGTTTTTTTCTATAAAATATTATCTTTGTACTCAACTAGGTTTTGATTGTGCATGATTTTTCCCATCCCACGTCAGATTGACTCCATTCCGTTACGTGCCGGTGCTGACGATTGAGTTGGTCAGTGAAGACAGCTTGGTGCTTCCCCATCTTGGAGAGAAAACAGAGCAGCAACAAGAATATGAGTAGGTCACTTCAGGGGAACCTAGGCCTCCACTACTGGAACGAGAGTCCAGTGAACTTAGGTGGAGTTTTCTCGTTCGGTCAAGTCTTTCAGTTGATGCAACTCCATGGATAAAGATTCACAAATAGATTTTGGTTCCAAGTGATTCAAAATGTTATGTTTTCTTCTTTTCTTTTTTTAATAACAAATTCTCTTAACATATCACAGATAAAGGGCTTACAACCTATACTCGTACGGACGTTTACTCGAAAACTACAAAACTCTCACTTTGATTGGTAAAGTCCGTCCATGTTGGAAATTGCATGTGTTGTTTGGATCTGCGAAATGTCTAAAATGGGTTATGACGTATCTATTTCATGTTTTTATGGCCGAAAATGTGATTGGTGAAATCAACTCGAGGGTTAATATATATGTATATCGAGATGTGCGAAAAATAAGAAAGGGGAAGGAGCAAATAGTGTTAAAAATAGTAATGACAATGCAAATATTGCGCTTTTCGATAATTTTACATGCTTAAGTTCATGTGCTATGAATGATTGTTTAAAAGAGAAAAGAAAGAAGTGACAACACGAAAAACAACAGAAGGCCACTTTCGGATGAATATGATCCTCAATAGCCTTTTTATTCCACACGAGGGTACAAAATTGATTTATAAAGTGACGCAATAAATACATAGAAATACTCAAATAAATATCCAATACAAGTCTCTTGGAAATTATCTATTATAAGTCTACTGCATCATTTTGTAGTCCAATTTTGAAGAACTGCCTTTTAATCTCTAGTATTTTATCTTTTTGAAAGCCTTTTATCGAAGGAATTAATGATCCTATTTTAACTAATTAATCAACGGTGGAACAAGATTAGGGTGAGATGGTTGAAAGCCATGCTTAAAGGCCTGGCCTAAAGTGATGATCAAGTTAGATAGATCTTCTAGCCGGTGGACTAGTGAAAACCGAAACTCGACGAAGATTTTTTTTCCCATGTTATTTACAATAGTCAATAATGATTTGCCATAATAACTTGCCACGTCAATTAGTGTACGGGTATGAAGGATATTAAATCTTAAGGATAAGAATTTTGGACCTCAAAAAAGGAGAAGGCAAAAAGAGCCATGGGTGGAGCCACCAATCGACCCCACTGAAATTTGGTCGCTCATTTACTAAGAGGGTGTAGTGTGTAGCCTGGATCAGAGCAGTCCTCGCTTCGATTATAGTCAAGCTGATAACATACTAAGAAAAACTGTTGCAAAATCACAACGAAACTAAGAAAAAGAATAACAAGACACAAAGCATGACAATTTTGCAAATAACAATAAAACACCACCCTCCACAAAGTAAAATGAGGAAAAGGATAATGGCTCCCACTCCCAAACCTTGACAGAATCATGATCAAGTTGAAGCGCTTTTCTGCTATCCTCCTCGACTTTCTGCCAATCAGTGCAAAAAACACGACAAGTCGAAGCTTATATCTAGGCAAGAAAATCGATGTCAGAGGGTTAGAACTCGTACATACTTCCGCTTGCGATGGCAAAGCGCACGATTCGTCCAGTACACAGGCACTTTCAGGCATAAGGTTATGGCCTTCACATTCAGCAAACATCACCGATCATTAAGAGCAGGCAAGGAGAGAAAAAGAGAAACTCAGCAATCGACTAAAACTCTCAAAGCGCTCCATGCTGCAGAATTAAGCGCATTCAAATCCAAGATTGAAGCAAGCCATTTCCCCACTTCCAAAGCAAAGACGTAAAGGTCGAACGCATGCGGACCCTATAACCAACGTCAACAGGAAGCCCGAAAAAGGCGAACAAGAGATCTCATTTCCAGAAAGTTAAAAAACAAAATTCCGAATTTGGGATAAATTCGGCACCTCGGTGTAGGCATCAATGGCGGCTCCGAAACGATTCCTCTGGTAATACTCGTTCCCGTCCTTCCTCAACCTCTCCGCTTGCCTTGCCGCCGCCGCCAAGGCCTCCGCATCAGGCCCCATCCCTCTCTCTCTCTTCTTTCTAAGTCGAATCGGATTCTATAACCTCTGTCGCTCTCTCGTCTACTTCTTTGGTTCCTCGCTCTATCCAGAAGCTTCTCCTTCCAAAACGATCGAAAGCGACGGGATAGAGAACTGAGTTTTGCTCGTTTTCTTTGCTTCTGTCGAGACGAGAGAGAGGGAAAAAGAGTTCGATGAGAAAACTTCCCGAACGACGAAGAATTCATGAGCTTTCCCGGAAGAAAAGGAAAGGGAAGAAACTGACGGGGAAATGGAAAATTTCATTTCTTTTTTCCTTTTTTTGACCAAAAGAGTAAATTCAATCATTCAAAACGGCTTTCTTCAAGCGTAATCAAAGTGATCTCATCATAATATCACATGTCGAGGACGTTGGCTTGGTGAAGGTCGGGGTTTGATTGGGTCAGCTAGGCTCGACCGAGTCTGACGAGCGTTTCTTGATTGGCTGGCGAGGAGAATCTGAACGTGAAGTTCCCATAATGCCCCTACACCAGTGGATCCTCCCTTGCTCTTATCCATCTTATCATATACGGACTACGAGAAAAGCAATACAAGTCAATTGGCAAAAGCCCGTACGCAATATATATATATATATATATATATATATATTTCAGTTTAACATAAATTTCGAAACAAAAATAAAAAAGAAGATCGAAAACAAATAGAAATGAATAGGACGGCTGGGAAAAAATTTAATTTTTTTAATATAAAATCCAAGCTGTCTGCTAACAAATTGTCATGCATCTATTTTATAGGCAAAAAGGGAAAATAAGATAAGCATGCTTAATATGTAGAGATCAGACTTGCCATATCTTCAAAATATTTTTGGCTCATTCCTCTTTCTGCACATCAAATTAATGATGTAGAGATCAGTAAAATGGAATAAAATAATAAATTTTAGATATATCACATTCGACCAAAATGGTAATATACATCTACAATAACTTTTTTTTCTTTCTATTTTTCATCAATAAGTAGATTCAAGAAGAAAATGAAATGATTAACTTGTATATGGTTGTGATAGCAAATATCATAGAAGACTGTCAACAAGCACATAAATATAATTTTGGAACATGAAATTGGAGAGCACATTAAAAAAAAAACAAATACGCTAAAAGAATTTGTCCTCTATTGAATTGAAAGGAAAAAACAAAACAGGAAAGAGTGGGGAAAAGAAATAAGCTTTCAACCCTAATGGCGTATTTAAGCTTTCAACCCTAATGGCGTATTTAAGCTTTCAACCCTAATGGCGTCTAATGGAGAATGAGGGAGGTTTTTTCGTTGTGCTTCAAAAGAAATAAATGACGTACTACGGTTGTGCAATTTCGAGTCAACACGACACACTAGAAATCCATATAGTTTTCTCCGTTAAACATCAGCTTTAACTAATCGGGGTACTTGATGCATTTCATTTAAATTAATCAATGAAAGGCTGCCATAAACATCTCAAAATATGTTAAAGGATTTAATTGGACCAACCGAAAGTTTCCGGACGTTGGTGAATACTTGCTTGAATTCGATTCAATTCAATCAATTGAAAGTTCAAATATAACACCGCACATGGATAAAAGTAAGTTTACATGGTATTATCTGTACAACAATAGAAACTGCATGTCGTTTACATCTCATCTCAAAGAAGGCAGGAGATGATGATCCAGAACATTTTGCCAATACACTACCTGGTGCAAATATATGGAAATAATTGTGAAATGGATCTTCCCAGAGGTCTTTCCCATGATTATTTCTCGTACTGCGACTTCAAACCTTAAACATCGCACTATTCATGCAGCATTTATAGAGAAGCTAGCTCTGCAACGATAATCAGAAATCACAACATCGAGACTGGCGAGAACTAAGGAGATATTCAAAAGGCACAATGGTACATGCAAACTTCAAATCTTACCGTTTCCTGGACCGCTCCGAACTTTTTGACATTAAGATTGCGAAGTTCCTCTAAGGTGACTGTTGAGAGTGGCATATCCAAGAGTACTCGAAAGCAAAGATCATGTGAGACTTGTCTCATGGTCGGTCGAAGCCTCGGATCGGCATGCAAGCACTCGAACGCTAGCTTCGCAATCAAGACCACATCTTGCGCATCTCGAAGGCCCAGTCTAGAAGGTGAGAGACGTCGATCCAGCACATCCTTCAACATCATCGGCTTAGCTTGGGTGGACGACGAACATTCTTGAGAGACATGATCCCCTGGGTGCTTTTCCATGATGGTCTCTAGTGCGACGACTCCAAATATACACATCGCACTTTTCGGTAGGAACCGTAGAATAAGCCAGCTCTGTAGGCGGAGGATCCACTAATTTTTTTTTTTATCTCGATCATAAATTGTGAACAAGTAGACAATTTTACTTCCCATGACATGACGTGTGACAATTACAAGTACAAATTTCTACTTAATCTACACCTACAACACTGGTTAGAGTATGGGAGTTCATGTTTTGGCAAAGTTCAAAATTTTTGTTCGACACTTAAAATAGGAGCATCTTCTAGGTAACACAAAATCAGTATCCTTGAGATGTATTAATTATGATGTTTTCCTCATTTGCTAATTTTTACTTGTAAGGGATATCGAAAAGCTTTTTCATCAAGACTGAAGTTGAAAGCTCTAAATAAGTATGACAAATTTCCATAAGACCATTAAATAGCTAATGAGTTGCACTAAAACAAGTAAAAGTTCAAGTATAGAAACATGACATTGAATGCCATAAAAAATGAACAAAAAATTGTGAAGTACCTGGAGCAATATATCTGATGGTACCAGCAATAGCCGTCCAATTTGATGAATCTGGCCTCAACAATCTTGCAGTGCCAAAATCAGAAACATAAGCCCCATAATCATGATCCAATAAAATGTTGTTACTGGTCAAGTCTCGATGAATCAATGGAGGACAACAGTCATGATGTATATAGGACAATGCATCTGCAACTCCTCGGACCACATTTATCCTCTTGTCCCTTTGAAATTCTATCGCTCTTTGATCATCGTTCAAAGTTTTTCTCAAGCTTCCTCTCTCTACGTACTCATACACCAAAAAATGGCATTGGGCATGAGAGCAAAAGCCATAGAATTTCACAATGTTGTGATGGCGTATATTTGTCAAGGCTTGAATTTCCCTTTCAAATGATACCAAATCGGCGATCTCAGTACCTTCCCGAGATGACAAGATTTGCTTGATAGCATATATTTGACCTTTTGATATCTCGGCTTTATAAACAATTCCATATGCTCCTTCACCCACACAATACTTTGAGTCAAATCCTTGGCCTCAATGATGCGGTCATAGAAAAATCTGCCGTCATAGCTCAAAATACGCATGAAACCCAAATCATTTGCCGACTCGTCGTTCTGTCTCTTCATAATCCTTCTTCGACGATAATGCACAATTAAAAGAACAATCGAGGTGCAAGAGAGAAGGAGAAACCCCGAGAACGAGAGAATAAGGATAACCGTGATTTTAGCTCCAACATGCCGATTACGTTTCTTGCTCCAGGTAGAAGTGCATTTCGGTAAACCAACAACATTTCCACAAAGCCCTTTGTTACACCGAATCGCCTCAAATGGAGCCTCGTTGAAAGCCTTGACATCAGGGAGAGGACCTTCCAGGTCGTTGTAAGATATATCAATAGAAGTCAAGGCCAACATATCACCAAAAGCATGTGGGATGGAGCCAGACAGGCTATTGTGGGAGACATTTAGGACTTGCAAGTTTCTCGGTATCGCAAGCTCTCCCGGTATATTTTCTGACAAAATATTATAACTGAGATCAAGAATCTCGAGAAATTGTGCGTTGCCTATCTCACGCGGAATGCTTCTCCAAAATTCATTTCTGCTCAAGTTCAATCTCAACAAGCTTCTGCATGAGCCTAGTTGCGCCGGTATCGATCCGCTCAATTTGTTTGATGCCAAGTTTAGCTGGGCCAGATGGGATAAAAGTCCAATCTTAGTCGGGACATTTCCCATGATCACATTGTTGCTGAGGTCAAGTTCGAACAACATTGACAAGTTTCCCATTTCTCTCGGAATCTCTCCGCTTAAATTATTTGAAGAAAGGTCCAGCCGTTGTAATTGAGTTATCCTTCCAAATATCGCGGGTATCTCACCCGAGAGGTTGTTGTTTGATATACTTAAGCTCATCAAATTACGACAATGCTCCCATTTCCACGAAAGTTCGCCTGTTAAACGATTGTGGCTCAAGTCCATGAAATGTAGATGCGGATAAACTCCGAAAGCATCTGCTATGTTTCCCATAAGTTGGTTTTTTTCAAGCCTCAATCTGAATAATGTGCTACAATTTTTTAGGTTCATGGGGATGGGACCAGTGAAATGATTATTGGTGATGGAGAAATTTTGCAATGCTCTGCCAAGGCATATATCTTCTGGCAGTTCCCCCTCTAGTTCATTATCATACAGCTGCAAGCTAGTCAATCGTGTTAACTTATTGAATTCAGAAGGCAAGGAACCAAAAAGCTTATTGTAGCCAAGGTCTAGTACAGTTAGATTGGCCAGGCTTCCAATTGATGCAGGGATTTGACAAGTCAAATGATTATCCTCAATATTTAAAACTATAAGAGAAATAAGCCTCCCGATTTCTGAAGGTATGGGCCCTGAAAGTCCATTTTGCCACGATGAAAAAGACTTCAAATTTCTCAAATCACCTATCTCTCTTGGAATTGAGCCGATGAGTTTGTTTTCTGATAGATCAAGTTCGGTAAGAGAAGTAAGCCTCCCGATTTTTGAAGGTATGGGCCCTGAAAGTTCATTTTGCCACAAGTAAAGAGTATCCAAACTCCCCAAATCACATATTTCTCTTGGAATTGAGGTAGTGAGTTTGTTTTTTGATAGATTAAGTGCGATAAGAGAAGTGAGCCTCTCGATTTCTGAAGGTATGGGTCCCGAAAGTCCATTCTGCCATAATAAAAGAGATTTCAAATTTCTCAAATCACCTATCTCTCTCGGAATTGAGCCAATGAGTTTGTTTTGTAATAGATAAAGTTCAGTAAGAGAAGCAAGCCTCCCGATTTCTGAAGGTATGGGCCCCGAAAGTCCATTTTGCCACAAGGAAAGAGACTTCAAACTCCCCAAATCACCTATCTCTCTCGGAATTGAGCCAGTGAGTTTATTTTCGGATAGATCAAGTTCGGTAAGAGAAGTGAGCCTTCCAATTTCTGAAGGTATTGGTCCCGAAAGTCCATTTTTCCATAACAAAAGAGATTTCAAATTTCTCAAATCACCTATCTCTCTCGGAATTAAGCCAAAAAAGTTATTTTGTGAATGGTTGAGTTCCATTAAATTGCCTAGTTTTCCAAGAGAACTACGAATGGGCCCAGAAAGTTGGTTTTTCCATAGATGAAGATGAATCAGGCTTCTTAAGTTCCGTAGTGAAACAGGGATAGGACCGGTGAAATTGTTCACGGAAAAACCAAGTTTCAAAAGAGAATTCAATCGTCCAATCTCTTGAGGGATGTGTCCACTCAGGTTATTTGCACATAGGTGCAAATAATGAAGATTCTCCAGCATACCTATACTCGGAGGAATGTCCCCGGACAGTTCATTGAAGCAAAGATTAATAAAGTTGAGTTTGGAAAGGTTACCGATGCTTGAGGGAATGGAGCCATAAATTGAATTGTTGGAGAGCTCAAAGCTAACCACATTGGTTAAGTGTGAGAAGTCGAGGCTATCCAAAGTTCCTCTCAAACCAAGATCGAAAAGATTTAGATGGGAGATTGCTCCGGAGCCATCAGAAACGACATCAATAAAGTGGCAAGGATTGTCGCCGTGCCACGAAGAGAGAAGAGACTGGCTATGATTGTCAAGAGTAGATTTCCAATTCAGGAGAGCCTTTGCTCCGTCCTTATTATCGGTCACGTTAGAAACGCCTGCACCATGAAATGAAGTGGTGCCAACCAAGAAGAGCGGAAAGAAGAGCGAGAAGAAGGAGATAGCTATAGGAGACCGAGTGGATAGCAAAAAAGAAGAAGCCATGATTTGGAGGGGCGGTTGGGTTTTGGGAGGTGGGAGATTGATTCTGGCCTACATATACTGCTAAAAAGATCGACGACTATACTTATAGATGGGAAGAATGTTGGAAATATTTTAAATATGGGCTTACATTAAATAAGCATTTTTGTTGTTTTAAATTAATCGGGTTAATGGATATTCCAATATTTATATAACCCCGAGTGATCCTCTTAAATCGGGTTTTGGCATCTATCGATAACGGGTCTAGTTGAGCAGCAAAGTGTAGGCAATTGTGTTTAACTGAAGCCCATAATGGGAAGAGCCCAGTAGACACACTTATGTTAGGGTTTGCTAGGTCCCCTCTCTAGCCTATGAAAGGATAGGTATAACCTATTCGTCGCTTTATCCCATTGAAAGCTGCTATTCAGAAATAGGTCATAGAGAGGAAGATCTGGTATTCCGGTAGATCACCGATCACACACTTTGAAGTCGCATTGATATATTCTATTAGGAGAAGCAATGGCTCAAACAGGTATGTATCTAATTCCGCTGTGTATAAGAATTGGTGTTTTACATTCATCTACGTCGATCCGATTTGTTGTTGGTTAATAAGATGTTTGTGATTTAACATCTGCATGATTTGGTTGAGAATTGAATGATTATTGGGAATTTTAAATTCTAGGGTTTTCTTTCTCTTTCGCATTCTTCTCAGTTTGTCAATTGCGCTCGTGGCCGAATCTATTTACTGCTTATATACAATGTTATCTTGAGTTGCTTTTGAACGTGCACCTCGCAATCTCTTGTGGGTGAACGTTTCGAGCACTGTTGTTGTCGGCCTTTGGAAATTTAGAGGTTTGGTCAATGTTTTATGTTCCCATATACTTTGACTTCGGTTGATTGGTTTTGGACTATGTCAGACATAATTAGTTGACCACACAAATTGTAGTCCCATGAAGCAAAACGTGGACTTCTGCTTGATTGCTTTTAGAGATTGTCAATCTGCTTTAAGAAATTTCATTTTTTTTTGGAATATTTGGGTTCAACTCATGGACTTCTCGCAGGAAGCGATGTGAGACTAAGAATGATGTTTATCATCATGTATAAGATGTTCAGTTGATTAGTGGGCCTGTTTTACGTTTGGAACATATCTGATCTATTGACTCTTGTGATTCTGCTTCTTTTTTGACATATCAAATTCACTTGTTTTAATTTACATTCTGTTTTAAATAGAACATGAATGCAGTAATTTTTTTTTTGATGCAATATGATCTTGGAAGCACATGTCGTAAAGTGCTCCATATTTTTTGATGAATTTTGGCATAAAACAGTTGGAACACTATATACAAATTTGTTGAAGTTCCTTAGTGATAAAATTAGTATATATAATCACCTACCCAAAGGGGGTTATTGTGTATATTAATTTGAAAATTGCATGAAGATAGATTCTTTTAATAGATGGGGATGTATACTTTAAGATATTTATCTGCCCAAAGGGGATAAATTTTTTAGAGCTATGTGTAATTCCCTTCTAATGGAGATGTATGATTTAAAATGATTTGTCTACCCAAAGGGGATGGATCTTTGATAATTATATGCAATTCTCCTTATTGTTGTTTGTTGGTAAACTTTATGCTTTGAAAAGTAATGGTACATTATAGATTCTGCCCAAAGGGGAATTTGTAAGGTGCTACTTATTTTGTTGATATTGTTATTGCCCATAATTAATCGTATTGCATTATGTGACGCAAACAATTACTTTTGATGTTAACAACAACAATGCCATGGTTGAGATGCTAACTGGATCGAACTTTAAGAGATGGAAGCAAGACATAGAGTTTGCCCTAGGGATTGTGGATATGGACTTAGCTTTACGTGAGGATGAACCTATTAAGCCTAATGATCATAGTACTGCTGATCAAAAGGCATATTATGCTAAATGGGAAAAGTCCAACCAATTGAGCCTCATTGCTATGAAGAGGTCAATTGCTGAGCATCTCATTAGTGGTCTGCCTGAGCATACAAATGCGAGACAATTTCTTGTGGCAGTGGGAGAAAGATATAGAGTCTCAGATAAGGCTGAAGCTGGAAATTTACTGAATGAATTAACAAATATGAAGTATGATGCTGCTATGGGTGTTAGAGAATTTATACTGAGGATGGTCCATATTCAGTCCAAACTTAGGGCTCATAGAGTTATTCTTGCTGAAGATTATATTGTGCATCATGCTCTAAATATTTTGGCAGCTAAATTCAACCAGATCAAGACTGCTTATAATGCTCAGAATGAGACTTAGAGCATTAATGCCTTAATTACCAAGTGTGTGACTGAGGAGGAGAAATTGAAAAAGGAGAAGCATGAGTCTGCCCTATTGATTACTAATGCCAAGATGAGTTCCTTTAGAGGAAAATGGAAGCCTAAAGGGTCAAATGCTCATGGGCCTAAGAAAAATCATGATTTCAAGAAAAGTGGGAATAGTGGGAGACAAGGAGATAATGATTTCAAGTGTTTCCATTGTAAGAAAAAGGGTCACAAGAGAGCCAATTGCTACAAATTCAAGGCTTGGCTAAAAGAAAATAAAGGAAACCAAGGTGAGTTATTGGTTTGTTTTGAATCAAATCTGGTTGACGTTCCTTTGGATTCTTGGTGGATTGATTTTGGCGCTACTGTTCATGTGACTACTACCTTACAGGGCCTAACCAATCTAAGGAATCCAAGTCTGATGGAGTCAAAGCTTAAAGTTGGAAACAATATTGGAGTTGATGTGGAGCGGATAGGCACGGTTGTTTTGAACTTAGATTCTGGTTTTCAGCTTAGTTTGAATAATGTCTTTTATGTTCCTGGTTTTAGGAGAAATTTGATATCTCTTTCTTCACTTGACAAAGCTGGATATTGTCTTTATTTTGCAAATAAGAGAGTGGATTTGACTTATAATTCCAAAATCATTGGGAATTGTGTTTTGTCTGATGGATTATATCGCTTGTCATTGTCTCCTGATAAGCCATATTGCTCTTTTCATGTTGAGAGCAATGTCGCTAAGAGGTCCTTGATCAAAGAAAAGTCGTCACTATTATGGCATAAGCGATTGGGGCATATTTCCAAAGAAAGAGTAAAGCGACTCATCAAGGATGATATTCTTCCTCCTCTTGACTCAGATGATGCTGAGATTTGTATTGATTGTGTAAGAGGAAAATTGACTAAAACCAAGAAGAAAGATGCCACTCGTAGTAAAAATTTACTGGAGATAATTCATACAGATATTAGTGGTCCATACTCCACCACTTTGTGTGGGAATAAGTATTTCATCACTTTCATTGATGATTTTTCCCGTTATTGCTATATTTATCTAATTAAAGACAAGGCCGATGCTCTTGAGATGTTCAGAATTTTCCGAACTGAAGTTGAGAAGCAATTGGGAAAAGTTATCAAGATAGTAAGATCTGATCGCGGTGGTGAGTATTATGGGCGATATACTGAGGCTGGACAACAAATGGGATTGTTTGCTAAATATTTGCAGGAGTGTGGTATAGTCGCTCAATACACGATGCCTGGGAGTCCTGAACATAATGGTATAGCTGAACGGCATAATCGCACGCTCATGGAGATGAAACGGAGTATGACAAGTAGTTCTAATCTGCCTGAATACTTATGGGGTGATGCAATTAAAACAGCAGCTTATATATTGAATCGTGTGCCTAGTAAATCGGTGCCAAAAACACCTTTTGAATTGTGGACGGGAAGAAAACTGAGCTTGAATCACTTTCGAGTTTGGGGGTGTCCTGCAGAGGTGAAAATTTATGATCCTTCTCTAAAGAAGACTGAATCCAGGACAACTAGGTGTTATTTTATTGGATACCCTAGCCATTCTAAAGGGTATAGGTTCTATTATCCTACTCGTGGCACTAGAATCGTTGAGTCTCAAACCGCCAAGTTCTTGGAATTGGATGTTGCTGAAAAGAGTTCTTCTCAATCTTTTGAAAGGGAAAAACAAAATCAAATGGTTTCTATTCCATTGCCCATCTTGAATGATGATTCCATAGGAGACACTTGCAGAGTGGGAGCTCATCAAGAAACAGATATTGAAAATATGATGGTAGATCCTCCCATTATTAATGAGATTCCTCAACTGAACGATCCAGCTCAGGAAATAACCGTGCGAAGGTCACAACGTCAAAGAAGACCAACACTTTTAAGTGACTATCATGTCTATCTTGGAGAAGCTGATTCTGATGTTAAACAAATAGTTGATCCAGTGACTTTCAAAGAAGCTCTTCATAGTGATCATGCAGATGAATGGTTAGGAGCGATGAATGAAGAAATATTTTCCATGTCAAATAATCAAGTATGGAAACTTGTCGATATGCCTGATGGGCATAAACCGATCGGCTGCAAATGGGTGTTCAAAACCAAGAAAGACAACAAAGGAAACATAGAGAGATTCAAGGCAAGGTTAGTTGCAAAGTTTGACATGAAAGATCTTGGGAAAGCTTTATTTGTTCTTGGCATTGAGATTCACCGAGATAGATCCAAGAAGGTTCTGGGATTATCTCAAAAAGGTTATACTTTATGTAGATAACATTTTACTTGCTAGTAGTGACGTTAATCTATTGAATGATACTAAGAGATTTCTATCTGCAAAGTTTGACATGAAAGATCTTGGGAAAGCTTTATTTGTTCTTGGCATTGAGATTCACCGAGATAGATCCAAGAAGGTTATGGGATTATCTCAAAAAGGTTATATAGATCGTGTTTTGAAAAGATTCAATATGCAAAATTGCAAAGCTGGTGAAGCTCCTGTTATAAAAGGAGATACATTGAGCAAATTTCAATGCCCCAAGAATAAAGTTGAAAAGGAAGCAATGAAGAATGTTCCATATGCTAGTGCGGTTGGCAGTCTCATGTATGCACAAGTATGTACAAGACCTGATATTGCTTTTGCAGTGAATACTCTTGGAAGATATTTGTCAAATCCAGGTTATGAACATTGGGTTGCGGCTAAGAAATTAATGAGATATCTTCAACGGACAAAAGATTTCATGCTCGTGTATAGCAAAGTAAAAGATCTAAAGGTGATTGGATATTCAGATTCAGATTATTGTGGTTGTTTAGATGACCGAAAGTCAACTTCAAGATATATTTTCTTATTGGCTGGGGGTGCTATTTCTTGGAAGAGCAAAAAAAAAAAGCAAACAGTGAGTGTAAACTCTACAATGTATGCTGAATTTGTGGCTTGTTACGGTGCTTCCATTCAAGCAGTTTGGCTCAGAAATTTAATATCAGAATTGCGTATTGTGGACTCCATTGCTAGACCTATGGAGATCTACTGTGACAACACTGCAGCTGTGTCTCAATCTAAGAATGACAAGATCAGCGAAGCATCCAAACATATGGAGATCAGATATTATACTGTTAAAGACTTGGTAAAAAATGGAGATGTCGTGATCAAGAATATCAGAACTGAGTCGATGTTGGCTGATCCACTAACCAAAGGCTTACGTCCCATTTTGTTTAAAGAACATGCAAAGAACATGGGTGTTTTAGAGTCTTTTGATTTATTTTGTTAGTGGGAGCTATATATATAGTTTGCATTCTGGATATTATGGTTATATGTGAATTGGTAATGTTTTGATGATTATCATTGTTGATTTATCTTTTCTCCTGTTGACTGAGAAATAGATGTATAAAACAATATATTTAAACAATTTTTTGGTTTAAAGACGACTGGATGTCACTAATTGTGAGATCTCATGTTGGATTGTGACATAATTGTGCAATTTCATGTCGTTTAGAAATCGCACTGTGGCAATTTCATATTGTTTAGAAATTGCACTAATGTAGTTTCATGTTGTTGAGAAATTGCATTGAGGACCGATAAGGAATAGTGTATTTTGATCACATGTTGGCACTATTTCTTACTACACTACTAGGCCCATGATCTATGAAAATATGATACTTATTATATGTGATTGTGGAAGGTCGTGTGTTGCAATATTTCTTACACATTGATCGCCATAGTCCTATATTGAGGTTATATTGGATCGGATTGGTTTTAGATGCCGTTATTGGAATATTTTTTTTTAAAATTATGGCCACGAAAAACAAGTTTTTAGTTGTTAACCCGATAGTGTCGTTTTCAAAAGAAAATTATTTTCAAAATAAAAATAAGTCAATTAATGTAGCCCAAGTGGGAGAATGTTGGAAATATTTTAAATATGAGCTTACATTAAATAAGCATTTTTGTTGTTTTAAATTAATCGGGTTAATGGATATTCCAATATTTATATAACCTCGAGTGATCCTTTTAAATCGGGTTTTGGCATCTATCGATAGCGGGTCTAGTTGAGCAGCAAAGTGTAGGCAATTGTGTTTAACTGAAGTCCGTAATGGGAAGAGCCCAGTAGACACACTTATGTTAGGGTTTGCTAGGTCCCCTCTCTAACCTATAAAAGGATATGTATAACCTATTCGTCGCTTTATCCCATTGAAAGCTGCTATTCAGAAATAGGTCATAGAGAGGAAGATCTGGCATTCCGGTAGATCACCGATCGCACACTTTGAAGTCGCATTGATCTATTCTATTAGGAGAAGCAATGGCTCAAACATGTATGTATCTAATTTCGCTGTGTATAAGAATTGGTGTTTTACATTCATCTACGTCGATCCGATTTGTTGTTGGTTAATAAGATGTTTGTGATTTAACATCTACAAAGTTCACTCCCGATGCCTCTATCGATGACAATTCCTATTACTACTAGACGTGTTTTCCGGGTGAATGGCTTTTTCCCATCGACGGTATATTTGCAAAGTAAGAGTCCTTTCCCTCTTCCAGGAAGTTTAGCGTGACGCCGTGGGATGAAAGTCTCCATGGCGGGGCATGCCTGACTTACTTTCCCAAGTCTTCCTTGAGATTCACATGTTCGTGGAGAATGGTTTCTTTTGACCATGGCTGGTTATATGGCTCAAAATTGACACACACAGATTTTGAGTAGATGAGTTGGGTGCTGAAAAGGGAGTGTACACTCCATAAGATCAAGGTTCCGTGAGACCGACCTCTATATTTTCTTAGAGGTGGTTGGTGGCATTCTCCTTTTCCAAATAATACTTTGTAGAATTCACCAATTTTTGATCGTGCATAATTTTTTTCGTCCCAACATCCAATTGGCTCGGTTCCACTTCTAGCGAAATAGTTCTATAATACGCACGTCATAAAGATTCAAGATTAGAATTACTAAAAAAAGTCGTAAATATATTGTAATTATACCAATTCACAATTAGAGTGAATATCGTAGAAAAAAAGACTTGCTGATAATTCTCCAAATGAAATACCGCAAAGAGAGAATGTTTCAACGGGGCAATTGAGAGACGATACATACAGGGCGAAGGAAGGGATGGCCGCGGGAGAGGAGAAGAGGTGAAGTCAATAAAAGGTGAACTTCAAGTCAATGCCTAAAGCAAAAGTCCTTAGGAATGGGGTCCCCGGGGGACAACTTCCTAGAAGATTGGTTGAGTCAGACAAACGATGGGATTAGCATCAAGAATCTTGCATCCAACTTTTCGGGATTAGCCGAAATATTCGGATCATATCGAAGACGAGTCTCAGACGCTTTTCATACTACTAGTCGATGCCTTGTGCATCGGAGCTCAAAAAACACATGGGTCGTACAAGATAATTGAGACTCTTTCTAGGGCCTGTTAGCTTTTCTGCTTAATCCTCATGCCACATCACATCCCATAACATTGTATGGATCACGTTTTCAGAAAAATAAGATAATTATTCAATTAAATAATTTTTTGAATGCATTTATTTCATGAAAAATGTAAAGTTCGAAAACTTAAAAATAATTAATTATATAATTAACAAAAATGAATCGGCAAAAGATACTTTCACGGACAACAAAAATACATTATTTCTGGTGCTGATAATACAAATATATATATTTTTTGTTTCCGAACTTAAATGGAACTTTATTGCAACAAATTAATTAAGTACGTAACCATGTTATGACAACTCCATTTAGAAAGTACAATATAAAGAAATATCTCCATTGATAAACAATGTCAAATGATTATTTAAAAAGACCAAACATAATACGGTAGCCCATATTTTACAAAAACATGACATACTATATGGATATGAATATATTACAATTTGTGCCAATAAGCACAATTACAATAGGTTTACGACTTTGTTTTAGTAATTCATATCTTGAATCTTTATCATGTGCACAATATAAAACAGTTTCATTAGAATTGGAACCAAGGCAATCAGATGTCGGATGGAAAACATATGCATGATCAAAATTTGGTAAATTTATACAAGATATTATTTGGAAAAAGAAAATGTCACCATTTACCTCTAGGAAAATAGAGAGGTTAGTCTCTTGGAACCTTGATCCCATGGAGTGTGCATTCCCTTTTCAGCACCCAACTCATCTACAGAAAATCTTTGTGTGTCGATGTTGAGCCATATAACCAGCCACGGTCAATATAAACCTTCTTTCCACGAGTATGCTTGACATGTGAATCTCAATGAAGAATCGGAAAAGTATAAGTCAAGCATGCCCCGCGAGTCGTGACTTTGCATGGTTTTGCGCTATTCCCGCACATCTCCCACGGCGCACGCTAAACTTACTAAGGGGGAAAGGAATTTTACCTTACAAATATACCATCAATGAGAGGATCCGTTCAAAGCTAACTATGTAATGTGGGATAGTTAGTGCCCATGTCAGTTATTTTTTGTTAAAATTGGCCGGATGGACTAAATTGGCACAAATACAAAACATTAAGAATTCAATTGAGCAAAAAATATATTCATGATTGAATTAGTACAGTTACAGTAGATTTAATTTTTTTTACTTTAATTTTCTCAAGATCCGAGTGTTTGATCTGTGAAGAAAGCTTAGGAGCTGGATTCATTTTTGATTGGTAATATTTATGGTTCCCTATCTTGTAGGGAAAACATCATTAACAAGACTATGATTAGGTCACTTCAAGGGGACCTAGGCTTCCAATTATGGAACTAGAGTTTAGTAAAAAGCTTAAAGTTCTGTTTTCAAGTTATTTAGGTCGATTCGTGAATCTTCTCATCTTGGTTAGGTCTTTCAATTGACGCAAGTCCATTGGTAAATTTTCATAAATGGATTTCTGTTCGAAGTAATTGTAAAAATTAACTTGTTTTGGACATTAAATATGTCCTTTGCAAATCAAACTTTTAGGATTTACAACCTATATCCACTTGAAATTTAACTCGAGAGCTACAATGCTACTCCCTTAATCACCTAGGTTGGTGCATGTACAAATCGCAAGTATTGTTTGGACATGTGAAATATTTGGAACAGATTAGACTATACTTATCTTTTGACTGAAGATATGATTTGAGAAATGAAATAGAGGTTAAATAGATGGGAGGTGAGAAAAATTAGGAAAGGAAAGGGGGTGGATAGTATTCAAATAGTGATGACTATGCAAATATTGCTTTGCGATTATCTACAATTTTAAGTTCATGTGCCATGAATGAGTGTTTTGTAAGAAAAGAATGAGGCGACTACACGAAGAGCGAGAAAGCAACTTTCGGATAAATATGAACCTCATCTCAATAGTCTTTTCATTATACGTGGGAGTACAAAATTAATTTATAAAATGACGCGATGAATATGTAGAAAAACTAGAACATATATCCCATTAAAGTCTTAAATGAGTATCTAATGAAAGTATACTACGTCATTTTGGGGTCCCATTTTGGAAATCAGGCGTTTTATCTTTCGCATTATACACTATGTGGGATCAAGGTCCTGAGACCTCGATATGTTCCCGAAGGTGGTGACATTTTTTTTTCTAAAAAAATATTTTTTGTAATTGACCAGGTGTTGATTGTGCATGATTTTCCCGTTTGACGTTCCATTGAATCGATCCCGGTTACGTGCTGGCGCTGACGATTGAGTAATTGGTCTGCGAAGACAGCTTGGCGGTTCCCCATCTTGGAGAGAAAACAAAGCAGCGACAAGAATACGAGTAGGCAAAGTGATTATCAAGTCAGTTAGAACGAAGGATGTTAAATCTTAAGGATATGAATTTCGGACCTTAAAAAAGGGAGTAGGCAAAGAGCCATGGATGGAGCACCAAAAGACCCCACTGAAATTTGGTCGCTCATTCACGCAAAGTATGTCTGGGGACTTCCCACATTATGCCCATTCATTACGGTTGCTTTTCATAGAAATTAAACCCGTTAGAGCTGGCCCAAAAAAAACTTTACTTTTAAATGCAACTTGGAAAAAAGAACAAAACTGGATTTCAATGACTATGCCCATTCACTACCGGTTTGCTTTTTATAAGAAACCATGTCGAACCCATTGGAGCTGCCCCCCCACGTCAACCTAGAAAAATAAAAGAAAAGGAAAAAAAAACTGCAGTTCTAAATGCCCCAATTTGACTGGTTAAACCGCATCAACGCTCATCCCACATTTCTCTCAACAATGCATGTGGCCAAGTGATTTGATGATGATGAAATGGATTCACGGTCACTCTTCAGAAACATGGGAAGGGGTCCAACTTTCAGTTTACCTTGATAGAGGTTTATATTCTAAATCCCATTCCGCCAGCAGAAAAGCCATCAAGCCCATGTTAAACACAAGCCAACTAGCATACACTATTATCTTGTAGGAAACAGAATATCATGCTTCTTTTCCACTGTAGCCTGGATCAGAGCAGTCCTCGCTTCAATTACAGTCAAGCTGAGCACATACATGGTATTTTCTATTCCATACAAAAACTGTTGCAAAATCAGAACGAAACTAAGAAAAAAATAACAAGACACAAACACATCATTCGTTTCACGGAAAATATAGCATTTCTGGAAATATTTTCCCAGAAATCATTTTCCTAGAAAATGATAATATTTTATGGTATTCGTTTGTCAAAGGCCGCCGGCTTGCTGGCCTCGAGCGAGATCGAAATACACTATTAGTGTTAAATCTTGAACGATAAAAACATAGGCGCGAAGAAGAGGAGAGATGAGGCTAAAGCTTTCTATGATTTTTATTCAGAGCGTTGAAGCTTAAAAATAGGTAAATACATGACTGAAACACCACTAAAATAGGACCCATGACAGCCCATAATCTGCATAACTCAATTACTCCACTAACTCCTAAAAACAAGGGCAACTAACAGTCCATGATCTGCATAACTCAATTACTCCAGTAACTCCTAAAAACAAGGGCAACTAAGAAACAAATAGACTGAACGTGCATAAAATAAAACAATTACTACTTCAACAATCCCTCCCTTAAACTGATGTTTGCTAACATTCAGTTTAAACCATTGACTGTCTTCAGCGTATAAACACCTAGTAGCCTTTCAAGCTTCACGAACGACTCCATCTTGAGGGCTTTGGCGAATATATCAGCAACCTAATCTTCACTTCTGCAAAAGACTAGATCAATTGTTCCATTGTTGCTAAGATCTCTCAAGAAATAGAACTTCACATCAATGTGCTTGCTTCTTCCATGTAGCACAGGATTCTTGGAGAGTTTGATTATCGAGTTGTTGTCACAAAAAATCATAGTAGCTTTTGGTTGCTTGAATTGTAGTTCCTTAAGAATTCTTCTTAGCCAAATAGCTTGACAAGCACAAGCTGTAGCAGCAACAAATTCACCTTCTGTACTTGATAAAGTGACAATCGGTTGCTTCTTGGATGACCACGAAATAGCACCTGTTCCCAACATAAAAGCATAACCCGAATTGCTCCTCTTATCATCTTGATCTCTTGCATAATCACTGTCAGCAAATCCCAGCAAATTGGACTTTTCACCCTTCCTGTAAAATAGCCCAAAGTCTCTAAGGATTCTCTTGGCAGCTAAAAAATGCATTTCTTGAAGGATTCTCTATGTATCTATCGATTAAACTCATATAATACATTATGTCTGGTCTTGTTGCGGTTAGATACATCAAACTACCCATAATTTGCTTGTAAAGTGTTTTGCAACCTTCTTCCCTTCATGATCTTTGTGAAGCTTTAAGCCAAACTCAACTGGAGTTTTCACAGGATTACAATCCTTCATTTGAAACCTGTCCAAAATTTCTTCTACATATCTCTTTTGAGAAATAAAGATTCCATCACCTGATTGTACTACTTCTATGCCAAGAAAGTAATGCACCATACCAAGATCGGACATTTCAAATTCATCCATCATGGATTTTTTGAATTCTTTAAACATGACAACACAATTTCCAGTAAATATGAGATCATCAACATATAAGAAGACAATGAGCATTTTCCCTGCATTTCCAATCTTAACAAAAAGTGTATGCTTATACGGGCATTTTGAAAAACCAACTTCAAGAAAATAAGTCTCAATGCGACTATACCAAGCTCGTGGAGCTTGTTTTAGCCCATAAAGGGCTTTCTTCATTTTGTAAACTTTATGCTCATTTCCAATCTTGACATAACCGGGGGGTTGTACGACAAATATCTGTTCCTTTAAGTGTCCATGCAAGAATGCTTATTTGACATTTAGCTGGAAAATAGGCCAAGAATTTTGTGCCGCCAATGCAACCATCAATCTGATTGTGTCATGTCTTGCAACTGGAGAAAAAACTTATGTATAGTCAATCCCATATTGTTGCTTGTAACCCTTGGCTACCAAGCATGTCTTGTACTTGTCAACTTCACCATTTTCTTTCTTCTTTGTTTTGAAGACCCACTTTACACTAATGGTTTTGTGGTCATTTGGAAGATTAGATAGCTCCTAACTGTCATTTCTTTCAATGGCATCAATTTCATCATCCATTGCTTTCCGCCATTTTTCTTTTTTGACAGCACTCTCAAAAGTAGTAGGGTTACAGTCTGAAAATAAAGCAAAGTGGGTAATTGGATCTTCAATTCCACTTACCTCATAATCTTCCATCCAAGTAGGCCTTCTTCTAACACAATGAAGAGATTAAACTTCTTTTTCATTGACTTCAGCGATTGTTGGTGAAGTTTTAGCAACATGAGTTGTATTCAATGAATTTTCAGGCATACGAGGTGCTAAAATTTGCTCTTGTTTAGCATCATTGTCATAAAGGACTTGGATAGGCTGCTGCTTTTTCCAATCCCACATATTCTCTTCATCAAAGACAACATCCCTGCTGGTCACAATCTTCTTAGTCAGTGGATTAAATAATTTATATGCTTTGGATGTGTTACTTACACCAAGAAAGACACATTTTTCAGCCTTGTCATCAAGTTTCTTCCTTTTCTCATCCAGGACATGTGCATACGCAATGCATCCAAAGATTTTGAAGTGATCCATAGCTGGTCTTCTCCCAATCCAAGCCTTTTTGGTGTCATATTTTGAACAACAAAAGTTGGACTTCTGTTCAAAACACGAATGCTCTAACTTACTGCTTCTGGCCAAAAAGTTTTCGGAACATTTCCTCTTGCCAACAAACTTCTCACCATGTTGAGAATAGTTCTATTTTTCCTCTCACATATACCGTTTGTTGTGGTGTATATGTAGTTGTAAACTTTTTTTGAATGTCATGCTCTGCACAAAAAACTTCAAATTCTTTTGAGCAATATTCGCCATCACGATCTATTCGAAGAGTCTTAATGGTCTTTCCTGCTTCATTTTCCATGCAAGCTTTGAAGCTTAAATGTAGAGAAAGCTTCTGATTTTTCCTATAAAAAATAAAACCAAGTTTTTTCTAGAAAAATCATCAATGAAGATAATTAAATATCTTTTACCTCCATTAGAAGACGGGTTTATTGGACCACAAATGTCTGAATACACCAACTGAAAACATCTTTTGCTCTCTATGATTTCCCTTTGGGAAATTGAGAACGATATTGTTTGCAATCAACACATTCTTCACAAACATGGGAATGAATAGTAATTTAAGGAAGACCTGTCACCATGTTTTTCTGTTGGAGGGTGTTCAATCTATCAAAACTCAAATGGCCATAGCGAAAATGCCACAACCATGAGGAATCTTGATGTTTCACTTCAGCCATCAAACAAGATTGAGTACTTTCAATCTTTAATGGAAACAATTTGTTTGAACTCATCTGAATAACTGCAACAGCACCTCTAACAGAATCATAAATTTCACATGCACCCTCCTTAATAGTGATAACATAGCCTTTTTCTTGTAATTGACCAACACTCAATAAGTTACTTTTTTGGTCAGGAACATACAACACATTAGAGATTATTTCCACAAAACCATTCTTGATTTTTATCTTAATATCACCTTTTTCCCATCACTTTCACAGTAGAATGATCACCAAAACTCACAATAGAATGGAAATCTTCATTTAGATAAGAAAAAGAAGACATACTTCTATTCATATGGTTACTGCAGCCCGTGGCCGTATCCACATATCAACTACTGACTTGGGTTTCTTTTCATCTTGAACATCCACTAACAACATTTCTGCTTCATTCTTTTCGACAAAGTTTGAACTCTCTCCCTTTTCTTTATTACTAGGCAGCCTTGTGTAACATTCAAATGCATAATGACCAAATTTATGACATCTAAAGTACTCTACCTTGGTTTTGTCAAGATCTCGTGCTCTGTCTTTGCCTCGAAATTGGTCATTATCAACCTTGAAAATCCTGCCGACACCTCTATTTCCTCGATCTCCCCTTCCTCGATCTCAACCTCTACCCCTTCCTCTGAAATTGTTGGAATGAGTATTGGTAGAAGCCTTCAACGCTTGCTCCTCTACTACGAAACTTCTGTTCATATTCTGTTGATGGACCAATAAGGAGCTTTGCAATTCATCAAGAGAGAGTGCATCTATGTCTTTCGACTCTTCAATTGAGCAGGCAACATAATTAAACTTTGATATTAAGGAGCGCAAAATCTTCTCCACAATGGCGACGTCGTCCATCTTTTCGCCATGGAATCGCATCTTGTTGCTAATCTCCATTGTTCTGGCATAATAGGAGGTGACAGATTCTCCATCCTTCATCACTAGTGTCTCAAAATCCTTTCTCAAGGCTTGAAGCTGTGCATGCTTCACTCTAACGGAGTCTTGATATTTCTTCTTCATAGAATTCCAAATATCCTTGGAAGTTTCTTTGCAAAGAATAGTTTCCAATATGGGACAATCAATGGCTTGAAAGAGATAATTTTTTGCCTTCAGGTCCTTTAGCTTTCTAGCTTCCAGTTCTGCTTTCTAGAAATCTGTTAGAACCGTGCCTACTGGTGGTTCTTCAATTCTAGATTCGACGACTACCCAATACTCCTTTGACCGCAAAAAAGTTCTCCATTAGCATGCTCCAATAGCCATAATGGCCATCAAAGCAAGGGATGGTTGCATGTACAAAATTGGCATTCGTGGCCATTGGAAAAAATGTATTGTTGCCTCACGTTTTTTTTTACTCTTAGGGTCTAAAGGCTCTGATACAACTGTTAAATCTTGAACGATAAAAAAAAAAGCGCGAAGAAGAGGAAAGATGAGGCTAAAGCTCTCTATGATTTTTTTTTCAGAACGTTGAAGCCTTAAAAATAGGCAAATACATAACTGAAACACTATTAAAATAGGACCCATGACAGCCCATGATCTGCATAATTCAATTACTCCACTAGCTCCTAAAAACAAGGGTAACTAACAGTACATGATCTGCATAACTCAATTACTCCAGTAACTCCTAAAAACAAGGGCAACTAAGAAACAAATAGACTGAACATGCATAAAATAAAACAATTACTACTTCAACAATTAGATGCTGCGATATTTAAAGGTAAACAAAGAAAACAAAAAATGTTTTATACTTTCAAAAAAGCGGAAAACATTTTTCTCATTTTTGAATGTGTTTTTTCTATTGGTGGAAAATATTTTTCTTGACTATTTTATTTCAGTGAAACGAACGCCGGAAAATTTGGAAAATATTTTCTTGGAAGTTATTTTCCGCGAAACGAACGGAGTCAAAACATGACAAATTTTCAAATAACACTGATACACCACTCTCCACAAAGTAAAATAAGGAAAAGGATAATGTCTCCTACTCCCAAATGATAGAATCATGATCAAGTTGAAGCGCTTTTCTGCTATCCTCCTCGACTTTCTGCCAATCACTGCAAAAAACACGACCAGTCAAAGTTTATATCAAGGCAAAAAAAGCAATGTCTAGCGGAATGTTGGAGAGATAACTGGCACAGGCAGTGAGTTAGAACTCGAACATACTTCTGCTTGCGATGGCAAAGTGCACGATTTGTCCAGTGCACAGGCACATTCGGGCATAAGGTTATGGCCTTCACATTTAGCAAACATCAACGATCATTAAGAGCAAGCAATGAGAGAAAGAAAGAGACTCAGCGATCAACAAAAAGTCTCAAAGCTCCATGTTCCAGAATAAAGCACATTCAATCCAACATAGAAGCGAGCCATTTCCCCACTTCCGAAGTAAAGACGTAAAGGTCAAATGCATGTGGACCCTAAAACCAACGTCGACAGGAAGCCAAAAAAACCCGAACAAGATATCTTTTGAGAAAGTTAAAAACAAAATTCCAAATTTGCGATAAATTCGGCACCTCGGTGTAAGCATCAATGGCTGCTCCGAAACGATTCCTCCGGTAATACTCGTTCTCGTCCTTCCTTAACCTCTCTGCTTGCCTAGTCGCCGCCGCCACCAAGGTCTCTACATCAGGCATCATCCCTCTCTCTCTTCTCTCTAAGTCGAATCGGATTCTGTAACCTTTGTCACTCTCTTGTCTATTTCTTTGGTTCCTCGCTCTATCTAGACGCTTCTCCTTCGGGCACGAATGAAAGCGACGGGATTGAGAACTGGGTTTCGCTCGTTATCTTTATCTTTGTCGAGACGAGAGAGAGGGAAAAGGAGTACCATGAGAAAACCTCCCGAACGACGGAAAATCCACGAGCTTTCCCGAAAGGACAGGAAAGGAACTGATGGGGAAAATGGAACGACCTTTAATGAGAAAATTTCATTTCATTTTTTCCTTTTTTCTTTTATTACCAAAAAAGTTAATTGAATAATCCAAAACAGATTTCATCGAGCGCAATCAAAGTGATCTCATTAGATAACACGTTGAGGTCATTGGCTTGGTGAGGGTTAAAGTTTGATTGGGCCAGCTAGACTCGACCGGAGAAAATATTAGGTACCCGAACGATACTAGGTCAGCCATATCGTAGTCCATTAATTGCATGACACGTGTCCAACGTGGGCCCATTTGTTAGTGATGGTACCCCATCTACTCATCTCCTTCGCTTGACTTTCTCTTTCCTCCACCTGATCCCATCCCCGACCTCATGCCTAAGCTACCACCATTGTCCGCCGTGGCAAACAACACGGTCAGAGTCTTCGGCGACGGGCTCACCGCCGATGGACCCCTATCCCTTCATGCGCCTAACGGTGGGAAACCTTGCGCTGTATATCTCGGGCGGAGGAGAGAGAGAAGGTTAGGCGAAAACTGAATGGGGACGGTTCTTGTCATAAGCTGAGGCCACTGCTTAGGGGAAAACTGAAGGTGAGTTTGGTCTTTGGTATGGAGGGTTTTGGCACAAATTGAGGGATTGGGAGCTTGCGATGTGGGAGCGGCGCTCACAGTACTTTTGGTTAGGAGCCACATCTCTTGAGCACGTCCATTTCTTTCCATCTGTCATATGCTCAAAATGAAGCAGAGGGAGGACAATGGGTGGAAGGTTGACCGGGGGGGCTTGGCAGTGATGGGGATCCTCAGCAGCCGACAATGGCTTGGTGGCGACGTTGAGCCTATCGCCGGAGACTCCGACCGTGCTGTTCGTCGCGGCTGACAATGGTGACGGCTCAAGCATGAGGTCAGAGAAGGGGTCGGGCGGAGGAGAGAGAGAAGGTCAGGCGAAGGAGAAAGAGAAAGGGAGAGACTTTGAAGATAGAGAAAAGAGGGGAAATCATGATTGACTAGTGAGTTCGCTTTGGACACATGTCACGCGATTAATGGACTACGGTATGGCTGACTTGGTACCGCTCGGGTACCTAATATTTTCTTGTCTAGATCGAGTTTGACGAGCGTTTTTGATTGGCTGGAGAGGATAACCTGAACGTGGAGTTCCCATAATGCCCTTTCACCAGTAAATCCTCCCTTGCTCTTATCCATTGTATCATATACGGAATACAATAAAAGCTATACAATTCAACTGGCAAAAGCCCGTGCGCGACAGAATCATATTATTATTTTTATATAACACAAATTTTCAAAACCAAAAAAAAAGAAAGAAAGATAAAAAACAAATTGTCGTGTATCTATTTTCTAGGGAAAAAGGGAAAATAAAATAAGCATGCTTAAGATTTAATGATCAAACTTGCTGTATTTTTAAAATATTTTTGGCTCATTCCTTTTTCTGTACATCAAATTAATGATGTAGAGATCAGTAAAATGGAAAAAAAAAGAACAATTATAGATAATATTGCATTTGACCAAAATTGTAAAACACATCTACAATAAAGGGCCTGTAGAAGACTGTCAACATGAAATTGGAGAGCACGACATTATTTGCAACAAAAGCATGTTGAAAAAAATGAATACGCTAAAAGAATTTGTCCTCTATTAAATTGAAAGGAAAAACAAAACAGGAAAGAGTGGGGAAAAAGAAAACACAGAAGCAAAAGGATGAAAATAAATGGCCTTATCTTTTCTTAGAGTACCGTAAAGGAAAAAGTGGGGAAAAAAGGAAAGATAAAATTCGAAAATTGTTGTAAATACATTGTGTGGATGTATCACCTTTACCATTCAATGAATAGTTCTGTACATGCCATCTCGCAATGTACATGATCATCATCATCTCATTAATGGTATACATAAACGTAGTATGTACATTTCCTTTCACAATGTACATGATCGCATTCTTCATTAATAATATACATGAATGTATGTACCTATTTTATTCATGTACCATCTAGCCTATAAATAGGGGTTTTATTGAAGATGAATAATAAGTGAAAGAAGAAGAATAAACATTTTCTCTCTACTTCTCTAGTGTATCTTTCTCTCTTGCATATCTTTCTATCTCTCCTCTCGCTCTATATTTCTGAGTTGACTCCAAAGATCGCCGTTGCCGCTTACTTTTACAATACGTTATCAGCACGAACCGGTTAGAATCTTGGAGATCACTCGAGGTACTGTTTATCTCTCCCTATCTCTACAACTTCTTTTGAAATATGTCAAACATTACCAAGAGAGAGTTTACAATGTTAGATATTACCGGAAGTAATTATCTAACACGGGCTTTTAATTTCAAGATACACTTAACATCATTAGATCTTAATCGATCTATTCTCTCGCAATCTAATTGTTCTTTAGCCCAGAAGGCTAAGGCTCTTATCTTCATCCGTCACCATTTAGATGAAGATCTAAAGGCTGAATATCTGACTGAGGAGGACCCTACAGTTTTATGGCAATCCTTGAAGGATTGTTTTGATAATCAACAAGAAGTGGTCCTTCCTCATGCCAGATTTGAATGGATCAATTTACGCTTTCAGGATTTCAAATCTGTAGCTGAATACAATTCTGCTCTCCATTGTATTGTATCACAATTAAGACTCTATGGCCAGTAGATCACAGAGATTGAAATGTTGGAAAAAATATTATCAACTTTCCATGCTAGTAACCTTGTACTCCAGCAGCGGTACAGGGCAAAGAATTACTCTAAGCATTCAGAGCTAAATCCTGCATTACTTGTTGCTGAAAAGCACAATCAATTATTGATGCAAAATCATAATTCTCGTCCTACTGGATCTGCACCTGTGCCTGAAGCACATGCAGCACGTCATAAAATCAAAATTCATGGGCGTTGGAAGGGTAGAGGGCGTAACTTGAAAAATCAGCCTTATAAGAGCCGAGGTAAAGGTTTGCAAGGACCTACACGTGGTCCACAAAGCAATGACGGTCCAGAAGTGCCGAACCAGGTTGGTGCGAATGTTTGTCATAGATGTGGTTCTACAGGCCATTGGTCTCGTACTTGCCGCACTTCAAAGCACCTGGTTGACCTCTATCAAAGAGAACAAGATGAGAGAAAAAGAGAAGTCAATATTACAATCAAGCTTTCAATAAAGAATGAAGAATCATCTCTTAACAATTTATCTCTTGATATTGATCATTTTGATGATTTATTTTAAGCATATATACATGTATTATCTTGATTCTAAATAATAGAGATATTTAATATTATTATATTTGCTAGTATTCAATGATGATAAGAAATTATCTTGAGGAGAATGATGATATTCTTTGTCTCATAGACAGTAGTACTACACACACTATCCTCCAGCAGAAGAATCTATGAAGGGAATATTACCACTATTTTAGGCAATAGTGATATAATTGCAAGCTCCAGAAGAGCTCGTATAATACTCCCAATGGGACAGAAATTTTCATATTTTATTTTGCCCATAGTCTAAAATCTACCATCATTCTCCTCCAGTTTGTATTACACTTACATTCATGTGAGTAATAAACATGTTTAGTTGAACCTGAAGTTCATAAACCCAGAAGGTTTTTCAATTAGGGCATGACCGTTTGGATTACCCAAGGTCGAATATAATGAATACTCCTCGATTCAACTTGTGCATGGATATGAACTTGATGTTTCCCATCTGCGAATATTTGGTTGTGCCTTATATATTCTTATACCACCTCTACAGCGTTTCAAAGTAAGAGCCTTAGACATGTGACTTGTTTACTGCTCGATTCGCTGAGGCACATTTCCCGGCATTGGGAGAAAGCCTGAAGCTTACAGAATGTCGTGAAATTTCATAGAAGGAAGATCAATTAAATTATCATGATCCATGTACAAGCATGACTGAACCTGAAATTCACAAGCTTTAACTTGCAAATTTTAGCAAGTACACTGCCAGATGCATTTATTGATCATAAAGGAATGACTAAAGTCCCATATTCCTACAGAAAACGCACCACCTAGAGTGAAGATTCCCTTGGAACCAAATATGTCTAATGAGCTTTGTCAACGCCGGAAGCGTGGATGAGCTCGAGATATAAATCCGCAGAAAAGAAAAATAGTTAGTCATCCTATAAATCTCTTGCAGAGATTAATCCTGGTGAAATTAGTACAGTTGCCCCAAATAACAATCCCGGGAATACAGAACGGCCAAATCCCATTGATTTGGGAAACGAAGAGGATTTGGTTGATATTAATTATATGAATACGGGAGAAAGATATGATAGAAATACAACTGTCGTCGACGACTTCTTTGCCTCCTCCATAGCGCGCGCTATCTCAAAATATAATTTGGATCCAGAGACAAAAAATCCATTATTAAATGCCAGAAGCATTCGGATTGGAATAAATGGAATGAGGCAAATTAAGGAGGAACTAGACTCGCTTAATTAACGTTGTGTTTCTGGACCTGTTGTCCGAACATCCAAAAATGCTATCCCTGTTGGATATAAAGATAAGGTGGTAAGATATAAAGTGAGACTAGTTGCCCAAGGGCTTTTCGTAGAGACTCGGCATAGATTCTGATGCTACATATTCTCCTGTAATATATAATATTACGTTCTGTTATTTGATCAATATGGCAGTAAGTATGAATTTAGATATGCATATGAAAGTCCCTGAAGGATTTCAGAGTGAAAATTGCAACATGTACAGTATTAAGTTGCAAAGATCATTATATAGTCTCAAACAATTTGGTTGCTTGAAGTACAACCGATTAAGTGATTACCTCCTGAAGCAGAGATATCTAAAATAATGATCATAAAATGGCTTTGCCATTATATCCATATGACTTGAATATATTTGGAACACCAAAAGAACTTGGAAAATCTCGTTCCTGCCTGAAAAAGGAATTTGAGATGAAAGACTTGGGTCAAACCAAGCATTGTCTCGTCTTGCAGATTAAGCATCATTCAAGATTCACGATGCTTATCCTCAAATGATAATACCCCCATTTTATTTTTTGAGGATAATGCAGCTTGCATTGCACAAATGCGTGATGGATTTGTCAAAAGTGATAAGCCTAATCATATTTCATCTATGAAAATGGTGAAATATATATATCCATCAAATTCACTCTAGTGACAATTCTGTAGATTTGTTCACTAAATCCTTATCTATTTTCACATTTGAAATATTTAATATATATATATATATATATATGTAATAAGAATTCGTCGGCTTGAACGACTAATTTAATCAGGGGGAGCGAATTAATCATTCTTAATGAATGAAGCCTAGAAGGCTAAAAACTGTATTCTTTTTCCCTTCATCAAGTTTTTATCTCATTGGGTTTTTCTTGGCAAGGTTTTTAATGAGGCAGTCTAAGGTGTACATCCAAGGGGGAGTGTTGTAAATACATTGTGTGGATGTATCACCTTTACCATTCAATGAATAGTTCTGTACATGCCCTCTCGCAATGTACATGATCATCATCTCATTAATGGTATACATGAACGTAGTATGTACATTTCCTTTCACAATGTACATGATTGCGTTCTTCATTAATAGTGTATACATTCATGTATAATGCTTATTTTATTCATGTACCATCTAGCCTATAAATAGGCTAGATGTACATTTCATGTATAATGTACCTATTTTATTCATGTATACGTAGTATGTACATTTCCTTTCACGATGTACACGATCGCGTTCTTCATTAATAGTATACATGAATGTATACATTCATGTATAATGTACCTATTTTATTCATGTACCATCTAGCCTATAAATAGGGGTTTTGTTGAAGATGAATAATAAGTGAAAGAAGAAGAATAAACATTTTCTCTCTACTTCTATGGTGTATCTCTCTCTCTTGCACATCTCTCTATCTCTCCTCTCACTCTATTTTTCTGAGTTAACTCCAAAGATCGCCGTTGCCGCTTACTTTTACAACAGAAAATAAATTTGTAGAATCAATGCCTGATAAATAAAAAAATAGGAAATGATTCTTTCACCTTGTAGACAACGATGGATGTGCTAAAAATCACGAAACTCACCATCGGTAGCTTCCAATTTCTCCGGAGTGACCAAGCCTCGCTTGTTTCCCCATCTCCAAAGATCGCCCTTACGACCGTCTACAATTAAAATTTTCTTTTCTTTTTCAACTAATTTAATTTTAAATCTTCATATATTTATACCAATTTAGTTAGTCATGTTAATTTTGGCTGAAAAATTGCTCCCCACATGAATAATTCTTAATAATATATTTTGAATATTGTTTTCCTTCATTCTTCTAGCCGATTGTTGAGGTCTAGCAGCTAGCCAAGGGCAAGGGCATGAGAGGTTGACCTCGCCAGCTTCTAGCAAAGCTCAACCCGATTGGTCATTGACAAGGGCAAAGCCTTCCTTGCCCCTGGTGAGGTCAACCTCGCCCCCCATGGACACTGTCTCGCCAAGTTCAACGATGTCATGCGTCGCCAGGGTGAAGCCTCACCTCACCTTGTCAATCATGGGAAAGGTCGGACCTTGCGAGCTAGCCACTAACAAGGCTGAAGCCCTCAGAACATATATTTTGCCAACTTGCATTGGGTTCTTATGATTTTGGTTAGATGAAGGCCTTAATGACTTATGGATCCAACTTCGCCAGCCTCTAAATTAACACCTATGAGTTTTGTTTTAAGGATAAGCCATCTCGATAAGACCGCAATTGTCTTCCTTAACCATTGTCAACGAACATTTTAGAGAGTTGTTAGCTTTATCAAAATTCTATTCTGAATGTTCTGATGCATGAACAGTTAAAAAATAAAAAGGCGTCATTAGTTTCTATGCCTTTTCAAGTTGCTCACTAATGTCTTTATAGTTTTTTATCGGCCAATTTAATCCATTAGCTATATCTACTTGTGGCTTTTCTGGGATTAACTATTTTGTTATGCAAGTAAATGAAAATGCTGATGCAACCATCAATTTGCCTTATTAGCTAACCCATCTTCCTACACGGCTTTTTATTTTTAATTTATCGGAAAATTTTCGTAATTAATCTACAACACGATAAATATATTTAAATATAAATAAATGAAAATAAAGAATAAATATAAATATAGAATATGTACAAATTTTGACAAAGGAAATCGACAAAAATTGAAACAATTAGTTTCAAGTGAGAGGATTAAAAAATCAAAACTAATACTTCGTTGGTTTCGCGCAAATGAATGATCTAGAATATATTTTTTGGAAAGATCGCTTATATTGTCTATAATTATTAGTAAATAAAAATTATTTTTTTATTATTGCCAATAATTTACTTTCAAATATTTTTGTGGACGATGAAAACAATTTTTTGACTATTCAATCTGATTGATTCTTTTTATAGGAAAATGTCTATCAAACGGAGCTTAAATTTCAAATTAGCGCTTTTAAGCAATATTTCATTAAAACAGAAAGTTGGAACCCATGTGCTGCCGTGTCGAAGAAAAGCTTGCAAGCCAGGACAAAACTACTCACTTAATATGAGTAATGGGGTCTTTTTCTTATTTAAGCTTTCAACCCAAATGGTGTCTAATGGAGAATGAGGGAGGTTTTTTCGTAGAAAACAATTATGTACTATAGTTGTGAAATTTCAAGTCAACATGACACACTAGAAATCCATATAGTTTTCTCCATTAAACATCAACTTTATTTAATTGGGGTACTTGATATATTTCATTTAAATGTATCAATGAAAGGCTGCCATAAACATCTCCAAACATATTAAGGATTTAATTGGACCAACCCAAAGTTTCCAGACGATGGCGAATATTGCTCGAAATTGATCCGATTCAATCAATTAAAAGTTCAAATATAACACTGCACATGGATAAAAGTATGTTCGCATGATATTATCTATTACACAGAAACTGCACGTTCGTTACATCCCATCTCCAAGAAAGCAGGAGATGTTGATCCAAAGCATTTTGCCAATACACTACCCGGTGCAAATATATGGAAATAATTGTGAAATGGGATCTTCCCGGAGGTCTTCCCATGATTATTTCTGGTACCGCGACTTCAAACATTAAACATTGCACTATTCGTGCAGCATTTATAGAGAAGCTAGCTCTGCAACGAAAATCAGAAATCACAAGATTGAAACTAGCGAGAACTAAGGAGATATTCAATAGCACATGCGAACTTCAAATCTTACCGTCTCCTGGAATGCTCCAAACTTTTTGACATTGAGATCGCGAAGTTGCTCTAAAGTCACTGCTGAGAGTGACATTTCCAAGGGTACTCGAAAGCAAAGCTCACACGAGACTTGTCTCATGGTCGGTCGAAGCCTCGGATCGGCTTGCAAGCACTTGAACGCCAGCTTCGCAATCAAGACCACATCTTGCGCATCTTGAAGGCCAAGTCTAGAAGGCGAGAGACGTTGATCCAGCACATCCTTCAACATCATCGGCTCAGCTTGGGTGGACAATGAACATTCTCGAGAGACATGATCTCCTGGGTGCTTTCCCATGATTGTCTCTAATGCGATGACTTCAAAACTATACACGTCGCACTTTTCGGTAGGAACTGTAGAATAAGCCAGCTCTGCAGGTGGAGAGTTCACTATTTTTTTTCAATCTCGATCATAAGTTGTAATCAAGTTGATGATTTTACCTCCCATGACAAGACGTGTGACGATTACAAATACAGATTTCTACTTAATCTACAACTACAACACTGATTTGAATATGGGAGTTTATGCTTTGGCAAAGTTCAAATTTTTTTCGACGCTTAAAATACAAGCATCTTCTAGGTAACACGAGATTAGTATCCTTGAAATGGATTAATTATGATGTTTTCCTCATTTGCCAATTATTACTTATGAGTTAAATCGAAAAGCTTTTCAATCAAGACTAAACTTGAAAGCTCTAAATAAGTATGACAAATTTCCATACGACGATTAAATAACTAACGACGGCACTAAGACTAGTTAAAGTTCAATTATAGAAGCATGACACCAAATGCCATCGAAATTGAACAAAAAACTATGAAGTACCTGGAGCAATATATCCGATGGTACCAGCAATGGCTGTCCAGTTTGATGAATCTGACCTCAATAGTATGGCAGTGCCAAAATCGGAAACATAAGCCCCATAATCACGATCCAATAAAATGTCGTTACTGGTCAGGTCTCGATGAATCAACGGAGGACAACATTCATGATGCATGTAGAACAATGCATTTGCAACTCCTCGGACCACATTTATCCTCTTGTCCCATTGAAATTCTATCGCCCTTTGATCATTGTTCAAAGTTTTTCTCAAGCTTCCTCTTTCCATGTACTCGTACACCAAAAAACAGCGTTGGGCGTGAGAGCAGAAACCATAGAATTTCACAATGTTGCGATGGCGTATATTTGTCAAGGCTTGAATTTCCCTTTCAAATGATATCAAGTTGACCATCTCAATATCTTCTTGGAATGACGAGATTTTCTTGATAGCACATGTTTGACCTTTTGATATCTCTGCTTTATAAACTATTCCATATGCTCCTTCATCCACATAGTACTTGGAGTCAAATCCTTCGGTGGCCTCAACAATGCGTCATAGAAAGCTCTACCATCATAGCTCAAAATACGCATAAAATCCAAATCATTTGCCCGCTCGTTGTTCTTACTCTTCATAACCCTTCTTTGACGATGATTCACAATTGCAAGAACAATCAAGGTGCAAGAGAGAAGGAGAAACCCCAAGAACGAGAAAATGAGGATAACTGTAATTTTAGCTCCAACATGCCAATTATGTTTCTTGCTCTCAGTAGAATTGCATTTCGGTAAACCAACAACATTTCCACAAAGCCCTTTGTTGCACTGAATCGCCTCAAATGGAGCCTCGTTGAAAGCCTTGACATCAGGGAGAGGACCTTCCAGTTCATTGTAGGATACATCAATAGAAGTCAAGGCCAACATATCACCAAAAGCATGTGGGATGGAGCCAGACAGGCTATTGTGTGAGGCATTTAAAACTCGCAAGATTCTCAGTGTAGCAAGCTCTCGCGGTATATTTTCTGACAAAATATTATAACTGAGATCAAGAACCTCGAGGAATTGTATGTTGCCCATCCCAGGAGGAATGCTTCTCCGAAATTTGTTTCTGCTTAAATTCAAGCTCAACAAGCTTTTGCATGAGCCCAGTTGCCTAGGTATTGATCCGCCCAAATTGTTTGATGCTAAGTTTAGATATTCCAGATGGGATAAACGTTCAATTTCAGTCGGGACAGTTCCCATGATCGCGTTGCTACTGAGGTCGAGTTCGAACAACATCGACAAGCTTCCCATTTCCCTCGGAATCTCTCCGCTTACACTATTTGAAGAAAGGTCCAGTTGTTGTAATTGAGCCATCCTTCCAAATATCGCGGGTATCTCGCCCGAGAGATCGTTGTTCGATATCCTCAAGCTGGTCAAATTACGACAATGCCCCCATTTCCAAGAAAGTTCGCCTCTCAAATGATTGTGGCTCAAGTCCACGAAATTTAGATGCGGATAAATTCCAAAAGCATCTGTTATTTTTCCCGTAAGTTGATTTTTGTCAAGCCTCAATCTGAATAATGTGCTACAATTTTTTAGGCTCGTGGGGATG
The DNA here is from genome assembly GCA_019926035.1 of Melaleuca alternifolia. Taxonomy (NCBI): domain Eukaryota; kingdom Viridiplantae; phylum Streptophyta; class Magnoliopsida; order Myrtales; family Myrtaceae; genus Melaleuca; species Melaleuca alternifolia. The sequence continues at coordinate 96,027 of JAGKPW010000123.1, read as the reverse complement.
GGACCTGTGAAATGATTATTGCTGATGGTAAAATTTTGCAATGCTTTCCCAAGGCATACATCTTCTGGCAGTTCCCCCTCTAATTCATTATGATGCAGCTGCAAATTAGTCAATTGTGTTAGCTTATTGAATTCAGAAGGTAAGGAACCAAATAATTTATTGATGGCAAGGCTCAATTGAGTTAGATTGGCCAGGCTTCCAATTGACGGAGGGATTGGACCAGTCAAATCATTATCCGCAATATATAAATATGTAAGAGAAGTGAGCCTTCCAATTTCTGAGGGTATAAGTCCTGAAAGTCCATTTTGAGAGAGGCCAAGAAAAGATAAACTCGTCAAATTTCCGATAGAATGAGGAACTGAGTCAATGAGTTTGTTAAATGATAGATCAAGTTCAGTAAGAGAAGTGAGCCTCCCGATTTCTGAAGGTATGGGCCCAGAAGGTTGGTTTCTCCATAGATAAAGATAAATCAGGCTGTTCAAATTCCCTAGTGAAGCAGGGATAGGACCGGTGAAATAGTTTTCGAAAAAACTAAGTTCCAAAAGAGAATCCAATCGTCCAATCTCTTGAGGGATGTGTCCACTTAGGTTATTTTCACATAAGTGCAAATAATGAAGACTCTCCAGCATACCTATACTCGGAGGAATGTCCCCGGATAGTGCATTGGCGCAAAGATCAAGAAAGTTGAGTTTGGAAAGGTTACCGATACTTGATGGAATGGAGCCATAGATCGAATTGTTGAAAAGATCAAAGCTAACCACACTGGTTAAGCGCGAGAAGTCGAGGCTGTCTAGAGTTCCTCTCAAACCGAGACTGGAAAGATTTAGATGGGCGATCGCGCCGGAGCCATCACAAGTGACACCTGTAAAGCGGCAAGGATCGTCGCCGCGCCACAAAGAGAGAAAAGACTGGCTACGATTGTCAAGAGTAGATCTCCAATTCAAGAGAGCCTCTGCTTTGTCCTTATTATCGATCACGTCAGAAACGCTTGCACCATGAAATGAAGTGGTGCCAACCAAGAAGAGCGGAAAGAAGAGCGGAAAGAAGAGCGAGAAGAAGAAGGAGACAGCTAAAGGAGACCGACTGGACAGCAAAAAGGAAGAAGCCATGATATGGGGGGATGGTTGGGCTTTGGGAGGCGGGAGATGGTTCAGGCCTACATACTGTTGACAAGATCGATGGCGATATTTATAGATGGGAAGGTCACTCCCGAAGCCTCTATCGACAACAATTTCTATTACTGCTGGGCGGCGTTTTCCGATGAATGGGTCCTTCTCGTCGACGGTATATTTGCGAGGTAAAAGTCCTTCCCATCTTCCAGTAAGTTTAGCGGGACGCCGTGGGGGATAATGAGGGAATAGTGCAGAACCACGAAAGTCTCCATCGCTCGGCATGCTTGACTTACTTTTCCAAGTCTTCGTTGAGATTGACATGTCGAGGCATCCTTGTGGAAAAAGGTTTATCCTGATCGTGGCTGATTATATGGATCAAAATTGATACTCTCGTTTCGCGTAGACGACTTGGGTGTTAAAAACGGAATATAGACTAAGATTCTGGGAGACCGACCCCTATATTTTTATAGAGGTGGTTGGTGACATTTTCCTTTTCCACATAATACTTCGTAGAAATTCACCAAATTTAGAGCGTGCATATTCCACTCGACATCCGATTGACTCGATTCCAGTCCCAGCGAAACTGTTTTATAATGTGCATGTGACAAAGATTCAAGATTAGAATTACAAAAACAAAAAAGAGTCGTAAACTTATTGTAATTGTGTTAATACATTACTACAATGAATATCGTTAGAAAATTTAAATGAAAAAAGCTCCAAGTTTGCACTAATCTAAAGTAGTCTGGATTGGAAAAAGAAAAAAAAAGAAAAAAAAAACTTGCTGATAATCCTCCAAATGAAATATCGCAACGAGAGATTGATTCAACGATGGAATTGAGAGACGATACATGCAGATGGCTGCGGGAGAGGAGAAGAGGTGAAGTCAATAAAAGCTGAATTTCTTCAAGTAAATGATTGAAGCAAAAATCCTGAGGAATGGGGACCCCCGGGGGACAACTTCCGGGAAGATGATTGAGTCGGACAAACGATGGTATTACCATCAAGAATCTTGCTTCCACTTTCTCATAATTAGCCAAAATCCTCGGATCATATCGAAGACGTGTCTCAGTCACTTTTCATAGTACAAGTTGATGCCTTGTGGATTGGAGCTGAAAAAACATATGGATTGTCAAATATATTCGAGATTCCTTTTAGGGCCTGTTAGCTTTTCTGCTCCATCCTCATGTCACATCATATCATACTGTATAAATTATGTTCTCAGAAAATAAGATAATTCTTTAATCAAATATATTTTTCGAATATATTTATTTCATGAAAAATATAAAATTCGAAAACTTAAAAACAATTACTTATATGATTGACAAAATTGAATTGACAAAAATACTTTCACCGACAACAAAAATACTCAGACATTATTTTTGGTGCTGATAACGCAAATATTTTCTGTTAATTAATAATTTTAAGGAACATAAACAATCATTTTTGTAGAAATATGTCTTCCAAATAATTGATTTTAGGTGAATTAAGTGCACCATCAATTTTAAAAATGAAAAAAAATATCGCAAAACTTACTGTGGTGAGGTTTGTCTCATGGTAAAAACTACTAAGTCTACTGTGTTGACAGACATTTGGGTGATCGGAAGATAATTTTTAGAAGATGTTTATTTCGCAGAAAATGAATAACTTAAAAATATTTTTCTAAAGAGAATCATTTGTAAAAGTAAACGAACAAAAAATATTTTTATCGTCCATGACAATTTTTATACATAAATGTTTTTCGATAACGAAAGTATTATTATTGACTAGTTATTTCAAACAAACAATGCATTTTTAGAAAATATTTTCCGCAACATTCATTTTTTTCCAAACAAAAACACCCATAGACTATGTATCTTTTCTGTTTTCGAATTTAATAATGGAACTTTACTATGACAAATAAATTAAGTATATAACCCGTCATGACAACTCCATTTAGAAAGTACAATATAAAGAAATATCTCCATAGATAAACAATGTTAGATGACTGTATAAAAATACCAAATATAATACAATAGCCCATTTTTGATAAGCACGTGATAGACTATATGCATATGAATATAGTACATTTGTGCCAATAAGAAAAATTACAATAGGTTTACTATTTTTTTTAGTAATTTTTTTCTTGAATCTTTATCATGTGTGCATTATAGAACCATTTCATTGGAATTGGACCGAGCCAATTGGATGTCGGATGGAAAAAATTATGCACAACCAAAATTTAGTTAATTTATACAAAATATTATTTGGAAAAGGAGGAAAATGTCACCAACCACCTCTAGGAAAATATAGAGGTTAGTCTCTCGGAACCTTGATCCCATGGAGTATACATTTCCTTTTCAGCACCCAACTCATCTACACAAAATCTATATGTGTCGATGTTGAGCCATATAACCAGCCACGGTCAGTATATACCGTTTTCCACGAATATGCTTGACATGTCGACCTCAACAAAGACTTGGAATAAGTATAAGTCAAGCATGCCCCACGAATCGCGACTTGCATGGTTCTGCGCTATTCTTGCATTATCCCCATCGGCGCATGCTAAACTTACTGAAGGAGGGGAAAGGGACTTTGCCTTGCTAATATACCATCAATGAGAGGACCCGTTCAAAGCCAGTTGTATAACATGGGATGGTCAGTGTCTATGTTAGTGACTTTTTGTTAAAATTGATTGAATGAATTGAATTGACACAAATATTAAAGATTTATAACTCAATTTGACAAAAAAAATTGATAATTGAATTGGTACAATTGCAATAGATTTAAATTTTTTTCTTAATTTTCCCAAGACTTGAGTGTTTGGTCCGTGAAGAGAGCTTGGGAGCTGGATTCATTTTTGCATGGTATTATTTATGGTTCCCTATCTTGGAGGGAAAACAGCATTAACAAGAATATGAGTAGGTCACTTCAAGGGGACCTTGGCTTCCAATTCTAAAACTGGAGTTTAGTGAAAAGCTCAAAGATTTTTCTGCAAATTATTTAGGTCGATCGTGAGTTTTCTCATCATGGTTAGGTCTTTCAATTGACACGAATCCATTGGTAAATTTTTATAAATGGATTTCTGTTCAAAGTATTTGTAAATATTAACTTGTTTTGAACATTAAATATGTCCTTCACAAATGGAAGTTATAGGATTTAGAACAGAAATTTAACTCGAAAGCTACAACGCTATTACCTAATTTCTAAGGTTGGTGCACGTACAAACCGTGAGTATCGTTTGGGCATGCAAATGCCTGGAACAGACTATAATATATTTATCTTTTGACTAAAGATGTGATTCGAGAAATGAAATAGAGGGTAAATAGATAGAGAGGTGAGAAAAATTAGGAAAGGAAAGGGGTGGATGGTATTCAAAATAGTGATGTCTATGCGAATACTGCTTGGCAATTGTCTATATTTGTAAGTTCATGTGCCATGAATGAGTGTTTTGTAAGAAAAGAACGAAGTGACTATACGAAAAATGGGAAGCAATTTTATGATGAATACGAACCTCATCTCAATAGCCGTTTTATTATACATGGGAGTACAAAATTGATTTTATAAAGTGACACAATGAATATGTAGAAAAACTAAAAACACATATCCCATTAAAGTCTTAAACAAATATCTTAGTATATTACGTCATTTTGGAGTAATCATTTGGAAATCAGGCGTTTTATGTTTTGCATTTTATTCTTTAGCATTATGCACTATGTGGGATCAACGTCCCGAGAGCTATATATGTTCCCAGAGGTGTTGGCGGTTTTTTCTACAAAATATTATCTTTTGTACTCAACTAGGTTTTGATTGTGCATGATTTTCCCATCCCACGTCCGATTGACTCCATTCCGTTACGTGCCGGTGCTGACGATTGAGTTGGTCTGTGAAGACAGCTTGGTGCTTCCCCATCTTGGAGAGAAAACAAAGCAGCAACAAGAATATGAGTAGGTCACTTCAGGGGAATCTAGGCCTCCGCTACTGGAACGAGAGTCTCAGTGAATTTAGCTGGAGTTTTCTCGTCTCAGTCAGGTCTTTCAGTTGATGCAACTCCATGGATAAAGATTCACAAATAGATTTTGGTTCCAAGTGATTCAAAATGTTATGTTTTCTTCTTTTCTTTTTTTAATAACAAATTCCCTTAACATATCACAGATAAAGGGCTTACAACCTATACTCGTACGGACTTTTACTCGAAAACTACAAAACTCTCACTTTGATTGGTAAGGTCCGTCCATGTTGGAAATTGCATGTGTTGTTTGGATATGCAAAATGTCTAAAATGGGTTATGACGTATCTATTGCATGTTTTTATGGCTGAAAATGTGATTTGTGAAATCAACTTGAAGGTTAATATATGTATACCGAGATGTGTGAAAAATAAGAAAGGGGAAGGAGCAAATAGTGTTAATGACCATGCAAATATTGCGCTTTTTGATAATTTTACAGGCTTAAGTTCATGTGCTATGAATGATTGTTTAAAAGAGAAAAGAAAGAAGTGACAACACGAAAAACAACAGAAGGCCACTTTCGGATGAATATGATCCTCAATAGCCTTTTTATTCCACACGAGGGTAGAAAATTGATTTATAAAGTGACGCAATAAATACGTAGAAGTACTCAAACAAATATTCAATACAAGTCTCTTGGAAATTATCTAATATAAGTCTACTGCATCATTTTGTAATCCAATTTTGAAGAACTGCCTTTTAATATCTAGTATTTTATTTTTTTGAAAGCCTTTTATCGAAGGAATTAATGACCCTGTTTTAACTTATTAATCAACGGTGGAACAATATTAGGGTGAGATGGTTGAAAGCCATGCTTAAAGGCCTGGCTTAAAGTGATGATCAAGTTAGATAGATCTTCTAGCCGGTGGACTAGTGAAAACCGAAACTCGACGAAGATTTTTTTTCCCTAGTTATTTACAATAGTCAATAATGATTTGCCATAATAATTTGCCACGTCAATTAGTGTACGGATATGAAGGATATTAAATCTTAAGGATAAGAATTTTGGACCTCAAAAAAGGAGTAGGCAAAGAGCCGTTGGTGGAGCCACCAATCGACCCCACTGAAATTTGGTCGCTCATTTACTAAGAGGGTGTAGTGTGTATATGGGCTCATCATTAAACCCTACAACAGATAAAGATTAAAACTCTAAGCCGCATCTCAAGTATTAAACGGAAAAAAAAATCATGAAAACGAAAAACAGTTCAATATGAATTTTCATGTGGTCTTAAGCTCTTTATTTGAAAGGGGTTTCCGATAAATTGGGTGCATGCATGCCCCTCTTACATAATTTTGGACTTGTGGCCAACAAGTTGTGGGCGACGCGGGTGCGGTCGACATCACATCACCCAACACTGTAGGAGGGAAGCAAATTTTTTGCAACGAACTGGGCCGCCAAAGCCCACGGACACAATTCTCGACTCTCTAAATTGGGCTGTTTTGCCTCATCCAACTCTTTAGGACGTTTTGTGTATTGAATTCCCCACTTACCAGCCACATCTGGTTTTCCTAGTCAAACGAGGCGAAGTCCATGTTAAACACAAATCAAACTGCCAACTAGCATGCATTATCTTGTAGGAAACAAGATATCATGCTTCTTTTCCATTGTAGCCTGGATCAGAGCAGTCCTCGCTTCAATTATAGTCAAGCTGATCACATACTAAGAAAAAGTGTTGCAAAATCACAACGAAACTAAGAAAAAGAATAACAAGACACAAAGCATGACGATTTTGCAAATAACAATAAAACACCACTCTCCACAAAGTAAAATGAGGAAAAGGATATAATGGCTCCCACTCCCAAACCTTGACAGAATCATGATCAAGTTGAAGCGCTTTTCTGCTATCCTCCTCGACTTTCTGCCAATCACTGCAAAAAACACGACGAGTCGAAGCTTTTATCTAGGCAAGAAAATCGATGTCAGCGGAATTTTGGAGAGATAGCTGGCACAGGCAGAGGGTTAGAACTCGTACATACTTCCGCTTGCGATGGCAAAGCGAACGATTCGTCCAGTACACAGGCACTTTCGGGCATAAGGTTATGGCCTTCACATTCAGCAAACATCACCGATCGTTAAAAGCGCTCCATGCTGCAGTATTAAGCGCATTCAAATCCAAGATAGAAGCAAGCCATTTCCCCACTCCCAAAGCAAAGACGTAAAGGTCGAACGCATGCGGACCCTAAAACCAACGTCGACAGGAAGCTTAAAAAAGGCGAACAAGAGATCTCATTTCCAGAAAGTTAAAGAACGAAATGCCGAATTTGCGGTAAATTTGGCACCTCGGTGTAAGCATCAATGGCGGCTCCGAAACGGTTCCTCCGGTAATACTCGTTCCCGTCCTTCCTCAACCTCTCCGCTTGCCTCGCCGCCGCCGCCAAGGCCTCCGCATCAGGCCCCATCCCTCTCTCTCTCTTCTTTCTAAGTCGAATCGGATTTTGTAACCTCTGTCGCTCTCTCGTCTAATTCTTAGGTTCCTCGCTCTATCTAGAAGCTTCTCCTTCGAAAACGAACGAAAGCGACGGGATTGAGAACTGGGTTTTGCTCGTTTTCTTTGCCTCTGTCGAGACGAGAGAGAGAGAGAGAAAAAGAGTTTGATGAGAAAACTTCCCGAACGACCAAGAAATCACGAGCTTTCCCGGAAGGAAAGGAAGGGAAAGAAACCGACGTGGAAAAAATGGAACGAGCTCTCACGAGGAAATTTCATTTCATTTTTTCCTTTCTTCCTTTTTTCTTTTATTACCAAAAGAGTAAATTCAATAATCCAAAACGGATTTCTTCAAGCGTAATCAAAGTGATCTCATCAGATCACATGTCGAGGACATTGGCTTGGTGAAGGTCGGGGTTTGATTGGGCCAGCTAGGCTCGACCGAGTCTGACGAGCGTTTTTGATTGGCTGGCGAGGAGACTCTGAACGTGGAGTTCCCATAATGCCCCTTCACCAGTAGATCCTCCCTTTCTCTTATCCATCGTATCATATACGGACCACAAGAAAAACAATACAATCGAACGAACCATCTCAATAAGCCTGCATTTGTCTTTCTTTAACCATTGTCAACGAAGATTTTAGAGAGCAATTAGCTTTATCAAAATCTTATTCTAAATGTTCTCATGCATGAACAGTAAAATAAATAAAGATGTCGTTTGTTTCTGTGCCTTTTCAAGTTGCTTACTAATGTTTCTATACTTTTTTATTGGCCGATCTAGCCCGTCAACTATATTTGTCACGCCCCAATTCCTCGGGGTCGTAGCAATACTTCCAGGATCCAACTTTAATCAAAGGTTTGCAAAAGAATCCAATTCTTAGGTAACTTGTTCCCAAAGTAGGGCACTACATTCAATTTTTGAACAAGAAGCTTACTACCCATAGATACAAAGGGTAAGTCAGGCCAAAATACAAAAAGGGAAGAGAACAGGAGAAGGCGTAACAAAAGCCTAGAGTCACGGTCGCCGCACAGCTATACAATCAAAAGTCGCGGGGAAAAGAAAAGGGAGAGTACTAATCCTACGTTGCATCCACCGGCTTGGGCCAGTCTCGCACACACGAAGGCTTTGGGTTGTCCACGGTGCCATCCCTTGAGTCGTTTGCCCCGTCAGGGTCTTCAAAGCCGGACTCGTAGCCTCCCTGTGGTACCTCACATCTTTCAACCAACAATTCTAGTTCGGTCTCATGGAAGCCCGTGTACACGCTAATGTGTTGATGTGGGTACCAAATGTGCTTCGTGGTGCTCCAAATCCAACCGGTCGTGCTGTGGAATTCTTGGATTAATCCATCTTCCTTTACTTCTATGTCTATGACATCTCCCATGTCTCTAGGGGGAACGGGGGCTGCCGCCATGCCGTTCTCTTCGTCTTCCTCTTCTTCTTCATCCAAATTGAAGGGGATATCCGGCTCCAGATCCCCCTCCTCCTGATCCTCCTCCTCCTGAGGGTCCCACTCCAGCTCCAGCTCCAGCTCCAGCTGCTGCTCCCAGTCCTCCGGTCCAGAGGTTCCAGCTCCAGTAGATCCCAAGCTTCCTCCTCGTGAGGGTCCTCCTCCATAAGCTCCTCCTCCTCTAGCTGGTCCTCCAAGTCTGATAGGTCCTGAACCGGGTCCATACGGGGGTCCTGGGATGGTGGGGTGGTGGAATGAGATACTTGGTATCCCAGTGAACGAACCCTAATCCTAAATTAGGAACACCCTGCCCTAGGGTCCCTAAATCGACCCTCCCAACTCTCGGGCTTCCGTTGGCCTGTCAGTCGACCCTAGGCAAGCCTAGCTGTAAATCTCTCATCCCAAGGTCCCCAAGCTCCGCGCAGAAACACTCATTACCAACCCAAGTCGAAGAACTCCCCACCTCTAGATTTCTAAGCTAAAGGTAGACTAACGAACGTCATTGGGGTCTAAACAATTTACAGGGTAGGGCAGATCTACAAACGAGAACTTACTTGCGACTATACGGAATTTATGTAGGCATAACTGATTAAATAAAAGCGGCGTAAAATTTAAATACACAAAGCAATACTAGAATTGACTAATTACAATAATAATTTAATGAAATTGAAAAGCAAAAAAGGGCTATTAACTAAATTAATCAAATGCTATGCGAAAGAACATTTAATGATAAATGACTAATTGAATTAAATTGTAGAAATAAATGAGTTAAACAACTCTAAAATTTAAACAAAGGTGTCAAGCCGACACTCCCTTCCCCTCGAGAGGTCCAAACTCTGACCACGCTCGAGCGCAAGTAAACGTACGAGGGCATTTCTCGTAAAACGTGAGATGCCGATCCCTAGGTCGACACTAGTCGAACTAAACCACCTAAGTGGTCAATAATTAACAATTATCCAATACTGCTAACCAATCTAACTAATCAATGAAATTGACGAGTAAACAAGGAATCCTAGCCGTTCTACTCGCCCTAGCCATTTCTAACCGTTTCTACCCGTTTTCTACTAAAACAGTAAATGCGCTTAATAAAGGTTTAGAGTCCACTCACTTGTGAGTTTTCTTGGCTAAATTCCCCTTGCTGCACTCCTGGTTGAAACCAAGGAAAAATTAAATTTCCCCCCCTTTTTTTTTTCTTCCCCTTTTTTTCCTTTTTCTTTTCTTTTTTTTTCTTTTCTTCTCCCTTTTTTTTTCTTTTTTTTTTCTCTTTTCTTCTCCCTTTTTTTCTTTTTTTTTTCTCTTTTCTTCTCCTTTTTTTTTTCTTTTTCTTTTTTCTTCTCCTTTTTCCTTCTGGGCCGTGCGAGCTGGATCTGGGTCGGGCTGGCTGACTGGGCCTGGGCCGGTCGGCTGATTGGCTGGCTGGCTGATTGGACCGGGTCGGCTGGGCCGTTGACTGGGCCGGCTGACTGGGTCGGGTCGGCTGGGCCGTTGACTGGGCCGGCTGACTGGGCTGGGCTGGCGGCCTAGCCCGTTGGCTGTCTTCTGGCTCTGGCTTTGGCGACGGCGACGGCGTCGGCTCCGGCTCCGGCTCCGGCGACGGCGACGGCGACGGCGACGGTCGTCTTCTCCGGCGAACCCTGACTTCGGATCGTGAGTCGGGTCGAGAGGTCTTCTCGGGTTTGGCCGCCGTTCACCGTTCTCCGGCCAAATCGAAGCTCGAGACCGGCTGAATCTGAGAGCTGCTTCGCCGGCGAGTCGAACGGTGGTGGTGGCTTGAGCCGAGGTGGTCGGAGCTGAGAGAAATCCGGCCACAAGGCCGTCGGCTCGTTTTTAGGGTTTCCGAGAGGGTTCGGGGTTTCGAAGCCTCAATCCATGGATTCTAGACCAAACCGAGCGAATTAAACACCATGGACAACAACTAGAAGCTTCAAGGAATCGATTGGTACTAACCAATCGAGCTAAGGAGGTCGGGAAGGAGGAGAACTCACCGAGTATTTGGCTGGTTCTTCCCTGCAGTTTTCTGGAAAATTTTCCAGAAAACCCTAGTCGCGGTGCCTCCTGTCGAGGGCTGGACGCGACGGTACAGGGTGAGTCGGAGCTCGCGGTCGGCGGCGTTGGACAGACGGCGTTGCAAGCTTCACAACGGCACCGGCTATAAGGCGAGAGGAGGTCTGAGCTCGGAGAAAACCGAGCTCAAAATGGGGAGGGAGCTCGGTTTATACCGAGCGAGGCAGGTGGGAAGCGAGCTGAAAATCAGCTCGCCGACGCCACGCGGCAGCCTCCCACTGGCTGCCGTCCCCTCTGGCCAATCGGTTGGTGGCTACAGGCTGGAATGACCGATGAGGCGACCGGAGCAGTGGAATGCACAGTGCATTCTACCTGCTCGACAGAATGTCGCAGAGAAGAGAGAGAGAAAATAGAGAGGAGCGGCTTGCGCGCGTGCTCCGCGCGTGCCGTTCGGTCCGACCCGGTCGGACCGGCAGTGCGCACGGTCGGGCCGGCCGGTTCGCTGGCCGGTTCGGAATTTTAAATTAAAATAATATATTTTTAATTCCCGAAAATTGGAAAATTGCTTTAAAAATTCCTAAAAATTCAGAAAATTTCTGAAAAAATCCCATATTGCAGTTTTTGACATTTTTGGGCCCAAATAAATTTTCCAACATAAATTTTCATTAAATTCCAAGCCTTTCACAATTTTCGCAAAATAAAAAGGAAATTATTAAATTTCCCCGGAAAATTCCTATTTAGCCAAAATCGCGAACCGAACCCGAACGCGGTCATTACAATCTACCCCCTTAAGAAATTTCGTCCTCGAAATTTGCAGCTTCCAAATCTTCAAACAATTGAGGGTATTGTTGCTTCATTGCTTCCTCACTTTCCCAGGTAGCACTCTCTGAGTCGTGATGTTGCCAAACGACTTTGACCAGAGGTGTGACCTTTTTCCTAAGCTTTCGCTCCTTCCTGTCTTCGATCCTTACTGGCCTTTCTGTGTACAAAATTTGATCATCCAAATTGAGATCTTCGTAGCTTAGCACATGCGAAGGATCAGGTTCGTACTTTCTTAGCATAGAAACATGGAAGACGTTGTGAATTTGCTCCAAGTTTGGTGGTAGGGCCAATCGGTATACGGCGACTCCTATCTTTTCCAAGATCTCAAAAGGTCCTACAAACCTGGGACTTAACTTCCCTTTTTCTCTAAAGCATGACGTTCCCTTCTTAGGTGACACTTTCAGGAAGACATGGTCCCCTTCTTGGAATTCCAAGGGTCTGCGTCTTCGGTCCGCATAACTCTTTTGTCGACTCTGAGTTGTCTTCAGCCTTTGTCTGATTACCTTCACTGCATCTTGCGTTTGCTGCACTAGTTCAGGCCCTAAAATCTTCCGTTCTCCTACTTCATCCCAACAAACAGGAGTCCTGCAGGCTCATCCATACAAAGCTTCAAAAGGGGCCATCCCTATGCTTTGTTGGAAGTATATAGGAGTCTTGCATATATTGTTATATGCAAACTCCACTAATGGCAACCAGTCTTCCCATCCTCCCTTGAAATCCAGTATACATGCCCTCAGCATGTCTTCAAGGGTCTGGATTGTTCGCTCAGACTGTCCGTCGGTCTGAGGATGAAAGGCCGTGTTGTACTGTAATTTAGTACCCAGAGTTCCCTGTAGGCTTCTCCAGAAGGAAGCGGTGAATCGAGGATTGCAGTCGGAGGTAATAGTCATAGGCACTCCATGGAGTCTGACTATTTGGGCTACGTAAAGCTCCGCCAATCGGTCTAGGGAAAGATTCTTGCGTACCGCTAGGAAGTGGGCCGATTTGGTCAGTCGGTCCACGATGACCCAAATCATGTCGTGACCCTTTTGACTCCTTGGTAGGCCGGTCACGAAATCCATTGTGATGTGCTCCCACTTCCACTCTGGGATTTCCAAAGGGTTCAAGAGACCTCCTGGCTTGTAGTGTTGTGCCTTCACTTGCTGGCACGTAAGGCATCTGGCCACAAACCTTGCCACGTCCGTTTTCATCCCCTTCCACCAATAGTGGGGCCTCAGGTTCTGATACATTTTAGTGTTCCCTGGGTGGACACTATACTTACTTCGGTGTGCCTCCGACAAGATCTCCTCCTTCAACTCGAGATTGTCGGGCACACAGAGCCTCCCTTGAAATTTTAGAACTTCGTCCTCTGAGACCTGGAAACCAGGTTTCCTCTGTTCTTCTTCAGCCTTCAAGATATCTGCAAGGAAGGGGTCCGAAGACTGCAGTTCCTTAATCTTGGTCCGGATTTGAGGCTCGATCCTTAGTGTGGCCATCAAACAAGTCAGGTGTCTCACTTCAAACTTGAACTCCGAATTCTTCACCTTTTCAAACAACTGTGACTCTTTGGCCAGTAAGGAGGTCAGCGAGGACTTGCGGCTAAGTGCGTCTGCTACGCGGTTTGCCTTTCCGGGATGGTATAAAATTTCGCAGTCGTAGTCCTTTAGGAGTTCCATCCACCTTCGTTGCCTCATGTTCAGTTCCTTCTGCGAGAATAGATACTTGAGGGTCTAGTGATCCGTATAGATTGGGAACTTTTCTCCGCACAGGTAGTGCCTCCAAATCTTAAGTGCAAAAATCACAGCCGCTAACTCCAGATCATGCGTCGGATAGTTTTGTTCGTGCGGCTTTAATTGTCTTGACGCGTAAGCTACGACGCGTCCATGTTGCATTAAAACGCACCCTAGACCTTGGTACGACGCATCACTGTAGACTTCGTAGCCACCCGGTCCTTCTGGGATAGTTAGGACTGGCGCGGTGGTCAACCTCTCCTTCAAAGTCTGGAAGCTTTTCTCGCACCCTTCGGTCCACTCGAACTTCGCCTCCTTTTTCAGTAAACTCGTCAATGGCAGGGATAGGCTTGAAAACTTTTCTACGAACCGTCTGTAGTACCCTGCCAGACCCAGAAAACTACGAATTTCAGTCACCGTCGTGGGTCTCGGCCAATCCATCACCGCTTTAATCTTGGCGGGGTCCACGGAGATCCCATCTCCTGAGACCACGTGACCTAAAAATGCCACTCGATCCAACCAAAATTCGCACTTACTAAACTTCGCGTAGAGCACATGTCCTCGTAGTATCGTCAACACTACCCTTAAGTGTTGCTCATGATCCGCAGGGCTCTTCGAATAGATTAGTATGTCGTCAATGAATACTATGACGAATCTATCTAGATACTCCCTGAATACCCTATTCATCAGGTCCATGAAGGTGGCTGGGGCATTAGTAAGCCCAAATGGCATCACTGTGAACTCGTAATGCCCGTAACGAGTTCGGAAGGCGCTCTTCGGAATATCTTCCTTTTTAATCCTTAACTGATGGTACCCTGTCCTCAGGTCGATTTTTGAAAAGACCTTAGCTCCTTGTAGCTGATCGAACATATCATCAATTCTAGGTAGCGGGTATCTGTTTTTGACCGTTACCTTATTCAGCTGCCTGTAGTCGATGCATAACCTTAGGGATCCGTCCTTTTTCTTCACAAAGAGTACTGGCGCACCCCATGGTGACGCGCTTGGACGAATGAATCCCTTATCCAACAACTCCTGCATCTGCACCTTCAGCTCCTTCAACTTCGAGAGCGACATTCAATAAGGTGTCTTGGAAATCGGTTCTGTTCCAGGGGGTACTTCGATTGCGAACTCGACTTCCCTCTCAGGAGGTAATCCAGGCAATTCTTCCGGAAACACGTCGGGAAACTCTTGAACCACTACGATCTCCTCTAACCTCGGTCCTTCGACCGTCGTGTTTACCACACTAGCGAGGTAGCCTTGACAGCCATCCTCTAACAACCGGGTTGCTTCCAAGGAGGAAACAACTATGGTTGAAGGTCTTCCGTGACTTCCGACGAAGTCGTAACTCGAGTCTGTCAACGGGCAGAACCTTATCACTTTTCTGGAGCAGTCTACCGTAGCTTTCTGCTTGGTCAACCAATCCATGCCAATAATCACATCATAATCATGCAGGTCTAATACAGCCAAGTCGATTAACCCCTTTTTCCCGCTAAATTCTATCTCACACCCTGGGCACCCATTAATAGATAACATGTGAACATGCAGAGGGGTCGAGACATTGAGAACGACGGCTAAAGGCTCCACAGTTAACCTTACCAGCTCTACAAAGCGCTCAGCTACAAACGCATGGGTAGCTCCCGTATCGAAAAAGGGCATAAGCTGGATAAAACGGTGCAGGGAGACGGTACCTGTTATAACTCCTCTTGAGTTCTGAGCTTCATTCCGGGTCACCGCATAAACTCTCCCTTGCGCCGAGGGTCGATCCAAAAGGAGGGGTGGTGCCATTCCTGCCAGCTGTCCCACTTGCTGCTGGGGTTGCGCCCTAATCACGCGCTGGGGGCAATCTCGAACCATGTGGCCCAACTGGCCACAGCCAAAGCATCCCTCATTCCTGGTGGGACACGGTCCTGCCTTGTGGGTCTTCCCACACTGGCGGCACCAGCTCTCCTGACGGAAAGGGGGTTTCTTGACCCCACCATTCCGTGTAACGGGGAAGGGTTTCCTTGACCCTGACATCGGCTTCTTTCCTTGTCGGAAGTTGTTATTTCTCCCCGTGAAGGATCGCGACCCGGACGCCACAGTTCTCTCGTTCAGATCCTTCTCCACCATCTGAGCCTTAGTGTATACCTCCTTGTAATCCTGCAGATTGAAAGGTGCAAGCTGAGTCTTGATCTCGGGTTTTAGTCCTTCTCGAAACCTCTTTGCACGGTCTACTGGGTCTTCGATTAACTTCTTGCCATACTTGGCTAAGGCAGTATACTTTGCTTCGTACTCAATCACCGTCATGCTGTTCTGGCGTAGCTTCTGGAATTCGGCTAGCTTTGCATCCCTAGCTGACTCAGGGAAGTACTGCTCGTTGAATGTCTCAACAAAAACCTCCCAAGTCGGTACTACGCCTCCTGGGAAGACGGTGCCTTTAGTGGCCCTCCACCAATGATTGGCATTTCCCTGCAGTTGGTACACCGCCAGGGTCACTCGGTCTTCATCAGAACACTCCATGACCTCGAAGATCTTTTCTAACTCCAGCAGCCATTCGGCTGCCGCTTCAGGGTCTCCCATCCCTGTAAAAACTGGGGGTTTCAGCTTCAGGAATTGCCCGACCTGCCTTTGCTTCCTCTTTTCCCCATTTGCACCTCCGGCTGCGGGGGCAGGAGCTGGGGCTTCCACTCCCCGCTCCTCGGCTCTTACGGCGGGCCCCTGGGCTCCGGTAGCATTTTCGTTCCGCATTGCAATTATCACGGCGTTTACAGCAGCGGCGATTGCAGCTTCTTGGTTTCTAGCTTGCTGGCGGACTTCCTCCCGTAGGTCTTCCACAGACTGTACTAGTCCTTCAACGCGGGGGTCTCTTTGAGGTTCAGCTCCCTCCACCCCTAATCGACCAATCGTCGCCCTCCTTCGCGGAGGTCTCCCCAGTCTGACCATCTGGCCTTCCTGTTAACGGCATCACAATGCTTTTATGATCCTTTTGCGGATTTAATCAGGCGATCATAGTAACGCATGATCCACAGAAGTAAGTTTGTTTTCAAACAAACCGCTACCCTTGGCGAGAGGAGCACAGTATATAAACATACTATCACAGTATTCGAGACTGTCTACTCGCACCCCTTGTCCAACGAAATAGGACGTGCTTGACCTCGCAGGTCAAAAGTCGACACCTCGTCAGATACTCGACTACGGTGCATCAGTGGCCGCCCTCCTTGGCACCACGCACCTTCGCCATTATGGCGGTGACATGATCAAATCCTCTCCCAAGGAGGTCGATGTCACAAACGAACGAGACACAGCCTCCAGAGCCTATAAGTAGGCTACCCGCCTTACGGCACCACAAGTCCAAGTCCAGCCTTGCTGCACACGTTCTAGACCGCGTCAACTTAGCTAGACTAGACTACCAAATCATCCGTCGTACGTCTGATTTCGTCGCACCTATCTTCCATTGGGTTGACGGAATCAAATGTAGACGTGTCCTATGGTCTCTAGTCACATGCTCGACCCTGCAGTGCACGTCCCATACCGTGCCGACATGGCCTGACAGGTGACACCAATCCTACGGTCAGGTGGGGGCCTTGAGCTAGTCTAAGTCTGGTCTCTAAATTTTACGGTCAGACTTATCCCTAGCTTGTTGCTCTTCACCCTGGTCTGACAGTCCGGTCTTCCTTGACCGAGTCTGTCGCTCCTTATCACTCCGTTAAAGGGTAACCTTTCCTAGGTCACAACCTTGCTCTGATACCAAGCTGTCACGCCCCGAATCCTCGGGGTCGTAGCAATACTTCCAGGATCCAACTTTAATCCAAGGTTTGCAAAAGAATCCAATTCTTAGGTAACTTGTTCCCAAAGTAGGGCACTACATTCAATTTTTGAACAAGAAGCTTACTTCCCATAGATACAAAGGGTAAGTCAGGCCAAAATACAAAAAGGGAAGAGAACAGGAGAAGGCGTAACAAAAGCCTAGAGTCACGGTCGCCGCACAGCTATACAATCAAAAGTCGTAGGGAAAAGAAAAGGGAGAGTACTAATCCTACGTTGCATCCACCGGCTTGGGCCAGTCTCGCACACACGAAGGCTTTGGGTTGTCCACGGTGCCATCCCTTGAGTCGTCTGCCCCGTCAGGGTCTTCAAAGCCGGACTCGTAGCCTCCCTGTGGTACCTCACATCTTTCAACCAACAATTCTAGTTCGGTCTCATGGAAGCCCGTGTACACGCTAATGTGTTGATGTGGGTACCAAATGTGCTTCGTGGTGCTCCAAATCCAACCGGTCGTGCTGTGGAATTCTTGGATTAATCCATCTTCCTTTACTTCTATGTCTATGACATCTCCCATGTCTCTAGGGGGAACGGGGGCTGCCGCCATGCCGTTCTCTTCGTCTTCCTCTTCTTCTTCATCCGAATTGAAGGGGATATCCGGCTCCAGATCCTCCTGATCCTCCCTCCTGAGGGTCCCACTCCAGCTCCAGCTCCAGCTGCTGCTCCCAGTCCTCCGGGTCCAGAGGTTCCAGAGAGGTTCTAGCTCCAGTAGATCCCAAGCTTCCTCCTCGTGAGGGTCCTCCTCCATAAGCTCCTCCTCCTCTAGCTGGTCCTCCAAGTCTGATAGGTCCTGAACCGGGTCCATACGGGGGTCCTGGGATGGTGGGGTGGTGGAATGAGATACTTGGTATCCCAGTGAACGAACCCTAATCCTAAATTAGGAACACCTCTGCCCTAGGGTCCCTAAATCGACCCTCCCAACTCTCGGGCTTCCGATGGCCTGTCAGTCGACCCTAAGGCAAGCCTAGCTGTAAATCTCTCATCCCAAGGTCCCCAAGCTCCGCGCAGAAACACTCATTACCAACCCAAGTCGAAGAACTCCCCACCTCTAGATTTCTAAGCTAAAGGTAGACTAACGAACGTCATTGGGGTCTAAACAATTTACAGGGTGGGGCAGATCTACAAACGAGAACCTACTTGCGACTATACGGAATTTATGTAGGCATAACTGATTAAATAAAAGCGGCGCAAAATTTAAATACACAAAGCAATACTAGAATTGACTAATTACAATAATAATTTGATGAAATTGAAAAGCAAAAAAGGGCTATTAACTAAATTAATCAAATGCTATGCGAAAGAACATTTAATGATAAATGACTAATTGAATTAAATTGTAGAAATAAATGAGTTAAACAACTCTAAAATTTAAACAAAGGTGTCAAGCCGACACTCCCTTCCCCTCGAGGGGTCCAAACTCTGACCACGCTCGAGCACAAGTAAACGTACGAGGGCATTTCTCGTAAAACGTGAGATGCCGATCCCTAGGTCGACACGAGTCGAACTAAACCACCTAAGTGGTCAACAATTAACAATTGTCCAATACTGCTAACCAATCTAACTAATCAATGAAATTGACGAGTAAACAAGGAATCCTAGCCGTTCTACTCGCCCTAGCCATTTCTACCCGTTTTCTACTAAAACAGTAAATGCGCCTAATAAAGGTTTAGAGTCCACTCACTTGTGAGTTTTCTTGGCTAAATTCCCCTTGCTGCACTCCTGGTTGAAACCAAGGAAAAATTAAATTTCCCCCCCTTTTTTTTTTCTTCCCCCTATTTTCTTTTTTTTCTTTTCTTCTCCCCTTTTTTTTTTCTTTTTTTTCTTTTCTTCTCCCTTTTTTTTCTTTTTCTTTTCTTTTTCTCTTTTCTTCTCCTTTTTTTTTTCTTTTTTTTCTTTTTTATTCTCCTTTTTCCTTCTGGGCCGCGCGAGCTGGATCTGGGCCGGGCTGGCTGACTGGGCCTGGGCCGGTCGGCTGATTGGCTGGCTGGCTGACTGGACCGGGTCGGCTGGGCCGTTGACTGGGCCGGCTGACTGGGCCTGGCTGACTGGGCTGGGCTGCTGGGCTGGCTGCCTAGCCCGTTGGCTGTCTTCTGTCTCTGGCGACGGCGACGGTCGTCTTCTCCGGCGAACCCTGACTCCGGATCGTGAGTCGGGTCGTGCGTCGGGTCGAGAGGTCTTCTCGGGTTTGGCCGCCGTTCACCGTTCTTCGGCCAAATCGAAGCTCGAGACCGGCTGAATCTGAGAGCTGCTTCGCCGGCGAGTCAAACGGTGGTGGCGGCTTAAGCCGAGCTGGTCGGAGCTGAGAGAAATCCGGCCACAAGGCCGTCGGCTCGTTTTTAGGGTTTCCGAGAGGGTTCGGGGTTTTGAAGCCTCAATCCATGGATTCTAGACCAAACCGAGCGAATTAAACACCATGGACAACAACTAGAAGCTTCAAGGAATCGATTGGTACTAACCAATCGAGCTAAGGAGGTCGGGAAGGAGGAGAACTCACCGAGTCTTTGGTTGGTTCTTCCCTGCGGTTTTCTGGAAAATTTTCCAGAAAACCCTAGTCGCGGTGCCTCCTGTCAAGGGCTGGCGGCGACGGTACAGGGCGAGTCGGAGCTCGCGGTCGGCTGCGTTAGACAGACGGCGTTGCAGGCTTCACAACGGCACCGGCTGTAAGGCGAGAGGTGGTCTGAGCTCGGAGAAAACCGAGCTCAAAATGGGGAGGGAGCTCGGTTTATACCGAGCGAGGCAGGTGGGAAGCGAGCTGAAAATCAGCTCGCCGACGCCACGCGGCAGCCTCCCACTGGCTGCCGTCCCCTCCGGCCGTCCCCTCTGGCCAGTCGGTGGGTGGCTACAGGCTGGAATGACCGATGAGGCGACTGGAGCAGTGGAATGCACAGTGCATTCTACCTGCTCGACAGAATGTCGCAGAGAAGAGAGAGAGAAAAGAGAGAGGAGCGGCTCGCGCGCGTGCTTCGCGCGTGCCGTTCGGTCCGACTCGGTTGGACCGGCAGTACGCACAGTCGGGCCGGCCGGTTCGCTGGCCGGTTCGGAATTTTAAATTAAAATAATATATTTTTAATTCCCGAAAATTGGAAAATTGCTTTAAAAATTCCTAAAAATTCAGAAAATTTCTGAAAAAATCCCATATTGCAGTTTTTGACATTTTTGGGCCCAAATAAATTTTCCAACATAAATTTACATTAAATTCCAAGCCTTTCACAATTTTCGCGAAATAAAAAGGAAATTATTAAATTTCCACAGAAAATTCCTATTTAGCCAAAATCGCGAACCGAACCCGAACGCGGTCATTACAATATTTGATCGTTACTTTTCCGGGATTAACTATTTTGTTATGCAAGTAAATCGAAATGCTGATGCGACCATTAATTTGTCTTATTAGTTGGACGTGTCATTCTAGACGGCTTTTAATTTTAACTTTATCAGAAAATTTGTGTAACTAATCTACAACAAGATAAATATATTTAAGGATAAATAAAATGAAAATAAATAAAAATATACAAATATAAAAGATGTACAAATTTCGACAAAGGAAAATGACAAAAAATGAAACTATTTTTTTAAGTGAGAGGATTAAAAAAATCAACATCGATACTCTGTCGGTTTCACACAAAATGAATGATTAAAAAAATATTTTTTAAAAAATGATCACTTATACTGTATATGATAATTAGTAAATGAAAAGTATTTTTTATTATTGCCAATAATTTACGTCCAAATATTTCTGTGGATGATGACAATAGTTGTTCGACTATTCAATTTTGTAAGGGTATAAGCAATTTTTTTTTATAAAGCAAAATGTCTTTCAAACGGAGCTTAACTTTCAAATTAGCACTTTTAAGCAATATTTCATTGAAACAGCAAGTTGGAGGCCATATCCTGCAGTTTTGAAGAAAAGCTTGGAAGCCAGGACAAAACCACTCACTTAACATGAGTAATCTGGTCTTTTTCTTATCTAAGCTTTCAATTGAAAATTACCATGAAATATAGTTGTGCAATTTCAAGTCAACACGACACATTAAAAATCCATATAGTTTTTCTCCATTAAACATCAGCTTTATTTAGTTGGGGTACTTGATGCATTTCATTTAAATTAAACAATGAAAGGCTGCCATAGACATCTCGAAAGATATTAAGGATTTAATTGGACCAACCAAAAGTTTCGGGCGATGGCGAATACTTACTCAAATTCGATTCGATTCAATCAATTGAAGGTTTGAATATAACACTCCACATGGATAAAAGTAAGTTCACATGGTATTATCTGTTACATCAATAAAAACTGCATGTTCTTTACATCTCCTCTCAAAGAAGGCATGAGATGTTGATCCAGAGCATTTTTCCAATACACTACCGGGTGCAAATAGTATGGAAATAATTGTGAAATGGGATCTTCCCAAAGGTCTTCCCATGATTTTTTCTTGTACCGCGACTTCAAACCTTAAACATCGCACTATTCGAGAAAAGCTAGCTCTGCAATGAAAATCAGAAATCACAAGATTGAGGTTGGCGAGAACTAAGGTAATATTCAATAGCACATGCAAACTTCACATCTTACCGTCTCCTGGAATGCTCCCAACGTTTTGACATTAAGATCGCGAAGTTGCTCTAAGGTGACTGCTGAGAGTGGCATATCCAAGGGTACTCGAAAGCAAAGCTCACGTGAGACTTGCCTCATGGTCGGTCGGAGACTTGGATTGGCTTGCAAGCACTCGAACGCTAGCTTTGCGATCATGACCACATCTTGCGCATCTTGAAGGCCAAGTCTAGAAGGAGTGAGACGTTGATCCAACACATCCTTCAACATCAGCGGCTCAGCTCGAGTGGACAATAAACATTCTTGAAAGACATGATCTCCTGGGTGCTTTCCCATGATTGTCTCTAATGCGACGACTCCAAAGCTATACACATCACACTATTCGGTAGGAACCGTAGAATAAGCCAGCTCTGCAAGTGGAGAGTCCACTATTTTTTTTTTTTATCTTGATCATAAGTTGTAATCAAGTCGACAATTTTACTTCCCATGACATGAAGTTTGACAATTACAAGCACAGATATCTACTTAATCTACACCTACAACACTAATTCGAGTATGGGAGTTTACGCTTTGGCAAAGTTCAAATTTTTTGTTCGACGCTTAAAATACTAGCATCTTCTAGGTAACACAGACTTAATATCCTTGAAATGGACTAATTATGATGTTTTTCTGATTTGCCAATTTTCACTTATGAGGGACATCGAATGCTTTTTCATCAAGACTGAAGTTGAAAGCTCTAAATAAGTATAATTCCATAAGACGATTAAATAGCTAATGAACCACACTAAAACTAGTCGAAGTTCAATTGTAGAAGCATGACACCGAATGCCATTGAAACTGAACAAGAAATTGGGGAGTACCTGGAGCAATATATCCAATGGTGCCAGCAATAGCCGTCCAGTTTGATGAATCTGGCCTCAACAGTCTTGCAGTGCCAAAATCAGAAACATAAGCCTCATAATCAGGATCCAATAAAATGTTGTTACTGGTCAAGTCTCGATGAACCAATGGAGGACAACAGTCATGATGCATATAGGACAATGCATCCGCAACTCCTCGGACCACATTTATCCTCTTGTCCCATTGAAATTCTATCGCTCTTTGATCATCGTTCAAAGTTTTTCTCAAGCTTCCTCTTTCCACATACTCATACACCAAAAAATGGCATTGGGCATGAGAGCAGAAGCCATAGAACTTCACAATGTTGCGATGGCGAATATTTGTTAAGGCTTGAATTTCCCTTTCAAATGATACCAAATTGACGATCTCAGTATCTTCTTGGGATGAAGAGATTTGCTTGATAGCATATGTTTGACCTTTTGATATCTCGGCTTTATAAACGATTCCATATGCTCCTTCACCTACATAGTACTTGGAGTCAAATCCTTCGGTGGCCTCAACGATGCGGTCATAGAAAACTCTGCCGTCATAGCTCAAAATATGCGTGAAACCCAAATCATTTGCTCGCTCGTCATTCTTTCTCTTCATAATCCTTCTTTGATGATGATTCACAATTACAAGAAAAATTAAGGTGCAAGAGATAAGGAGAAACCCCAAGAACGAGAGAATAAGGATAACCGTGATTTTAGCTCCAATATGCCAATTACGTTTCTTATTCCCAGTAGAGTTGCACTTCGGCAAACCAACGACATTTCCACAAAGCCCTTTATTACACTGAATCGCCTTAAATGGAGCCTCATTGAAAGCCTTGACATCAGGCAGAGGACCTTCCAGGTCGTTGTAGGATATATCAATAGAAGTCAAGGCCAACATATCACCAAAAGCATGTGGGATGGAGCCAGACAGGCTATTGTGGGAGACATTTAGGACTTGCAAGTTTCTCGGTTTCGCAAGCTCTCTCGGTATATTTTCTGACAAAATGTTATAACTGAGATCAAGAACCTCGAGAAATTGTGCGTTGCCTATCTCAGGAGGAATGCTTTTCCGAAATTCGTTTCTGCTAAAGTTCAAGCTCAACAAGCTTTTGCATGAGCCTAGCTGCTCCGGTATCGATCCACTCAGATTGTTTGATGCTAAGTTTAGATATTGCAGATGGGATAAAAGTCCAATCTCAATCGGGACATTTCCTATGATCGCGTTGCAGCTGAGGTCAAGTTTGAACAACATTGACAGGTTTCCCATTTCTCTTGGAATCTCTCCGCTTAAATTATTTGAAGAAAGGTCTAGCCGCTGTAATTGAGCCATCCTTCCAAATATCACGGGTATCTCACCTGAGAGGTCGTTGTTCGATATACTTAAGCTCGTCAAATTGCGACAATGCTCCCATTTCCACGAAAGTTCGCCTGTCAAACGATTGTGGCTCAAGTCCATGAAATTTAGATGCGGATAAACTCCAAAAGCATCTGCTATGTTTCCCGTAAGTTGGTTTTTTTCAAGCCTCAATCTGAATAATGTCCTACAATTTTTTAGGCTCGTGGGGATGGGACCAGTGAAATGATTATTGTTGATGGAGAAATTTTGCAATGCTCTCCCAAGGCATACATCTTCAGGTAGCTCCCCTTCTAGTTCATTATCACTCAAGTGCAAATTAGTTAATCGTGTTAACTTATTGAATTCAGAAGGCAAGGAACCAATGAATTTATTGTAATCAAGGCTCAGATGAGTTAGATTGGCTAGGCTTCCAATTGATGCAGGGATTGGACCAGTGAGTTTGTTTTGTGATAGACCAAGTTTAGCAAGAGAAGTGAGTTTTTTTATTTCTGAAGGTATAGGTCCCGAAAGTTCATTTTGCCACAATAAAAGAGACTTCAAACTCCCCAAATCACATATCTCTCTCGGAATTGAGCCAGTGAGTTTGTTTTCATATAGATAAAGTTCGACAAGAGAAGTGATCCTTCCGATTTCTGAAGGTATGGGCCCTGAAAGTTCATTTTGCCACAAGGAAAGAGTCTTCAAACTCCCCAAATCACATATCTCTCTCGGGATTGAGCCAGTGAGTTTGTTTTCATTTAGATGAAGTTCGATAAGAGAAGCGAGCCTCCCGATTTCTGAAGGTATGGGCCCCGAAAGTCCATTTTGACACAAGAAAAGAGACTTCAAACTCCTCAAATCACATATCTCTCTCGGAATTGAACCATTAAAGCTATTCTGCGACAGGCTGAATACCGTTAAATTGCCTAATTTTCCAAGAGAACTAGGAATGGGCCCAGAAAGTTGGTTTTTCCTTAAATGAATATGAATCAGGCTGCTCAAGTTCCCTATTGAAGTAGGGATAGGACCGGTGAAATTGTTCATGGAAAAACCAAGTTCCAAAAGAGAATCCAATCGTCCAATCTCTTGAGGGATGTGTCCACTCAGGTTATTTCCACATAGGTGCAAATAGTGAAGACTCTCCAGCATACCTATACTCGGAGGAATCTCCCCAGACAGTTCATTGAAGCAAAGATTAAGAAAGTTGAGTTTGGAAAGGTTACCGATACTTGAGGGAATGGAGCCATAGATCGAATTGTTGGAAAGCTCAAAGGTAACCACACTGGTTAAGCGCGAGAAGTTGAGGCCCTCCAGGGTTCCTCTCAAACCGAGACCGGAAAGATTTAGATGGGAGATTGCTTCGAAGCCGTTGCAAGCGACACCTGTAAAGCGGCAAGGATTGTTGCCGTGCCACGAAGAGAGGAGAGACTGGCTACGATTGTCAAGAGTACATCTCCAATTCAGGAGAGCCTCTGCTTCTTCCTTATTCTCGGTCGCGTCAGAAACGCCTGCACCATGAAATGAAGTGGTGCCAACCAAGAAGAGCGGAAAGAAGAGCGAGAAGAAGGAGACAGCTATAAGAGATTGAGAGGACAACAAAAAGGAAGAAGCCATGATTTGGAGGGGTGTTTGGGATTTGGGAGGTGGGAGATTGGTTCAGGCCAACATACTGCTAAAAAGATCGGTGACTATACTTATAGATGGGAAAATCATTCCCGAATCTTGCGATGACAATTCCTATTACTACTGGACGCGTTTTCCAGGTGAATGGCTCCTTCCCATTGACGGTATATTTACGAAGTAAAAGTCCTTTCCCTCTTCTAGTAAGTTTAGCGTGACGCCGTGGATGAAAGTCTCCATCGTGGGGCACGCTTGACTTATTTTCCCAAGTCTTCCTTGAGATACACATGTCAAGCATATTTGTGGAGAATGGTTTATGTTGACCGTGGCTGGTTATATGGCTCAACATCAACATGTAAAGATTTTGTATAGATGAGTTTCCTTAAGATTTTGTAATACTTTGTAGAAATTCACCAAATTTCGATCGTGCATAAATTTTTTTCGTTTGACATCCGATTGGCTTGGTTCCACTTCCAGCGAAACGGTTCTATAATGTGCACGTCATAAAAATTCAATATAAGAATTACTAAAAAGAGCCGTAAATCTATTGTAATTATATCAATTCACGATTAGAGTAGATATCGTCAAAAATTTTATGTGAAAGAAAGCTCCAAGTTTCCACTGATCTAAAGCAGTCTCAACTTGAAAATAAAAAACTTGCTGATAATTCTCCAAATGAAATACCGCAACGAGAGAATGACTCAACGGAGGAAATGAGAGACGACACATACAGAGCGAAGGAAGGGACGGCCGCGGGATAGGAGAAGAGGTGAAGTCAATAAAAGCTGAACTTCTTCAAGTCAATGCCTAAAGCAAAACTCCTGAAGAATGGGGTCCCCGGGGGACAACTTCCAAGGAGATTGGTTGAGTCAGACAAACGATGGGATTACCATAAGAAATCTCGCACCTACCACTAGTCGCTTTTCATACCACTAGTCGTAAAACACATGGGTCGTAAAGGATAATTGAGACTCTTTTTAGGGCCTGTTACTTTTCTGCTTCATCCTCATGCCACATCACATCACATTGTATGAATCACGTTTTCAGAAAAATAAGATAATTATTTAATCAAAAGAAAATTTTTGAATGTGTTTATTTCATGAAAAATATAAAGTTCGAAAACTTAAACATAATTAGCTATATAATTAAAAAAGATGAATCGGCAAAAAAAAAAACCACCGACAACAAAAATACTTAGACATTATTTCTGGTGCTGATAATGCAAATATTTTCTGTTGGTTAATCATTTTAAGGAACATAAACAATCATTTTTGTAGAAAATATGTCTTCAAGATAATTGATTTTAGGTGAAATAAATGCACCATCCATTTACAAAATGAAATCTCTTTTTTTTTTTAAATCACAAAACGTACTATGTTTGGGTTTGTCTTGTGGTAAAAACTACTCGAGTCTATTGTGTTGACAGACATTTGGTGATCGGATGATGGTTTTTAGAAGCTGTTTATTTCGTAAAAGATCAATAATTATAAAATATTCATCTAGAAATAATCATTTGTAAAAATGGAAGAACAAAAAATATTTTTTTAGACAAAAAAAATATTTGATAATGAAAGTATTTCTATCAATTAGTTATTTCAAGTAAACAATGCATTTTTAGACAAAAATTTCCTCAACGTTCATTTTTTGCCAAACAAATGCACTCTAGACTGTGTATCTTTTTTTTTTTTCGAACTCAAATGGAACTTTATTGTCACAAATAAATTAAGTATATAACCCTGTTATGACAACTCCATTTAGAAAGTACAATATAAAGTAATATCTCCACGGGTAAACAATGTTGAATGACTATTTAACAAGACCAAATATAATATGGCAGCCCATTTTTGACGGGCATGTGATTTACTATATGGACATGAATATAGAACATTTGTGCGAATAAGCACAATTGCAATAGGTTTACGAATTCTTTTAGAAATTCTTATCTTGAATCTTTATCACGTGCACAATATAGAACCATTTCATTGGAATTGGAACCGGGCTAATCCAATGTTGGATGAAAAAAATTATGCATTACCAAAATTTGGTGCATTTATACAAAGTATTGTTTGGAAAAGAGAATGTCATCAACCACCTCTAGGATAATATGGAGGTTAGTCTCTCAGAACCTTGATTCCATGGAGTGTACTTTTTCTTTTCAGCACCCAACTCATCTAAACAAAACCTTTGTGTGTCGATGTTGAGCCATATAACCAGCCACGGTCAATATAAAACCATTCTCCATGAACCCGCTTGATATGTGAATCTCAACGAAGATTCTAAAAAGTATAAGTCAAGCATGCCCCGCAAATCAAAACTTTGCATGCTTTTGCGCTAATTCCGCATTATCTCCCACGGTGCATGCTCAACTTACTGAAGAGGAAAATGAATTTTACCTCACAAATATACCGCTGATGAGAGGATCCATTCAGAACCAGCTGCGTAACATGGGACAGTAAGTGTCCATGCCAATTATTTTATGTTAAAATTAACTGGATGGACTGAATTGGCACAAGTACAAAAGATTTAGAACTCAATTGACAAAAATAATAATATTTATGATTGAATTGGTATAATTGTATTATTTTTCAAATATTTTTCTTAATTTTCTCAAGACTCGAGTGTCTGGTCTATGAAGAAAGCTTGGGAGCCGGATTCATTTTTGCATGGTAATATTTGTGGTTCCCTATCTTGGAGGGAAAATAGCATTAACAAGAATATGAGTAGGTCACTTCAAGGGGACCTTGGCTTCCAATTCTGGAACTGGAGTTTAGTGAAAAGCTCAAAGTTCTGTTTGCAAGTTATTTAGGTTGATTCGTGAGTCTTCTCATCTTGGGTAGGTCTTTCAGTTGACGCAAGTGTATTGGTAAACTTTCATAAATGGATTACTGTTCGAAGTAATTGTAGATATTAACTTGTTTTGAACATTAAATATGACCTTCGCAAATCAAATTCTTCGGATTTACAACCTATATCCGCAGGAAATTTAACTCAAGAGCTACAATGCTATTACCTTAATTACTGATGTTGGTACATGTACAAATCACGAGCATTGTTTGGACATGTGAAATATTTGGAACAGATTAGACTGTACTTATCTTTTGACTGAAGATATGATTTGAGAAATGAAATAGAGGGTAATAGATGGAGAGGTGAGAAAAATTAGGAAAGAAAAGGGGGTGGATAGTATTCAAATAGTGATGACTATGCGCACAGTGCTTTGCGATTATCTACATTTTAAAGTTCATGTGCCATGAATGAGTGTTTTGTAAGAAAAGAACGAAGAGACTACACGAAGAACGGGAAAGCAACTTTCGGATTAATATGAACCTCGTCTCAATAGCCTTTTCATTATACGTGGGAGTACATAATTGATTTATAAAGCGACACATTGAATATCTAGAAAAACTAAAACATACATCCCATTAAAGTCTTAAACAAGTATCTAATAAAATTACACTACGTCATTTTGTGGTCCCATTTTGGAAATCAGGCATTTTATCTTTTGCATTTTGTTCTTTAGCATTATGCAGTATTTTTGGTAATGAACCAGGTTTTGATTTTGCATGATCTCCCATCCGACGTGTGGTCAAATCGATTCCGTTACTGCCGGTGCTGACGATTGAAGACAGCTTGGTACTTCCCCATCATGGAGAGAAAACAAAGCGGCAACAAGAATATGAGTTGGTTACTTCAGGGGAACCTAGGCATCCGCTGCTAGAACAAGAATCCGGTGAATTTAGGTTGAGTTTTCTCGTCTTGGTCGGGTCTTTCAGTTGACGCAAGTCCATGAATAAAGAAGATTCACAAATAGATTTTGGTTCCAAGTGATTCAAAATGTTATATATATTTTTTAATAACAAATTCCCTTAACATATCACAAATAAAGAGCTCACAACCTATACTCGCAGCAAGTTTAACTCAAACACTACGGAACTGTCACTTTGATTAGTAAGGTCTGTCCATATATAAATTACGTGTATTTTTTTTTTGGTAAGGTAAGAGTATATTGATCTTTAAGTGCCAAATGTACAAAAAGAGAAACTGGTACTACAAACCTACACTTACACCCATCATGAGCTAAATGAAGGAGTACCATGGATCTCAAACACTAAGAGCACAAATAAAGCAAAAAACTGAAAATTACAACATAATTACAAGAAAATAGAATTTTCTAGTCCCCAATTGTGCTGAATTCTTCTATTCTTGGATGTATCAATAACATTACTTTGAGTCCGAGCAAAATCCCTTACTAGTTTGACGAGTCGCATCTTCATGGCAGGGAGGAACCGATCACGATTCCTAAACAAAATGTTGTTCCGAGTTTTCTATATAATATGGCACATTGCCCCCAGCGCAAACCTCGCAATCCTTTGGAAGAATTGGTTGTCGGAAATGTGAGTTGTCACCCATGTGATGGTGTTGGTCCAGTTGCCATTATGCCAGTCTACCAAGTAGTTTCTCGACCAAAATAGAGCCAGACGATACGTGATCGAGCACCCAAAGAAAAGATGGTCCACCGAGTCCGGTCTTAAATGACAAAAAGCACAAGTTGCATCGGTAATTCTACCATGAGACATGAGAATAACCTGAGTGAGAAGCCTTTTCTTAGTCGCCAACCACAAGAGGAATTGATGTCTAGGAGTAATATGTTTGTCCCAAATAAACTTGGCCCAAGGAACCTATGCACTTCTCGGTCCAATAGCATCCCAAGCTATAGATGTAGAGAACTTGCGTGAAGCACAACCCATCCATAAAAGACGATCTTGATGGTTAGTAATTACTGGGAGGTCATCACCCCAAGCCATTAACGCCTCCATGAGAATAGAGTGAGAATCTTGGCTTTGCAAGAGTTCAGCAAGTGTAGCATTTCTCAGATAACCCGACAAATAGATTTGTCGGTTAGTGAATAACATATTTAAGGGGTCATGAGCATGCCATGAATCAAACCACAATGAAGTAGATAAGCCATTACCCACATGCCAACGAAACAAATGTCTAAACTCATTTCCCAAATCAATAAGTTTCTTCCAAGTCCAAGAGCAAAAGGTAGGTCTACGTACCTCCCAGAAATTTCTATTCTTGAGAAAGTTGGAATGGATCCAAATGCACCAAAGAGATTCTTTGTCTGAAAATAGGGACCAAATATGCTTGAGCATAGAAGCCTTATTGTTCTCCTTAAGGCGTCTGATACCAAGTCCCCCCTCCTCCTTAGGGAGGCATACATCCCGCCATGACACTTTAGCTCCACCAGAACCCAAGGCTGGCCCCTTCCATAAAAACTGCCGAAGGACTTTTTCTATGCAATCAATTACCGAGATGGGTAATATAAAGATATTAGACCAGTAAACCTGGATTGCATGAAGGACATACTTTATCAATTGAAGCCGATCAGCAAATGATAGGAAGCGTTGAGTCTAGGATTGAGTTCTCTTGGTAATGGCGTTCACCAAAGAGATACAATCAGCTTTCCCCAACCTAACTGCTACCACGGGCACTCCAAGGTAACGGAAAGGTAAAGAGCCTAATCTAAAGTTTAAAAGTGTGACAATACCGTGCAGATCGGTGGGGTTACCTGAGAGGTAGACTTCACTCTTTGAAGGATTTGGAAATAAACCAGACCACTTCGAGAAAGTGTCAATGGCCGACTTTAAGCATGAAACTGAGGCTACATTCGCTTGGCAAAACAACAATACATCATCGGCAAAAAAGAGATGTGTCAACTCGGTGGACTTGCATCTCCAATAGTAATTGAAGTCATGGCCTCTAGTCCGATTGAAGATTAATCCAGAAAATACTTCCATAATCATAGTAAATAAGTAGGGAGAGATCGGATCTCCCTGCCTTAGCCCCCTCGAACTAGGAAAGAAACTGTGCAACTCTCCATTAATGGAAATCGAAAATTTAGGAGTCTGAACACATACCATCAAAAGTTTAATGATCATCGGAGGGACACCAAAAATAATGAGCGTCGCCTCCAAGAAACCCCAATCGACGGTATCATAAGCTTTCCTAAAATCAACCTTTACGACACATTTTGGAGAATAAGTATCATGATGGAAACCTGCAAATAGCTCCTGCGCCAATAGGATATTATTTGAAATCTTCATTCCTTTGACAAATGCAGCTTGAGCCCCACCAATCAACGATGGAAGCACCTTGGTAATTCTGTTTGCCATAATTTTTGTGATGCATTTATATATGATATTGCAACATGAAATCGGCCTAAAATCACTCACAGAAGATGCATTTGAACACTTGGGGACTAAGGCAATTATAGTGGCATTCAACTAGCGCAGCAACTTTCCAGTGTGAAAGAAGTCCAGAATGGCCGAGGTAAACAGTGGCCCTACAATGTCCCAATTCTTCTTAAAGAACTTAGCATTAAAACCATCGGGTCCCGGAGCCTTACCCGCAGCCAATGAGAAGAGGGTAGACCGCACTTCTTGCTCAGTAAAGGGAGACATCAAGGAATCCTGTTGAAAGGTACTCAGTTTACATTGGAGACAGCTAGCAATTTCTTGTGGGGCAGGTCGAGACAGCAGCTCAGTATACGTAAATAGTTGTTCATAATAAGTAACAAAAGCTTCACTGATTTCAGGTGCTGAGGAAATGAGAGCAGCTAAGTCATTTTGGATAGAGATGATCCTATTGTTTAGTTGCCTTTTCTTCACAGAATAATGGAAGAATTTAATGTTGCGGTTACCTTCCTCCAACCATCTAATTCTGGACTTTTGAAATGTCTACTCAGTGTAGACATAGTAGAAGCAGGTTCTGGATTTTCTAGCTGGAAAAGATCATGGGATGAGTCTTCCGAGGAGCTGACTTTAGAATTGTCAGGAACCACATCCATGTCTTTAGACATTTCAACTTCAAAGGTAGAAGAGGAAGTGGCTATCTTTGCCACCGAGGGAGTGGCTTCATGCAAACCTACTGGGTTGTCACCCTCACTAGCAGCAGTCTTCAAGGCCTGAGCCTTGGAGCATTTTTTACTCTTCGAATGTACCGTGGTCCACTCCTGACTAGAACCAGACAGAGTGACAGGGGCAAGGGTCATCTTTGCCACCAAGGGAGTAGCTTCCAGTACTCCTACCGAGCTGTCGCTTTTACCAGCCCTTGTAATCAAGGCCTAAACCTTAGAGCCTTTTTTACTCTTAGTTACCGTAGTCCACTCTTGAACAAAGTCAGCAGGAGCCACAGGGGAAGGAGATTTAAGGACCGGGGTCGATTCTAGAGCGTTTTGCTTCGCCTGCTGTTCTTCAGACACATGCTGCTTAGTCACGGCTGGGGCACGACATTTGTGTCCAAAGGACTTGCACTCTTGGCAAAGTAACGGCTTCCATTCATACTCCATAGCTACAACAATCTCTTCATCCTCTTGAAAGACTAAAACCGTATCATATATAGGGTTTTTTTGCACTAATTTCAATGCATACCCTAGCAAAGGAGATCATCCTCCTATTCTCAGTATGTTAATCCACATATAATGACTTCCCGATGGTGCTTGCTATTGAGCTAATGCCTTTTGGAGACCACATAGAATAGGGAAGATTCCTTAGCTTGACCCACACCGTGATCTTTAAGTGTTTCTCCTTTTTTAACACTAGAGAAGGCCGCCACTATTGTAGTATAAGGGGGATCCGAGCCACAGTGAGAGAGCCTATTTTCAGAATTTTCCTTCGAAACTCCGCATCCGGGACATGAAAAAAATAAAAGCCATCCTCATTGACTATCATATCCTGAAGGTGGTGCCCCCACAGATGTTTAAGGGACGCTTCAATCAATGTGAATGGAAGTTTTTTACCAATGAAGTAACCCAATATCGATTCATGCCATACTTTGTCAGTGTCTTGAAGGACATCATCAGAAATGTGGAGACAAGACTTGCTATCCTTGAAAGAAGGTAGGATATATGTTAAATCATATCCAATGGTCGCACTAGCTCATGCAACATTTGCCCAAGATTTGGGCTGACTAGTAACATGAGGTTGCTTCGGTGTATCACCTCCCTGAACAGCATTAGAAAGAGGGGGAGAGCTACTTGGAGGCACCACATTTCTCAAAGGGTCATTAGACCTACCCCTAAGGCGGCTCTTCGATCTCCTCCTTGAAGTTCCGGGAGTACCCATATTGCCAGGCAACTCAGTTTGTTTCTCCACAGCTTGGGGAATCCTAGTTGTGGTACCTTTGTTACTTATAACATTCTTCTCTTTTCCCAGATCAGCCAGAGGAAAGGAAGATTGAGTCAGACCATCCACAACAACTGGAGGTCAGTCCTGCATTGAAAAATCCTCCAGCTCCTCACCTCCACCCTGAATAGCCAAATCAGACTTATCTCGAACAGGTAATTTGCCAAAAGCCACCCTACTCCTACTGCAGCCCCTTCTACTCAATCTTAGGGCTCCAAGGGAGCTTTTACCCTTAGCACGAATCTCATTAGCATTGGCTCGTGGCATAGGTTGTAATTCAACAGGAGCATAAGTCATCGGAGAAAATTCACAAATAACCACAAGCCAACAACCACAAACTACTCAGAGAAAGCCCCCTGAAGGATCCCTTTAAACAGTGTCACCAAAAATTCACTTCCCGAAACCCAGAAAATCACTGTAGATTGAAGTCCTTCAATGCACCGAAATATCCAGCTTCAATACCAAGCCCACTCTACCACATTCACCCCGACACCTCAAATATTAGAGGGAGCTCATTGATGGAACCTTTTAGACAACTTTCCCCAAGAGTCCAAAATTCGAAACCCAAAAATTCACTATAGATTGAAGATTCAAAGAAAATCCCGAGAATCCAATTTCAATACAATGAGCATACGGTGGCCCTAGCTAAGATGGGGTAGGCCACAGTGGGTCTCCTCGGCTAAAATAGAGGCATGAGATGGACACAACCACCTTCAGATCCAGCAAGCATAGAATAAAAGGTGGTCTTCAATGAACAGTATTAGAGATTCCAAAAAATCGATGGGTTAGTTCAAGTCAGGGTCTCACAGATAACACTTCAACTTGTGCATGATGAAGACAACCCAAATAGAATCAGATAAAGTTAGAAACACATTTAGACTACCCAATCAGCACCACAAGGAGCATTTTGGATGAGACGCACCTTCAATGAACAATGTACGAATTTCCAGAATCGAATCAAGTAGCTCAGATCACTTCCAGATAGCTATGTAAGCAAAATACGCACGTGAGCTAGCCAACCCGAGTCAATTGGTAGGATACCAACAACCAGCAAGTCCGTAATGAGACCAAGCCCGAAACCCCAGCTGCCTTCAATGAACAGTGGCCGAGCTCCCCCAACGCGAATGAACACCAACACATGTGACTCTGGGAGTAGTTAGGAAGAAGCACCCCATGAACAATACCCGCGTGAAGGGAAAATGGCAACTTTTTTGAAATTGCGTGTATTGTTCTTCACTAAAACGGATTATGATGTATTTGTTGTATGTTTTTGTAGCAAAAAATGTGATTTGTGAAATCAACTCAAGGGTTAATATATGTATATGAAGATGGGCAAAAAATAGGAAAGGGGAAGGAGCGGGTAGTATTTAAAGTAGTAATAATTGCGTTTTTCCATAATTTTACATGCTTAAGTTCATGTGCTATGAGTGAGTGCTCAATAAAGAGAAGAATGAAGTGACTACAGGAAAACAGGAGGCCACTTTCGGATGAATATGATCCTCAATAGCCTATTTATCCTGCATGAGGTACAAATTTGATTTAAAAAGTGATGCAATAAATATGTAAAAATACTCAAATAAATATTCGCGAAAGTTCCAAAAAAAAAAATCCGAATTGGCGATAAATTCAGCACCTCGGTGTAAGCATCAATGGCAGCTCCGAAACAATTCCTTCGGTAATAACCGTTCCTATCCTTCCTCAACCTCTCCGCTTGCCTCACCGCCGCCCTCTTCTCTCTTCTCTCTAAGTTGAATCGGATTCTATAACCTCTGTCGTTCTCGTCTCCTTCTTTGGTTCCTCGCTCGACCTAGAAGCTTCTCCTTCGGGAACGAACGAAAGCGACGAGCTTGAGAACTGGGTTTTGATCATTTTCTTTGTCTCTTGCGAGACAAGAGAGAGGGAGAAAGAGTTCGATGTGAAAACTTCCCGAATGACGGAGAATCCACGAGCTTTCCTAGAAGGGAAATGAAAGAAACTGCTGGGTAAAATGAAATGAACTTTAGCAAGAAAATTTCATTTCATTTTTCCCTTTTTTTTCATTTTGGCTGAATGAAGATAGTAAATAGCACCAAAGATACCAACTGCACCATTGTCCTAAAAAATTCTATGACACCAAAATTTCCAAACTCATTTCATTGTGATATTATTTATCCTAAACTTTTAAAAATCCCAAATTTATATCTTTATGACACATTTACCTCATATCACATTTACTTCATATTTTTTTCTTTTTATTTTCTTTATTTTTTTGAAAACACATTTTGGCCGACAAGCTTCAGCGATTGTCGCCAACCTCAGCTCGCCATCCATTGGCAAGAATCACGAAGCCCTCATCGGCCAAATTAGATCTCAAAAATAAAGAAAAGAATAAGAAATAATTTTTTAGGATAAATGGGTCACAACAATACAAATTCAGACCTACCTACGCATGACTGCGCTGGTAGAGACGTTCCTTTCCCACAACTGGATTCGGGGTTTCATGATTCAAGTGGGGAACCCTAGCGGTAGGTTGTTGGGTCAGTCTCTCCCGTAGGCCTGAAGGACTAACAAAAAGTGGGGATCCTTGATCATAAAAGAAATAATACAAATTCAGGATTTTTAATGTCATAAAAAAGTTTGGGGTAAATGTGTCATAAATACAAGTTCGAGATTTTTGATATCATAAAAAATTAAAATAAATGTGTTATAAATGATAGAGTTTGGGATTTTTGACAGTGTTTTCTCTTAATTCAATAATCCAAAATGGCTTTCATCGAGCGTAATCAAAGTGATCTCATCAGATTACATGTCGAGGACATCGACCGAGTCTAACGAGCGTTTTTTGGCCAGCAAAGAGAATCTGAACGTGGAGTTTCCATAATGCCCTTTCACCAGTAGATACTCCCTCGCTCTTATCCATCGTATCATATACGGACTACAAGAAAAATGATACAATCAACTAGCAAAAGCCCGTGCCCAACAAAATATAT
The DNA here is from genome assembly GCA_019926035.1 of Melaleuca alternifolia. Classification (NCBI taxonomy): domain Eukaryota; kingdom Viridiplantae; phylum Streptophyta; class Magnoliopsida; order Myrtales; family Myrtaceae; genus Melaleuca; species Melaleuca alternifolia. Next base: position 59,190 of record JAGKPW010000123.1, on the reverse strand, counting down.
TTTTTCTATTTAACACAAATTTTAGAAACCAAAAAAAAAAAGATTGAAAACAAATTGTCGTGCATCTATTTTCTAGGCAAATAGGGAAAATAAAATAAGCATGCTTAAGATGTAAATACACCTACAATAATTTATTTCTTCTTATGTTCATCAATAAGTAGATTCAAAAAGAAAATGAAATGATTAATTTGTTGCGCACGGGCTTCGGCAACTTCGGCGATGTCCTGCGTCGCCAAGGCAACCTAGGGAGGGTGAAGCCTCACCTCACCTTGTCAATCTTGGGCGAGGCCCGACCTTGCTAGCTAACCACTAACAAGGCTGAAGCCCTCGAACATATATTTTTCCAACCAGCATTTGGCTCTTATGAATTTGGTCAGATGAAGGCCTGGTTGACTTATGGATCCAACTTCGTCAGCCTCTAACTGAACATATGAGTTTTGTTTAGGGATGGACCATCTCGATAAGCTCGCATTTGTCTTCCTCAACCATTGTCAACGAGGATTTTAGAGAGCAGTTACCTTTATCAAAATCTTATTATAAATGTTTTGAAGCATGAACAGTTAAAAATAAAATAAAAGGAGTCGTTTCTTTCTGTGCCTTTTCAAGTTGCTTGCTAATATTTCTGTACTTTTTAATCAGTAAATTTAGTCCATCAACTATATTTGCTTGTTGCTTTTGTGGGATTAACTATTTTGTTGTGCAAGTAAATGGAAATGTTGACGCAACCATTAATTTATCTTATTAGCTGACGTGTCTTCCTGCCCGGCTTTTAATTTTTAATTTATGAAAAAAATATGTAACCAATCAAAAACACGATAAATATATTTAAAGATAAATCGAAAGGAAAAAATATAAAATATAAAATATAAAGGACATATAGATTTTGATAAAGGAAAATGACAAAATTTGAAACTATTAGTTTTAGTGAGAGGATTTAAAAAATCAACACTGATGTGTTGATTTCGCGTAAGATGAATGATTTAGTGATTTTTTTTAAAATAATTTCTTATATTTTCTATAATAATTAGCAAACGAAAAGCATTTCTTATTATTGCCAATAATTTACGTCCAAATATTTTTGTCGACGATGAAAATAATTTTTGACTATTCAATTTTGTAAGAGTATAACTGATTCTTTTCTTCTTCTTCGTTTTTTAGGAAAATGTCTTTCAAATGGAGCTTAACTTTCAAATTATCACTTTTAAGTTATATTTCATTAAAACAGAAAGTTGCAACCCATGTCCTGCAATGTTGAAGAAAAGCTTGCGAGCCAGCACAAAAACACTTACTTAATATGAGTAATTTGGTCTTTTTCTTATTTAAGCTTTCAACCCAAATGGCGTCTAATGGAGAATGAGGGAGGTTTTTTCGTTATGCTTCAAAAGAAAACAATACGTACTATAGTTGTGCAATTTCAATTCAACACGACACATTAATAATCCATATAGTTTTCTCCATTAAACATCAGCTTTAATTTTATTGGGGTACTTGATGTATTTCATTTAAATATATCAATGAAAGGCTGCCATAAACATCTCAAAATATATTAAGGATATAATTGGACCAACCGAAAGTTTTCAGACGATGGAGAAAACTTGCTCGTATTTGATCCGATTCAATCATTTGAAGATTCAAATATAACACTGCGCATGGATAAAAGTAATTAGTTCCCATGGTATTATTTGTTACAACAATAGAAACTGAATGTTCTTTACATCTCATCTCCAAGGGGGCGGGTCGGGAGATGTTAATCTAGAGCATTTTGCCAATACACTACCTGGTGCAAATATAGGAAAAAATAATGGTGAATTGGGATCTTCCAGAGGTCTTCCCATGATTATTTCTCGTACCCCGACTTTAAACCTTAAACATCGCACTATGGTAGCAATTATAGAGAAGCTAGCTCTGCAATGAAAATCAGAAATCACTGTTGGGTTTCTTGGTTTCTTAAACGCAGTGGAAAAATGAAACCCAAATAGGATCCATGTGTATATTAAAATCGAAGTAAGTTTTCTAGACATACCTTTTGCTTCATGCAGACAAATTCGCACTTGGTTGTGTCAGGATTAGCGCCCTAAGTGTTGCGCTCTACCGGTATCCACACACATGAACTGAGATCTCCAAATCCAAGTGCTAGCTTGCAGATTATGGAATTCCTTCTGCTTGATCACTTGTAATCCTCGAGACTGTCTCGCGGATCAATGAGCACAGACGCGTCTGTATGTTTTCTCCTTGATGTGTGACTCTCACATAAAACTTCTAGGGTTTCTTCCATAAAAGGAGTATATATATCATCAAGCAAAACGGCGGGACCCACTTAAATCTTTGGGTCATTATCCACCGAATGAAATAAATCAGTTCGATATATTGTGTACGACCCTGTAGGTTCACTAGACATTAGCAGCGTGCTAAAACTCTTTTAGCCCACAAGTCATAAGCGGTCTCTAGCAAGACATTATGACTACCTAAGTATAGTGGATGTCGATATTGCCGACACAACCTAAACCACAATTATTGTTAGAGTATCATTATTAATTGGTTCCTAGGGTAGATAACTAACAATCTCCCACTTGCACTAGAACCAATCATACAAACTAAGTCCCTTTGTCACTAGATGTCCGAGTAAAGCATAGGGCAGGATAAGTGTCAACCTTATATAGCTCAAACTCATTTTCCCGATACCGCAGCTGGATTGTCAAACTAAGTAGTTGACTCTTCAACCCACTTGAGATGACCATCTTTTCACAATCTCAACTCTACGGGAGGCCAGGATATCATACTCTCGTTATATGAGAGGGACAAATCCCATCTTGTCTACACATATCCCTCAGCACAATTCATGACATGCCCAATCAAAACCTTTATAGTCACTTGTTACAGTTGACGTTTGGTAATGTTAAAGCATTACAATTCATGTCTAGGAAATCATGGCAGACTCAGGTCAAAGGATTATACTCTATAGTTGTGATGAGAAATACTGATGACATTATATAACAATCCTATAATATTCTCATAGCGGGTCTGTCCATTACAATGTTCTCCAACATGTATTTCACGTGATCAACTTTATATTTCTATATTCATGACCCGTGAAACTTGGTCATCAGTTGACTCACATGCTAGTCTCAAACGCCATTGACATCCCAATGCACAATGACAATTGACTAGGGACATTTAGAATATTAATATCCATTCTATTAATAGAATTTCACGATCAAATCACGCATTTGATTATCTATTAAGGATATTCAATATTCAAGGGATTAATATTTCGCATTTAATAACATAAATAAATCGAAATCAAACATAACATATATCCCATTAATGAACAATAAAAGCGTATATTACATATGCTCCCACTCACATCAAGACCACTCAATAATGTGTCTAAGACCTAAAACGTTACAATGACACTCATACTTAGGCTGTGGAAGAGCCTTTGTCAACGGATCAGCAACATTCAACTCAGTTGCAACTTTGCATATCTTGATATTACTTCTTTCAATGAATTCTCGAATGAGGTGAAACTTCCTGAATATGTGTTTGGTCTTTTTGTAAGACCTAGGCTCTTTAGGAAGAGATATAGCTCCATTGCTATCACAATAGAGATCCACCGGATTCATATTAGTGGGAATGATTCCCAATTCTTGTATGAACTTTCTAATCCAAACAGCTTCCTTTGATGCTTCTGAAGCAGCAATATACTCAGCTTCTGTTGTAGAATCTGCAACAGTTTCCTGTTTAGAACTTTTCCAGCACACCGCTCCACCATTTACGCAGAAAACAAAACCTGACTGCGATCGAATGTCATCTTTGCCGATTTGGAAACTAGAATCTGTGTAACCACTTACATTGATCTGTTCTTCACCTCCATAGACTAAAAATATATCCTTAGTTCTTCTTAAGTACTTAAGGATATTTTTAACAGCTATCCAGTGAGGTTCTCCTGGATCTGATTGGTATATGCTTGTCATGCTTAAAGCACAAGCAACATCAGGACGAGTGCACAATATCGCATACATGATGGATCCTACAGCTGATGCATAAGGAATCCTACTCATGCGGTCTCGCTCATCTTGTGAGGAAGGACACTGAGTCTTGCTAAGACTTATGCCATGTGTCATTGGGAGAAAACCTTTCTTGGAATCTTGCATGTTAAACCTATTAATGACTTTGTCAATATATGTACTTTGACTCAGTCCAATAAGTCTCTTTGATCTATCTCTATAGATCCTGATTCCCAATATATAGTTTGCCTCTCCCATGTCCTTCATAGAGAAACACTTTCCTAGCCATGTCTTAACTGACTGAAGCATAGGAATGTCGTTTCCAATGAGTAGTATGTCATCCACATACAACACTAGAAACACAATTGTGCTCCCATTAGATTTCTTGTAAACACAAGATTCTTCTTTGTTTTTAATAAAGCCAAACTCTTTGACAGTTTCATCGAAACGAATATTCCAGCTCCGCGATGCCTGCTTCAGTCCATAAATAGAACGTTGAAGCTTGCAAAGCTTCCTAGCATTATTAGGTGATGTAAAGTCTTCAGGTTGTGTCATATACACATCCTCCTCTAGTTTTCCGTTTAGAAAGCCGTCTTTACATCCATTTGCCATATCTCATAATCATAGTATGTAGCAAAAGCTAGGATAATCCGAATGGACTTAAGCATAGCAACTAACGAATAGGTCTCATCATAATCAATACCATGAATTTGTTTAAAACCTTTAGCGACAAGCCTTGCTTTATGGATATGAACCTTTCCATCCATATCAGTTTTCTTCTTGAAAAGCCACTTACACCCTATAGGTTTGACACCTTCGGGTGGATCAATCAAAGTCCAAACTTGATTTTGATACATTTAGTCCATTTCGGATTTCATGGCCTGAAGCCATATATCAGAGTCTGGGCCCATCATAGCTTCTGTATAAGTTGTAGGCTCGTCATGTTCTATTAACAAAAGATGACGATGTTCGGTCACATGAAAACCATATCTCATAGGCTCACGATGTGTTCTTTCAGACCTACAAACTATAGGTGCCACTGGAGTAGACTCTACAACTCTTTGTAGATCTAGTCGAGGTTCTTCGTGAACAGGAACATCCTCTTGTGGCACAATGACTTCTTCGAGGTTTACCTTACTCTCATTGGTTCTTTTAGTAATAAACTCTTTCTCTAAAAAGACACCATTTTGAGTAACAAACACTTTTGTTTCCGATGGGTTATAAAAGTAATATCATTTAGTTACCTTAGGATATCCTACAAAGAAGCATTTAGCAGATTTGGGTCCAAGCTTATCAGATATTAAATGCTTTACATAAGCTTCGCAACACCAAATCTTTAGAAAAGACATACTAAGAACCTTTCCTATCCACATCTCATATGGCGTCTTCTCTACTGCTTTTGATGGAATTCTATTTAGTGTGAAAGCAGCTGTTTCAAGCGCATATCCCCAAAAGAATAATGAAAGATCTGAATGACTCATCATTGATCAAACCATGTCTAATAAAGTTCAATTTCTCATTTCATAAACACCATTTCACTGTGGTGTTCCAGGTGGAGTAAGCTGTGAAACAATTCCACATTCTTTAAGATGGTCATTGAATTCTTGGCTTAAATATTCTCCTCCTCGATCAGATCGAAGAGCTTTAATATTTTTGCTAAGCTAATTTTGTATTTCATTCTGAAATTCCTTGAACTTTTCAAAGGATTCAGATTTGTGTTTCATCAAATAAACATATCCGTATCTACTGAAATCATCAGTAAATGTAATGAAGTATTGATAACCTCCTCTGACAGTAGAACTTAATGGTCCATACACATCAGTATGTATAAGGGCCAATAACTCTTTTGCCCTTTTACTTTGGTTAGTAAAAGGATATTTTGTCATCTTGCCAATTAAACAAGATTCACATGTATCAAACGATTCAAAATCAAAAGAATTTAATAGCCCATCATTATGGAGCTTGTGAATTTGCTTCTCATTTATATGACCTAGTCGACAATGCCATATGTAGGTTGGATTCAAATCATTAGATTTGAACCTTTTTGTATTCATGTTATAAATTGGCACATCAAGATTCAAAACATATATCTCATCCACAATATGGGCGCTACCATAAAATAATCCATTAAGATAAATTGAACAATTGTTGTTCTTTATATCAAAACAGAAACCATCCTTGTCCAAACAAGAAACAGAAATAATATTCCTGCGTATAACAGGTACATAGTAGCAATTATCTAGTTCTAAAATCATGCTAGAAGGTAAAGTTACATCATATGTTCCTACGGCTAATGCAGCAACTTTTGCTCTATTCCCAACTCGTAGCTCCACTTCACCTTTTGCAATTGTTCTACTCTGTTTTAGTCACTGCACATTCATGCAAATGTGAGCATCACAACCGGTATCTAATACCCATGAAGTAGAATTAGTAGTAACATTTACTTCTATAACATAAATATTTGAGGCGGAAGTCTCACTTCCTTTCTTCTTCTTTAGATCCTCCAAATATTTTTTGCAATTTCTCTTCCAATGTCCTTTGCCACCATAATGGAAGCAGACAGCATCAGCAGCCGGACCCGGCTTGGTCTTGGATTGAGACTTAGGCTTAAAAGCCTTACCTTTTTCCTTGACCTTACCAATTGGCTTCTTAAAGCCTTTCCCCTTTTGAACCATGAGGACATTAGGGGTGGGATCCTTCTTAATATTCTGCTCAGCAGTTTTGAGCATCCTTTGCATTTCAGTCAAAGACTTATTCAGATTATGCATGTTATAGTTCATAACAAACGTGTCATAATCATGAGGCAAAGATTGAAGAATAATATCAGTAGCCAACTCTTGGCTAATGGGAGAGCCCAGCCGCTCCAGGTTTTCAATGTAACTAATCATCTTTATGACATGTGGGCTGACTAAGCTCCCACTAGCTAACTTGCACTCAATCAAAGCCTTTACCGTCTGGTACCTTTCAGTGCATGCTTGCTCCTAAAATAAACTTTTCAGGCTTGTGATCATATCATAGGCATCCACGTTCTCAAACTGCTTCTGAAGGTCTAAGTTCATTGTAGCTAGCATTAAATAAGATGCATCCAATGCATCATCTTTATGCTTCTGGTAAGCATTCCTTTCAGCATGGGAAACATTGGAAGCAGGTGCCACCTTGGGAAGTAGTTTCTCCAGGACATATTCCTTTTTCTCTTGCTTGAGAACAATTCTTAAGCTTCTATACCAGTCCAGGAAGTTTTAACCATTCAATCTTTCCTTCTCAAGAACAGATCGCAGTGAAAAATTCGATGTAGAATTGCCTGCCATTATCTACAACAGATATACAAAAATAAATTGTTCATTAATGATATTTACAATAAATTTCCACTATACTTATGTAAAATATGTTTCTATCAGTATAGTGGACCAAGATCCATATTTCACAAAAACTCAAGTAAACTTTGGCTTACCGCTCAAGTTTCAGTTATTTAGGTAGACAACTCTTTATCAATTGTATCAAATACAACTCTTGGTTATTGGGTTTGACATCTCATGTCTTATCCCAAACTCTATGCCTCAAGACCCAAAACTATTTTGATAGTCTCGTTAAGTAAACCAATCTTAACAAATTGATAACCGTTATCAATCCCATCTTACTCAAATAGTTAAAGACACCCTGCTTTGACAGACCCATCTTTTGACGATTCAAGTCATGATAGGTGCATGATTGGAAAGGCATCAACATATTACTTAATTTTATACGAGACTTTTAAATGTTTTTTTTAATTAAGTGATGAATATATGCATAACATAAATATGAACAAAAACATCACTTATCAAAACATGTGCATCAAACATACTTAAGTAATAACAAGCGAATGAACAATTCCATGCAGGGGTCAAGGGGGCGCTACTTAGAATTCATAATTCTAGTTTTAATAGACGAGCCATAAACAGAATTCAAAAGTTATACTTTCTTTTGGCCGTCACTGATTTGAAAACAAATCCCCATACATAATTCATAACTTTGTTTTCTTATCAGATGATATCACTACAGGAATTCAAATTCATTAAAAAAATATACAAAGTGATCATATCAATCTATATCATCAATTTGTCTAAACTTACTTTCCTTTTATAGACACAGAACGATATCACATAATCGTTTCACACATATATCATATGTATAAACTATTAGGATTTGCAATTCAAGACAAAGAACGATATTACATAATCGTTTAGCACATACATCATATGTATAAACTATTAGGGTTTGCAATTCAATTCAATCTAATTAAATTACAGAATTCAACTTCAATATAGCACATGATCAGCTCTGATACTACTGTTGGGTTTCTTGGTTTCTTAAACGCAGCGGAAAAACGAAACCCAAATAGGATCCATGTGTATATTAAAATCGAAGTAAGTTTTCTAGACATACCTTTTGTTGCATGCAGACAAATTCGCACTTGGTTGTGTCTAAATTAGCGCCCCAAGTGTTGCGCCTCTATCGGTATTCACGCACACGAACTGAGATCTCCAAATCCAAGTGCTAGCTTGCAGAATATGGAATTTCTTCTGCTTGATCACCTGTAATCCTCGAGACTGTCTCGCGGATCAATGAGCACAGACGCCTCTGTATGTTTTCTCCTTAATGTGTAACTCTCACAAAAAAATTCTAGGGTTTCTTCCATAAAAAGGAGTATATATATCATCAACCAAAATGGCGGGACCCACTTAAATCTTTGGGTCATTATCCACCGAATAAAATAAATCAGTTCGATATATTGTGTGCGACCCTGGGGTTCGCTAGACATTAGCAGCGTGCTAAAACTCTTTTAGCCCATAAGTCATAAGCGGTCTCTAGCAAGACATTATGACTACCTAAGTATAGTGGATGTCAATATTGCCAACACAACCTAAATCACAATTATTGTTAGAGTATCATTATTAATTGGTTCCTAGGGCAGACCACTAACAATCACAAGATTGAGATTGGCGAGAACTAAGGAAGTATTCAATAGCACATGCAAACTTCAAATCTTACCGTCTCCTGGAATGCTTCGAATGTTTTGACATTAAGATCGCGAAGTTTCTCTAAGGTGACTGCTGAGAGTAGCATATCCAAGGGTACTCGAAAGCAAAGCTCACGTGAGACTTGTCTCATGGTCGGTCGAAGCCTCGGATCGGCTTGCAAGCACTCAAACACTAGCTTCGCGATCATGACCACATCTTGCGCATCTCAAAGGCCAAGTCTAGAAGGCAAGAGACGTTGATCCAGCACAACCTCCAACATCATCAGTTAAGCTCGGGTGGACGATGAACATCCTCAAGAGACATAATCTCCTGGGTGCTTTCCCATGATTGTCTCTAATGCGACGATTCCAAAGCTATACACATCGCACTTTTCGGTGGGAACTATAAAATCAGCCAGCTCTGTAGGTGGATAGTCCACTATTTTTTTTAATCTCCATCATAGGTTGTAATCAAATCGACAATTTTACTTCCCATGACACGATGTGTGACAATTTACAAATACAGATTTCTACTTAATCTTCACCTACAACACTTACTCAAGTAGAGGAGTTTATGCTTTGGTAAAGTCCAAAATTTTTGTTCGACGCTTAAAATACGAGCTTTTTCTAGGTAACACGAACTTAATATCCTTGAAATGGATTAATTACGATGTTTTCCTCATTTGCCAATTTTCACTTATGATGGACATCTAAAAGCTTCTTCATCAAGACTGAACTTGAAAGCTCTAAATAAGTATGACAAATTTCCACAAGACGATAAAATAACTAATGAACTGCACTAAGACTAGTTAAAGTTCAATTATAGAAGCATGACATCGAATGCCATCGAAATTGAACAAAAAACCGTGAAGTACCTGGAGCAATATATTCGATGGTACCGGCAATAGCCGTCCAGTTTGATGAATCTAGTCTCAATAGTCTTGCAGTGCCAAAATCAGAAACATAAGCCCCATAATCATGATCCAATAAAATGTTGTTACTAGTCAAGTCTCGATGAATCAATGGAAGACAACATTCATGATGCATATAGGACAACGCATCCGCAACTCCTCGGACCACAGCTATCCTCTTGTCCCATTGAAATTCTATCACTCTTTGATCATCATTCAAAGTTTTTCTCAAGCTTCCTCTTTCCACATAGTCGTACACCAAAAAGTGGCGTTGAACATGAGAGCAAAAGCCATAGAATTTCACAATATTGCGATGGCGTATACTTGTCAAGGCTTGAATTTCCCTTTCAAATGATACCAAATTTGCGATCTTAGTATCTTCTTCGGATGAAGAGATTTGCTTGATAGCATATGTTTGACCTTTTGATATCTCGGCTTTATAAACAATTCCATATGCTCCTTCACCCACATAGTACTTGGAGTCGAATCCTTCAGTGGCCTCAATGATGCGGTCGTAGAAAACTCTGCCATCATAGCTCAAAATATGCATGAACCCCAAATCATTTGCCCGCTCGATGTTCTTTATCTTCATAATCCTTCTTTGATGATTATTCACAATTACAAGAACAATCAAGGTGCAAGAGAGAAGGAGAAATCCCAAGAACGAGAAAATGAGGATAACCGTGATTTTAGCTCCAACATGCTGATCAAGTTTCTTGTTCCCAGAAGAATTGCATTTCGATAAACCAACAACCTTTCCACAAAGCCCTTTGTTACACTGAATTGCCTCAAATGGAGCCTCGTTGAAAGCCTTGACATCAGGGAGAGGACCTTCCAGGTCACTGTAGGATATATCAATAGAAGTCAAGGCCAACATATCACCAAAAGCATGTGGGATGGAGCCAGACAGGCTATTGTGGGAGACATTTAGAACTTGCAAGTTTCTCGGTATTGCAAGCTCTCCTGGTCTATTTTCTGACAAAATGTTATAACTGAGATCAAGAACCTCGAGAAATTGCGAGTTACCTATCTCAGGGGGAATGCTTCTCTGAAATTTGTTTCTGCTCAAGTTCAAGCTCAACAAGCTTTTGCATGAGCCTAGCTGCGCCGGTACCGATCCGCTCAAATTGTTTGATGCTAAGTTTAGACGTGCCAGATGGGATAAAAGTCCAATCTCAGTTAGGACATTTCCCATGATCACGTTGCTGATGAGGTCGAATTCGAACAACATCGATAGGCTTCCCATTTCCCTCAGAATCTCTTCGCTTAAATTATTTGAAGAAAGGTCCAACTGCTGTAATTGAGCCATCCTTCCAAATGTCCCGGGTATCTCACCCGAGAGATCGTTGTTCGATATACTAAAGCTCGTCAACTTAGGAAAATGCTCCCATTTCCACGAAAGTTCGCCTCTCAAATGGTTGTGGCTCAACTCCATGAAATCTAGATTCGGATAAATTCCGAAAGCATCTCCTACGATTCCCTTAAGTTGATTTTTACCAAGCCTTAATCTCACTAATGTACTACAATTTTTTAGGCTCGTTGGGATGGGACCCGTGAAATGATTATTAGTGATGGAGAAATATTTCAATGCTCTCCCAAGGCATACGGCTTCCGGCAGTTCCCCCTCTAGTTCATTATGATGCAGCTGCAATAAAGTCAATCGTGTTAAGTTATTGAATTAAGAAGGCAAGGAACCAAATAGTTTATTGTGGCCAAGGCCCAGTCTAGTTAGATTGGCCAGACGTCCAATTGATGCAGGGATTCCACCAGTCAAATGATTATCCCCAATATATAAGAGAAGTAAGAGAAGTAAGCCTCTCGATTTCTGAAGGTATGGGCCCCGAAAATTCATTTTGCCATAATAAAAAAGACTTCAAATTTCTCAAATCACCTATCTCTCTTGGAATTGAGCCAGTGAGTTTGTTTTATGATAGATCAAGTTTGGCAAGAGAAGTAAGCCTCCTGATTTCTGAAGGTATGGGCCCCGAAAGTCCATTTTGCCACAAGAAAAGAGTATCCAAACTCCCCAAATCACATATCTCTCTTGGAATTGAGGCAATGAGTTTGTTTTTTGATAGATTAAGTGTGATAAGAGAAGTGAGCTTCCCCATTTCTGAGAGTATGGGTCCCAAAAGTCCATTCTGCCATAACAAAAGAGACTTTAAATTTTTCAAATCACCTATCTCTCTTGGAATTGAGCCAGTGAATTTGTTTTCTGATAGATCAAGTTTGGTAAGAGAAGTAAGCCTCCCGATTTCTGAAGGCATGGGCCCCGAAAATCCATTTTGCCACAAGGAAAGAGACTTCAAACTCCCCAAATCACTTATCTCTCTTGGAATTGAGCCAATGAGTTTGTTTTCTAATAGATCAAGTTTAGTAAGAGAAGTAAGCCTCCCGATTTCTAAAGGTATGGGCCCCGAAAGTCCATTTTGCCAAAACAAAAGAGACTTCAAACTCCCCAAATCACCTATCTCTCTTGGCATTGAGCCAGTGAGTTTGTTTTCTGATACTTTAAGTACGATAAGAGAAATGAGCCTTCCAATTTCTGATGATATGGTTCCAGAAAGTCCATTTTGCCACAAGGAAAGATATCTTAAATTCCTCAAATCACCTATCTCTCTCGGAATTGAGCCGGTGAGTTTGTTTTCTGATACTTTAAGTACGATAAGAGAAGTGAGCCTCCCGATTTCTGATGGTATGGTTCCCGAAAGTCCATTTTGCCACAAGGAAAGATATCTCAAATTCCTCAAATCACCTATCTCTCTCGGAATTAAGCTAGAAAAGTTATCTTGCGAAAGGTCGAGTTCCATTAAATTGCCTAGTTTTCCAAGAGAACTAGGAATGGGCCCAGAAAGTTGGTTTTTCCATAGATAAAGATGAGTCAGGCTACTCAAGTTTCCTAGTGAAGCAGGGATAGGACCGGTGAAGTTGTTCATGAAAAAACCAAGTTCCCAAAGAGAATCCAATCGTCCAATCTCTTGAGGGATGTGTCCATTCAGGTTATTTGCACATAGGTACAAATAATGAAGATTCTCCAGCATACCTATACTGGGAGGAATGTTCCCAGACAGTTCATTGAAGCAAAGATTAAAAAAGTTGAGTTTGGAAAGGTTACCGATGCTTGAGGGAATGGAACCATAGATCAAATTGTTGGAAAGCTCAAAGCTAACCACACTGGTTAAGCGTGAGAAGTCGAGGCCTTCTAGAGTTCCTCTCAAACCGAGACCGGAAAGATTTAGATGGGAGATTGCTCTGGAGCCATCGCAAGTGACACCGGTAAAGCGGCAAGGATCGTCGCCGTGCCATGAAGAGAGAAGAGACTGGCTACGATTGTCAAGAGTAGATCTCCAGTTCAGGAGAGCCTCTGCCTCGTCCTTATTCTCAGTCACATTAGCAACGCCTGCACCATGAAATGAAGTGGTGCCAACCAAGAAGAGCGTAAGGAAGAGCGCAATGAAGAAGGAGACAGCTATAGGAGACCGAGTGGACTGCAAAAAGGAAGAAGCCAGGATTTGGAGGGGCGGTTGGGTTTTGGGAGGTGGAAGATTGGTTCAGGCCAACATACTGCTAAAATGATCGGTGACTGTACTTATAGATGGGAAGATCACTCCTGAAGCCTCTATCATCGACAATTCCTATTACTGCTGGACGGCTATTCCGGGTGAATGGCTTCTTCCCATCGACGGTAAATTTGCCAAGTAAAAGTCCTTTCCCTCTTCCAGTAAGTTTAGCGTGACGCCGGGAGATGAAAGTCTTGATTCGCCGGGCATGCTCGACTTACACTTTTCCAAGTCTTCGTTGAGATCAACGTGTCAAGTATTCATGGAAAATGGTTTATATTGACCGTGACGAAGAGGTGAAAAGTCAATAAAACCCGAACTTCAAGTTAATGCCTGAAGCAAAAGTCCTGAGGAATGGGGTCCTCGGGGGACGACTTCCTGGAAGATGGTTTGAGTCGCACAAACGATGAAATTACCATCAAGAATCTCGCATCCACCTTCTCGGAATTAGCCGTAATCTTTGGATCCCATCGAAGACGTTTCTTAGTTCGCTTTTTATACTACTAGTCGATGCCTTGTGCATCGGAGGTGAAAAAACATATAGGTCGTCAAAGATATTCAAGACGCTTTTCAGGGCCGGTTGGCTTTTCTGCTTCATCCTCATGTCACACACATCACATTGTATAAACCACGTTTTGATAAATAAAATAATTATTTAATCAAATGAATTTTTGAATGCGTTTATTTCATGAAAGAAATAGAAAATTTGAAAACTTAAAAATAAATACTTACAAAATTAACAAAAATAAATCGGCAAAAATACGTTCAACAACAACAAAAATACTTAGACATTATTTTTGGTGTTGATAATTCAAATACTATCTGTTAATTAATTCATATGTTTAAGGAACATAAACAATCATTTTTCATAGAAATATGTCTTCCAAATAATTGATTTTAGGTTAATAAATGCACCGATCGATTTAAAAAATGAAATCTTTTTTTTTTCACAAAGCGTACTTTGGTCAAGTTTGTCTAGTGATAAAAGCTACTTGAGTTTACTGTGTTGATAGACATCGGGTTATTGGAAGATATTTTTAGAAGTTGTTTATTTCACAGAAGATGAATAACTTAACAATATTTTTCTAAAAAGAATAAATTGTAAAAACAAACGAAAAAAATATTTTTATCACCAATGAAAATTTTTATACATAAACTTTATTTGATAATGAAAGTATTTTTATTGAATAGTTATTTCAAGCAAACAATGCATTTTTTAAAAATATTTTCCGTGACGTTCATTTTTCGCCAAACAAATGCACCCCTAAGGTGTGTACTTTTTTTTTTTGTTTTCGAACTTAAATGGAATTTTATTGCAACAAATAAATTAAGTATATAACCCGTTATGACAACTCCTTTAGAAAGTCCAATATAAAGAAATATCTCCACAGATATACAATGCCAGATAACTATTTAAAAAGACCAAATATAATACGGTAGCCCATTTTTGACGGACACGCGATATACTATATGGATATGAATATAGTACATTTGTGCCAAATACTATAACAATAGGTTTACGATTTTTTTTAAGTAATTCTTCTCTTAAGTCTTTATCACGCGCACGTCATAGAACCATTTCATTGGAATTAGAACCAAGCTAATCGGATGTCGGATGGAAAAATTTTGCACGATCAAAATTAGTGAAGTTATACAAAATATTGTTTGGAAAAGGAAAATGTCACCAACCACCTCTAGGAAAATAGAGAGGTTTGTCTCTCAGAACCTTGATCCCATGTAGAGTATATTCCCTTTTCGGCACCCAACTCATATACACAAAATCTCTATGTGTTGATGTTGAGCCATATGACCAGCCACAGTCATTATAAACCATTTCCACCGAATATGCTTGACATGTCGATCTCAGCGAAGATTTGGAAAATAATAAGTCAAGCATGCCCCACGAATCGCGACTTGCATGGTTCTGCACTATTCCTGCGTTATCCCCCACGGTGCACGCTAAACTTACTGAAGGGGGGAAAAGGACTTTTGCCTCGCTAATATACCATCGATGAGAGGACCCGTTCAAAGCCAGTTGTATAACATGGGACGGCCAGTGTCCATGCCAACGATTCTGTTAAAATTGATTAGATAAACTGAATT
Organism: Melaleuca alternifolia; assembly: GCA_019926035.1. Lineage (NCBI taxonomy): Eukaryota > Viridiplantae > Streptophyta > Magnoliopsida > Myrtales > Myrtaceae > Melaleuca > Melaleuca alternifolia. The sequence continues at coordinate 43,613 of JAGKPW010000123.1, read as the reverse complement.
GACACAAATACAAAAGATTTAGAACTCAATAATTGAATTGGAACAATTGCAATAGTTTAATTTTTTTTCTTATTTTTCCCAAGACTCGAGTGTTTGGTCCATGGAGAGAGCTTGGGAGCTGGTATCATTTTTGCATGGTAATATTTATGGTTCCCTATCTTGGAGGGAAAACAGCATTAACAAGAATATGAGTAGGTCACTTCAAGGGGACCTAGGCTTCCGATTCTGGAAATAGAGTTTAGTGAAAAGCTCAAAGTATTGTTTTTGCAAGTTATTTAGGTCGATTCATGAGTTTTCTTATCTTGGTTAGGTCTTTCAGTTGACGAAATTCCATTGATAAACTTTTATAAATGAATTTCTGTTTGAAGTACTTGCAAATATTAACTTGTTTTGAACATTAAATGTGTCCTTCGCAAATCAAAGTTATAAGATTTACAACCTATATTCACATGAAATTTAACTCAGGTACAACGCTATTACCTAAATTACTGAGGTTGGTGCAGGTACAAATCACGAGTATTGTTTGGAAATGTGAAATGTTTGGAACAGATTAGACTATATTTATCTTTTGACTGAAGATGTGATTTGAGAAATGAAATAGAAGGTAAATAGATGGAGAGGTGAAAAAAATTAGGAAAGGAAAGGGGGTGCATAGTATTCAAATAGTGATGACTATGCGAATATTGCTTTGGGATTCGCTAAATTCATTAGTTCATATGCCATGAACAGGTGTTTTGTAAGAAAACAACGAAGCGACTCTACAAAAAATGGGAAGCTACTTTCGGATGAATATGAACCTCATCTCAATAGCCTTTTCATTATACGTGGGAGTACATCATTGATTTATAAAGCAACGTAATGGATATTTAGAAAAATTAAAACATATATCCCATTAAAGTCTTAAACAAGTATCTAATAAAAGTATACTACGTCATTTTTGGGTCCCAATTTGGAAATCAGGCGTTTTATCTTTTGCATTTTGTTTTTTAGCATTATACACTATGTGGGATCAAGGTCCTAGACCTTTATATGTTCCCAGAGGTGGTGACATTTTTTCCTAAAAAAATTAATTTTTGTAATCAACCAGTTTCTGATCGTGCATGATTTTTCCATCCGACGTCCGATTGAATCGATTCCGATTACGTGCCGGTGCTGACGATTGAGTAATTGGTCTGAGAAGACAGCTTGGTGCTTCCCCATCTTGGAGAGAAAACAAAGCAGCAACAAGAATATGAGTAGGTTACTTCAGGGGAACCTAGGCCTCCACTACTGTAACAAGGTCCAGCAAATTTTGGTTAGAGTTTCCTGGTCTTGGTCAGGTCTTCCTGTTTACGCAAGTCCATGGATAAAGATTCACAAATAGATTTTGGTTCCAAGTGATTCAAAATGTTATCTTTTCTTCTTTTCTTTTTTTAATAACTAATTCCCTTAACATATCATAGATAAATGGCTCACAACCTATACTCGCACCAACTTTAACTTGAAAACTACGGAACTGTCACTTTGATTGGTAAGGTCCATTTATGTAGAAATTGCATGTATTGTTTGGACATGTGAAATGTCTCAAATGGATTATTATGTAATATTGCATATTTTATAGCTGAAAATGTGATTTGTGACTCGAGGTTTAGTATGTGCATATAGAGATGTGCGAAAAATAGGAAGGGGGAAGGAGCGGATAGTATTTTATATAGTTATGACCATGCCAGTATTGCGCTTTTTGATAATTTTACATGCTTAAGTTTATGTCCTTCTAGTGAGTGTAGAAAAAATGAAGTGACTACACGAAAACCAGGAGGCCTCTTTCAGATGAAGATGATCCTCAATGGCCTTTTTATTCCATACGGGGGTACAAAATTGATTTATAAAGAGACGCAATAAATATGTAGAAATACACAAACAAGTATCCAATATAAGTCTCTTGGAAATTATCTAATATAAGTCTACTCAATCATTTTGTAGTCCAACTTTGAAGAACTTCCTTTTAATCTCTAGTAGTTTATTCTTTTGAAAGCCTTTTATCGAAGGAATTAATGATCTGGCTTTAACTTCTTAATCCACGGCGGAACAAGATTAGGGCGAGATGGTCGAAAGCTGTGCTCAAAGGCCTGGCCTAAAGTGATTATCAAGTCAGATAGAATGAAGGATGTTAAATCTTAAGGATATGAATTTTGGACCTTAAAAAAGGAGTAGGCAAAGAGCCATTGATGGAGCACCAAAAGACCCCACTGAAATTTGGTCGCTCATTCACGCAAAGTATGTCTGGGGACTTCGCAGACTATGCCCATTCGTTACGGTTGCCTTTCATAGAATACCCGTTAGAGCTGGCCCCGAAAAAACTTTACTTATGCCCCAATTTGACTGGTTAAACCACATCAATGCTCATCCAACATTTCTCTCAACAATGCATTTGGCCAAGTGATTTGATGATGATGAAACCTCAAATGGATTCACGGTCACTCTTCAGAGACAAAGGAAGGGGTCCAACTTTCAATTTTCCTTGATAGAGGTTTATATTCTAAATCCCATTCCACCAGCAGAAAAGCCATCAAGCCCATGTAGCCTGGAAACAAAATATTATCTTGTAGGAAACAAAATATCATGCTTCTTTTCCATTGTAGCCTGGATCAGAGCAGTCCTCGCTTCAATTACAGTCAAGCAGATCATGGTCTTTCTATTCCATATAAAACTGTTGCAAAATCAGAACGAAACTAAGAAAAAAATGACAAGACACAAAGCATGTTAATTTGCAAATAACACTAATACACCACTCTCCACATAGTAAAATGAGGAAAAGTATAATGACTCCCACTGCCAAACCTTGACAGAATCATGATCAAGTTGAAGCGCTTTTCTGCTATCCTCCTCGACTTTCTGCCAATCACTACAAAAAACACGACGAGTCGAAGCTTATATCCAGGCAAGAAAATCGATGTCAGCGGAATTTTGGAGAGAGAGCTGGCACAGGCAGAGGGTTAGAACTCGTACATACTTCCGCTTGCGATGGCAAAGCGCACGATTCGTCCAGTAACAGGCACTTTCGGGCATAAGGTTACGGCCTTCACATTCAGCAAACATCACCGATCGTTAAGAGCAGGCAAGGAGAGAAAGAAAGAAACTCAGGGATCAACTAAAAGTCTCAAAGCGCTCCATGCTGCAGTATTAAGCGCATTCGAATCCAAGATAGAAGCGAGCCATTTCCCCACTCCCATAGCAAAGACGTAAAGGTCGAACGCATGCGGACCCTAAAACCAACATCGACAGGAAGCCAAAAAAGGCGAACAAGAGATCTCATTTCCAGAAAGTCATATACAAAATTCCGAATTTGGGATAAATTCGGCACCTCGGTGTAAGCATCAATGGCGGCTCCGAAACGATTCCTCCGGTAATACTCGTTCCCGTCCTTCTTCAACCTCTCCCGGCTCGACTCTGCTTCATTCGAAAATGAGGGGGAAAAAAAGGAAAAATAAAATTCGAGAATAGATTGGTAGAATCAACGCCTGATAAATATTGAAAATTGGGAAAGATTCATTCACCTAGTAGACGGGGACGGCTGTGTTGAAAATCACAAAACTCACCATTGTAGCTTCCAATTCTTCCGGAGCGACCAAGCTTCGCCTGTTTCACCATCTCCAAAGATTGCCCTTAGGACCATCTTCAATTTTAATTTTCTTTCCTTTTTTTACTAATTAAATTTTAATTTTTTCTATATTTATACCAATTTAGTTAGTCTGGCTAATTTTAGCTGAAAAATTGCTTCCACACGATGCAATAACATGAATAATTCTTAATAATATTTAGATATTTTTTTGAATTTTTCTATTATGGTTTCCTTCATTCTTCTAGCCAATCGCCAAGGACTAGCGGCTAGCCAAAGGCGAGGGCCTAAGAGGTTCACCTAGCTGGCTTCTAGCAAAGCTTGCCTCAATTAACCACTGGCAAGGGCTAACCTTCCTTGCCCCTGGTGAGGTCAACCTTGCCCGCTGTGGGCATTGCCTCGCCGACTTTGGCAATGTCCTGCTTCACCAAGGCCACCTAGCAAGGGTGAAGCCTCACCTCACCTTGTCCATCATGGGCAAGGCTGGACCTTGCTAGCTAGCTACTGGCAAGGCTGAAGCTCGATCATATATTTTGCCAACTAGCATTTGGCTCTTATGATTTGGTCAGATTAATGCCTGAATGATTCGTGGATCCAACTTCGTCAGCCTCTAACTTAAAAAGAGATCAGACTTGCCATATCTTTAAAATATTTTTGGCTCATTTCTCTTTCTGTTCATCAAATTAATGATGTAGAGGTCAGTAAAATGGAAAAAAAGAAGAATTATAGATAGTATCGCATTTGACCAAAATGATAAAATACATCTATCATAACTTTTTTTTCTACTTTTCATCGATACGTAGATTAAAAAAGAAAATGAAATGATTTACTTGTATTTGGATTTGATAGCAAATATTGTAGAAGACTGTCAAGAAGCACATAAATATAATTCTGAAAGATGAAATTAGAGAGCACAATGTTATTTGCAACGAAAGGTTGTTGAAAAAACAAATACGCTAAAAGAATTTGTCCTCCACTAAATTGAAAGGAAAAACATAACAGGAAATAGTGGGGGCACAGAAAAAACAGAAGCAAAAGGACGGAATAAAGGGCCTTATCTTTCCTACCGTAAAGAAAAATGAGGGGAAAAGGGGGAAAATCAAATTCAAAAATAGATTTGTAGAATCAACGACTGATAAATCAGAAAATAGGGAATGATTCATTCACCTGGTAGACACCGTCGGTTGTGTTGAAAATCACAAGACTCACCAATGGTAGTTTCCAATTCCTCCAGAGCAACCAGGCTTCGCCTATTTCACCATCTCCAATGATTGCCCTTAGGATCATCTTTAATTTTAATTTTTTTTCCTTTTTTCTATTTAAATTTTAAATTTTTTCATATTTATACCAATTCAGTTAATCTAACTAATTTTGGCTGAAAAATTGCTCCTACGTGGCACAATAACTCGAATAATTCTTAATAATTTTTAAATAATTTTGAATTTTGAATTTTATTTTCCTTCCTTCTTTAAGCCAATCGTCTAGGTCTAGAGGTTGGCCTCGTCGGCTTCTAGCGAAGCACGCGCAGGTTGGCCACTGACAAGGGCGAGCCTTCCCTGCCCTTGATGACATCAACCTTGCCTGCTGTGGGCATTGCCACACCGACTTCGGCAATGTCCGGCGTCACCAAGGCCATCTAACAAGGGTGAAGCCTCACCTCACCTTGTCAATCATGGGCAAGGCCAGACCTTGCTAGTTAGCTACTGACAAGGCTAAGCCCACGATCATATATTTTGCCAACTTGCATTTGGTTCTTATGATTCTGGTCGGATGAAGGCCTTAATGACTTATGGATCCCACTTCGTCAGCCTCTAACGTAACCTTTATGAGTTTTGTTTTAAGGATGAACCATCTCGATAAGCCCACTATTGTCATGAAGATTTTGGAGAGTAGTTCGCTTTATCAAAATCTTATTCTAAATATTCCGATGCATGAACAGTAACAAAAAAAAGGATGTCCTTTGTTTTTGTGCCTTTTCAAGTTGCTCGCTAATGATTCTATACTTTTTATTGGTCAATCTAGTCCGTCAACTATATTTGGTTGTTGCTTTTCTGGGATTAACTATTTTGTTGTGCAAGTAAATGGAGATATTGATGCGACCACTAAGGTAGCACGTGGTAACGTTACTATTTCTCCCAATTTCTGTTATTTTGGTCATCGGAACAAAAAAAGAACAGAAATCCGTTTGGTAATACCAAGTTATTTTTTTGTTCCCAGGAATAGATTTGAGCTAGAAACACGAAACAAAAAAAAGTAGCTCTTGTTCCTGGGAACAATTCTAGAAATAAGCTAATTTCCTTTTTTTCTTTTCTTTTGTTTTTATCTCTTTCTGCGGCCACCTTCGGCCGCCCACCACCGCTAACCGCCTAGCTATGGGCAGTCGGCGGTGGCGACAAGGGTTGGGCGGCGACGGGCGGCAGTCCGTTGTTCGTGAGCAAGAAGAAAAAGAGAACAAAAATTTTGTAAATCGTACCAAACGCATACCTATTTTTTTTCTATTCCAAGAGTAGAAATTTTGCATAATTACCAAACGTCTTATTTTACTTTGAAATTATTTAGTCCTTTTCCTCCTCAAGCAGTGAAATGGGCACATCCCCAAGAAAAGCCGAGTCGACAGCCCCTGCCCCCCGATCCGCCCCGAAAGACAAGACAAGAAGAAAAAAAAAGGCCAATCCCCTCAACAAGCACCGTTTAGTTGGAATGAGTGTGTGGCAATTCATTGGGATGACCGTCGGGTACTTACTTCTATCTAGTAGTTGTTTTTTTCTATTAGTTGCGTTGCGAACAGGCATTTACTTATGAGATTAGTTGAGTAGGTAGGCATCATGTTCACTAGGTTATTCTTATATGGACAACGTTTGGAGAACGGATGACTAGAGTCTAAGGTAAGCATTGTTAGCCGACAAGCTAGCCTTCGAATTTGGATCTTGACATGTCGGTGGTTAGAAAGAGAAAAGAAATATTTCTAAAAACAATTGTTCCCCAGAACAAAAGCATTACCATTCGCACCCTAATTAGTCTTGTTAGCTGGACGTGTCATCCTAGACAGCTTTTAATAATTAATTTATCAGAAAATTTGTGTTATTAATTTACAACATGATAAATATATCTAAGGATAAATTAAATTAAATTAAAGAAATATATATATAAGACGTAAAAATTTCAACAAAGGAAAACAAAAAAAATTGAAACAATTACCACTTTTCGTAGACGGACCCGAGCTTTTCTTAGCTGAGACCTGGAGAATTAACAGGGCGAACTGCTAGTTTTTGAATATGAGAAATCCAACCTAGTTACTATGGATGCGTATAGATTTGAAATAGATCTTCGTTCTCTTTCTGTCAAACGAAGATTCATTTGGCCTTGATCCTTGTGGATTGAAATAGCGACTCCAGTGGATCTGCAAAAAAACCCTAATGCGAGAGGATTAAAAAAATTAACACTGATACTCCGTTCGAATCACGCAAAATGAACGATTTAGAATTTTTTTTTTTTAAAGATCACTTATATTGTTTATGATAAATAGCAAATGAAAAGTTTTTTTTTTAATTATTGCCAATAATTTACGTCCAAATATTTCTGTGGACGACGAAAATAATTTTTCGACTATTCATTTTTCTAAGAGTAAAATTGATTATTTTTTTAGGAAAATGTCTTTCAAACGGAGCTTACATTTCAAATTAGCACTTTTAAGCGATATTTCATTAAAACAGAAAGTTGGAACCCATGCCCTGCAGTGTTGACGAAAAGCTTGCAAGCCAGGACAAAACCACTCACTTAATATGAGTAATCTGGTCTTTTTCTTATTTTATCTTTCAACCCAAATGGTGTCTAATGGAGAATGAGGGAGGTTTTTTCGTTATGCTTCAAAAGAAAAAACAATTACGTACTATAGTTGTGCAATTTCAAGTCAACATGACACACTAGAAATCCATACAGTTTTCTCCTTTAAAAATCAGCTTTATCTAATCGGCGTGCTTGATGTATTTCATTTAAATGAATCAATGACCATAAACATCTCAAAATATATTAAGGTTTTAATTGGACCAATCTAAAGTTTCCGGACGATGGCGAATACTTGCTTGAATTCGATTCAATTCAATCAATTGAAGGTTCAAATATAACATTGCACATGAATACAAGTAAGTTCACTTCTGTTACAACAATAGAAACTGCATGTTCTTTACATCTCATCTCAAAGAAGGCAGGAGATGATGATCCAGAACATTTTGCCAATACACTAACTGGTGCAAATATATGGAAATAATTGTGAAATGGGATCTTCCCAGAGGTCTTCCCATGATTATTTCTCGTACCGCGACTTCAAACCTTAAACATCGCACTATTCGTGCAGCATTTATAGAGAAGCTAGCTCTGCAACGAAAATCAGAAATCACAAGATTGAGACTGGCGAGAACTGACGAGATATTCGATAGCACATGCAAACTTCAAATCTTACCGTCCCCTGGAATGCTCCGAATTTTTTGACATTAAGATCGCGAAGTTCCTCTAAGGTGACTGTTGAGAGTGGCATATCCAAGGGTACTCGAAAGCAAAGATCATGTGAGACTTGTCTCATGGTCGGTCGAAGCCTCGGATCGGCATGCAAGCACTCCAACGCTAGCTTCGCAATCAAGACCACATCTTGCGCATCTCGAAGGCCAAGTCTAGAAGGCGAGAGACGTTGATCCAGCACATCCTTCAACATCATCGGCTCAGCTTGGGTGGACAACGAACATTCTCGAGAAACATGATCTCCTGGGTGCTTTCCCATGATGGTCTCTAATGCGACGACTCCAAAGCTATACACATCGCACTTTTCGATAGGAACCGTAGAATAAGCCAGCTCTGCAAGTGGAGGCTCCACTATTTTTTTTTTATAATCTTGATCATAAGTTGTGATCAAGTCGATAATTTGCTTCCCATGACATGACGTGTGACAATTACAAGTACAAATTTCTACTTAATCTACACCTACAACACTAATTCTAGTATGGGAGTTCATGTTTTGGCAAAGTTCAAAATTTTTGTTCAACACTTAAAATAGGAGCATCTTCTAGGTAACACAAAATTAGTATCCTTGAAATGGATTAATTATGATGTTTTCCTCATTTGTCACTTATAAGGGACATCGAAAAGCTTTTTCATCAAGGCTGAAGTTGAAAGCTCTAAATAAGTATGACAAAATTCCATAAGACCATTAAATAGCTAATGAGATGCACTAAAACAAGTAAAAGTTCAAGTATAGAAACATGACACCGAATGACATAAAAAATGAACAAAAAACCGTGAAGTACCTGGAGCAATATATCCGATGGTACCAGCAATAGCCGTCCGATTAGATGAATCTGGCCTCAACAATCTTGCAGTGCCAAAATCAGAAACATAAGCCCCATAATCATTATCCAATAAATTGTTGTTACTGGTCATGTCTCGATGAATCAATGGAGGACAACAGTCATGATGCATATGGGACAATGCATCTGCAACTCCTCGAACCATATCTATCCACTTGGCCCACTGAAATTCTATCGCTCTTTGATCATCGTTCAAAGTTTTTCTCAAGCTTCCTCTTTCCACGTACTCATACACCAAAAAACAGCATTGGGCATGAGAGCAAAAGCCACAGAATTTCACAATGTTGCGATGGCGTATATTTGTCAAGGCTTGAATTTCCCTTTCAAATGATACCAAATCGACGATCTCATTACCTTCCCGAGATGACCAGATTTGCTTGATAGCATATGTTTGACCTTTTGATATCTCGGCTTTATAAACAATTCCATATGCTCCTTCACCCACACGGTACTTGGAGTCGAATCCTTCAATGGCCTCAACGATGCGGTCGTAGAATACTCTACCGTCATAGCTCAAAATACGCATGAAACCCAAATCATTTGCCGGCTCATCGTTCTGTCTCTTCATAATCCTTCTTTGACGATATTTTACAATTACAAGAACAATCGAGGTGCAAGAGAAAAGGAGAAACCCCAAGAACGAGAGAATGAGGATAACCGTGATTTTAGCTCCAACATGCCGATTACGTTTCTTGCTCCCGGTAGAATTGCATTTCGGTAAACCAACAACATTTCCACAAAGCCCTTTGTTACACTGAATCGCCTCAAATGGAGCCTCGTTGAAAGCCTTGACATCAGGGAGAAGACCTCCCAGGTCGTTGTAAGATATATCAATGGAAGTCAAGGCCAACATATCACCAAAAGCATGTGGGATGGAACCAGACAGGCTATTGTGGGAGACATTTAGCACTTGCAAGTTTCTCGGTATCGCAAGCTCTCCCGGTGAATGGCTCCTTCTCGTTGATGGTATGTTTGCGAGGTAAAAGTCCTTTTCCTCTTCCACTAAGTTTAGCGTGACGCCATGGAGGGTAATGAGAATAGCGCAGAACCATGAAAGTCTCCATGGTGGGGCCTGCTTGACTTACTTTTCCAAGTCTTCGTTGAGATTGACATGTCGAGGCATCGTTGTGGAAAAAGTTTTATCCTGACCGTGGCTGGTTAAATTGCTCAAAATGGATACTCGCATTTCTTGTAGATGAGTTGGGTGCTGAGAAGGGAATGTACATCCCATTGGATCAAGGTCATGAGAGACTAAACTCTATATTTTTCTAGAGACATTTTCTTTTTCCACATGATATTGTTAGAGTAATAAAATATTAATACATGTCTTCATCTAATAGCTTAAACTTTTAGAGTAATTGATAGTGGTCTCACAAAATCTCATATGGTATCATAGCAAGAGGTCTTGAGTTTGAATCTTTCCAGGCCCCTATTTACCTCCTCAATTATATATTTTTACGCTTAGTACTAGGCGAAAAGACCAGACTAAGCGTGAGGGGGAGTGATAGAGTAATTAAATATTAATCCACTCCTACATCTAACAACTTAAGCTTTTAAAGCAGTGGTCCTACAAAATCTCACAGAAATTTTGTAGAAATTCACTAAATCTTGATCGTGCATAATTTTTTCCGTCCAACATTTGATTGACTTAATTCTAGTCCCGGAAAAATGGTTATATAATGTGCACGTGATAAAGATTTCAGGGTAGAATTATAAAAAAAAGTCATAAACTTACTGTAATTATGTCAATTCAATACTAGAGTGAATATCTTTGGAAAATTTAGGTGAAAGAAAGCTCCAAGTTTGCACTAATCTAAAGCAGTCTGGACGGAAAAAAAAAAAAAAACTTGCTGATAATCCTCCAAATGAAATACCGCAACGAGATTGATTCAACGATGGAATCGAGAGACGATACATGCAGCTGGCTGTGGGAGAGGAGAAGAGGTGAAGTCAATAAAAGCTGAACTTCTTCAAGTCAATGCCAGAAGCAAAAGTCCTGAGGGAGTGGGGACCCCGGGGGACAACCTGGGAAGATGGTTTGAGTATGACAAACGATGGGATTACCATCAAGAATCTTGCATCCACCTTCTCATAATTAGCCGAAATCTTCGGATCATATTGAAGACGTTCTCAGTCGCTTTTCATAGTAGATGCCTTGTGGATTACGGGTGATTGATTCCTTAGGTGGTCCGGTTCTTCCTCAGAACTGGGAACCGGACCATTGGCACCGGTCCCCGGTCTTTAGGACCGAGGACTGGACCGATTAGTCGGTAATTGGTCCGGTTTGATTCTCGGGCGGTCCAATGGGACCGGAAAAAAATCGAACAAAAATTGACACAGTGTTGTTCAAAGAAAAAATTTTATGGGGCGCTCATTAATCTCACTTCCTAACCATACAGGCATATGCGCTTCTGTTAGACATATCTAAAGTGTCCTTAATGTCTCTCATCACTCTTGTGGTGTTGTATTTTTTTTTTTTTTGGATGCATCATCTGCTGTATGGATGATTATGCTCACTACAGTCTTTGCCCTCCAATGGAATTTAGCATTGGCCCCAAGCACTAACCCAATCGCCACGGTGCACTAATTAGGATTCCTGAATTCTAGATTCGTTCTAACCAAAAGTCGCTGTGCTCTTTATATGACTTACATTGCTAAGACCATGACGATGAAGGCAATTAGAATAGGCCATAGAGGGCATAGCTTGTGACACTGTGATCTCTTTCGAAGTTCTCTGCAATTTTCTGTACTCCCACAAAACCTGGTCAATAGCATGTAAAACCCAAATGCTACTCCAATAAGAAGCCACAAGATTACGATGGTGTATCCATAAACTTTGGTAAATATTGTCAACTGCATGTGTAGTAACCAAATTGTCATCAGCACCCCATTTGTTGAGCACGTACGAGAGAGAGAGGGGGAACTAGGAAGTCGGTTCCTAAATTATATAATCGGTCTGGTCCGGTCCTGCCTTCCGGGAATCGGGAATCGGACGGCCCGAAAATTGGTTCCACTTTTAGGAATCGTGGACCGGACCAAAACTCTGAAGAACCGGACCAACCAGACTGGTTCTCGGGTTGGGCGGTCCAGCATGCTTAGCCCTATTGTGGATCGGAGCTGAAAAAACACATGTACCGTCATATTAGCTTGCTTCATCCTCATGTCACATCACATCACACTATATAGATCACGTTTTTAGAAAATAAGATAATTCTTTAATCAAATGAGTTTTTTGAATACATTTATTTCACAAAAAATATAAAATTCGAAACTTAAAAATAATTACTTATATGATTAACAAAAATGAATTGGCAAAAAATACTTTCACCAACAACAAAAATACTCAGACATTATTTTTGGTGCTATTTTCTGTTAATTAATTATTCTAAGGAACATAAACAATCATTTTCGTAGAAATATGTCTTCCATATAATTGATTCTAGGTTAAATAAATGCACCGTCGATTTACAAAATGAAGTCCCTCTCTCTCTCTCTCTCTCTCTCTCTCTCTCTCTCTCATATTAGCAAAACGTAGGTGAATAATTCGAAATCATTTTTCTAAAAAGAATCTTTAGTAAAAATAAACGAACAAAAAATATTTTTATCGTCCATGAAAATTTTTATATGTAAACTATTATTCGATAATGAAAATGTTTTTATTGACTAGTTACTTCAAGCAAACAATGCATTTTTAGAAAATATTTTCCGCCATGTTCATTTTTCTCCAAACAAATGCACTCACAGACTATTTATCTTTTTTGTTTTCGAACTCAAATGGAACTTTATTGCAACAAATAAATATAAGTACATAAACCCCTTATGACAACTCCACTTGGAAAGTACAATTTAAAGAAATATCTCCACAGATAAACAATGTTGGGTGACTATTTAAAAAGACCAAATGTAATACAGTAGCCCCTTTTTTAACGGACACGTGATATATTATATGGATTTGAATATAGCACATCTGTGCCAATAAGCAATACAATACGTTTACGATTTTTTTTTAGTAATTCTTCTCTCGAATCTTTATTATGTGCACGTTATAGAACCGTTTCATTGGAACTGGAACCGAGCCAATCAGAATATTATGCACAATCAAGTTTTAGTGAATTTATACAAAATATTATTTTGAAAAGAAAAAGTCACCAACCGCCTCTAGGAAAATATAGAGGTTAGTCTCTTGGAACCTTGATCGCATTGATTTTACATTCCCTTTTCAGCACCCAACTCATATACACAAAATCTACTTGTGTCGATTTCGAGCCATATAACCAGCCCCGGTCAATGTAAACCATTCTCCACTAATATGCTTGACATGTCAATCTCTACGAAGACTTGGACTAAGAATAAGTCAAGCATGCCCCACGAATCGCGATTTGTGTGGTTTTGTGCTATTCTCACATTATACCCCACGGCGCACGCTAAATTTACTGAAAGGGGGAAAAGGACTTTTGCCTTGCTAATATACCTTCAATGAGAGGACCCGTTCAAAGCTAGCTGTACAACGTGGGACGGTCAGTATCTATGTCAATGACTTTCTGTTAAAATTGATTGGACGAATTGAATTGATACAAAATACAAAAGATTTAGAACTCAATTAACAAAAAAAGATTTATAATTGAATTGGTACAATTGCAATAGATTTAATTTTTTTTCTTAATTTTCCCAAAACTCGAATGTTTGGTCCGTGAAGAGAGCTTAGGAGCTGGATTCATTTTTGCAAGGTAATATTTATGGTTCTCTATCTTGGAGGGAAAACGGCATTGACAAGAATATGAGTAGGTCACTTCAGGGGGACCTTGGCTTCCAATTCTAAAACTGGAGTTTAGTGAAAAGCTCAAAGATTTGCAAGTTATTTAGGACGACGCGTGAGTTTTCTCATCTTGGTTAGGTCTTTTAATTGACACGAATCCATTAGTAAATTTTTATAAATGGATTTTTGTTCAAAATATTTGTAAATATTAACTTGTTTTGAACATTAAATATGTCCTTCACAACTCAAAGTTATATGATTTGCAGCCTATATCAGCAAGAAATTTAATTCGAAAGCTACAACGCTATGACCTAAAATTCTAAGGTTGGTGCACGTTCAAACCGTGAGTATTGTTTGGACATGCGAATGCATGGAACAGACTATAATATATTTACCTTTTGACTGAAGATGTGATTCGAGAAATGAAATAGAGGGTAAATAGATAGAGAGGAGAGGAATATTAGGAAAGGAAAGGGGGTGGATAGTATCCAAAATAGTGATGACTATGCGAATATTGCTTGGCGATTATCTTTATTTGTAAGTTCATGTGCCATGAATGAGTGTTTTGTAAGAAAAGAACAAAGCAATTATACGAAAAACGGGAAGCAATTTTCGGATGAATATGAACCTCATCTCAATAGCCGTTTTATTATACATGGGAGTACAAAATTGATTTTATAAAGTGACACCGTGAATATGTAGAAAAACAAAAAACACATAGCCCATTAAAGTCTTAAACAAATATCTAATAAAAGTATACTACGTCATTTTGGAGTAATGTTTTGGAAATCAGGCGTTTGATGTTTTGCATTTTATTCTTTAGCATTATGCACTATGTGGGATCAAGGTCCTGAGACCTGTATATGTTCCCAGAGGTGGTGGCATTTTTTTCTACAAAATATTAGCTTTTGTAATCAACCAGGTTGATTGGGCATGATTTTCCCATCCGACGTCCGATTGACTCGATTTCGGTACGTGCCGGTGCTGACGATTGAGTTGGTCTGTGAAGACAGCTTGGTGCTTCCCCATCTTGGAGAGAAAACAAAGCAGCAACAAGAATATGAGTAGCTTATATCAGGGGAACCTAGGCCTCCGCTACTGGAACGAGAGTCCAGTGAATTTAGGTGGAGTTTTCTCGTCTCTGTCAGGTCTTTTAGTTGATGCAACTCCATGGATAAAGATTCACAAATAGATTTTGGTTCCAAGTGATTCAAAATGTTATCTTTTATTCTTTTCTTTTTTTAATAACAAATTCCCTCAACATATCACAGATAAATGGCTTACAACTTGTACTACCCCAAAACTACGAAATTGTCACCTTTGATTGGTAAGGTCCGTCCATGTTGGAAATTGCGTGTGTTGTTTGGATATGCGAAATGTCTAAAATGGGTTATGATGTATCTTTTGCATGTTTTTATAGCCGAAAATGTGATTTGTGAAATCAACTCGAGGGTTACTATATGTATACCGAGATGTGCAAAAAATAAGAAAGGGGAAGGAGCAAATAGTGTTAAAAATAGTAATGACCATGCAAATATTGCTCTTTTTTATAATTTTACATGCTTAAGTTCATATGCTATGAATGATTGTTTAAAAGAGAAAAGAAAGAAGTGACAACACGAAAAACAATAGAAGGCCACTTTCGGATGAATATGATCCTCAATAGCCTTTTTATTCCACATGAGGGTACAAAATTGATTTATAAAGTGACGCAATAAATACATAAAAATACTCAAATAAATATCCAATACAATTCTCTTGGAAATTATCTAATATAAGTCTACTGCATCATTTCGTAGTCCAATTTTGAAGAACTGCCTTTAATCTCTAGTATTTTTTTTTTTGAAAGCCTTTTATCGAAGGAATTAATGATCCTGTTTTAACTTATTAATCAACGGTAGAACAAGATTAGGGTGAGATGGTTGAAAGCCATGCTTAAAGGCCTGGCCTAAAGTGATGATCAAGTTAGATAGATCTTCTAGCCGGTGGACTAGTGAAAACCGAAACTCGACGAAGATTTTTTTTTTCCCTAGTTATTTACAATAGTCAATAATGATTTGCCATAATAATTTGCCACGTCAATTAGTGTACGGGTATGAAGGATATTAAATCTTAAGGATAAGAATTTTGGACCTCAAAAAAGGAGTAGGCAAAAAGAGCTAAGGGTGGGGCCACCAATCGACCCCACTGAAATTTGGTCGCTCATTTACTAAGAGGGTGTAGTGTGTATCTGGGCTCATCATTAATCCCTGCAACAGATAAAGATTAAAACTCTAAGCCGCATCTCAAGTTTTAAACGGAAAAAAAAATCATGAAAACGAAAATCAGTTCAAGATGAATTTTCATGTGGTCTTAAGCTCTTTATTTTGAAAGGGCTTTTCAGATAAATTGGGTGCATGCATGCCCCTCTTACATAATTTTGGACTTGTGGGCGACGCGGGTGCGGTCGACATCACATCACCCAACACTGTAGGATGGAGGCAAATTTTTGCAACGAACTGGGCCGCCAAAGCCCACGGACACAATTCTCGACTCTCAAATTGGGCTGTTTTGCCTCCTCCAACACTTTAGGACGTTTTGTCGTTTTGTGTATTAAAGCCCACACTTACCAGCCACATCTGGTTTTCCTAGTCAAACGAGGCGAAGTCCATGTTAAACACAAATCAAACTGCCAACTAGCATGCATTATCTTGTAGGAAACAAGATATCATGCTTCTTTTCCATTGTAGCCTGGATCAGAGCAGTCCTCGCTTCAATTATAGTCAAGCTGATCACATACTAAGAAAAACTGTTGCAAAATCACAACGAAACTAAGAAAAATAATAACAAGACACAAAGCATGACAATTTTGCAAATAACAATAAAACACAACTCTCCACAAAGCAAAATGAGGAAAAGGATAATGGCTCCCACTCCCAAACCTTGACAGAATCATGATCAAGTTGAAGCGCTTTTCTGCTATCCTCCTCGACTTTCTGCCAATCACTGCAAAAAACACGATAAGTCGAAGCTTATATCTAGGCAAGAAAATCGATGTCCGCGGAGTTTCGGAGAGATAGCTGGCACAGGCAGAGGGTTAGAACTCGTACATACTTCCTCTTGCAATGGCAAAGCGCACGATTCGTCCAGTACACAGGCACTTTCGGGCATAAGGTTATGGCCTTCCCATTCAGCAAACATCACCCATAATTAAGAGCAGGCAAGGAGAGAAAGAAAGAAACTCAGCGATCGACTAAAACTCTCAAAGCGCTCCATGCTGCAGAATTAAGCGCATTCAAATCCAAGACAGAAGCGAGCCACTTCCCCCCCAAAGCAAAGACGTAAAGGTCGAACGCATGCGGACCCTAAAACCAACGTCGACAGGAAGCCCAAAAAAGGCGAACAAGAGATCTCATTTCCAGAAAGTTAAAAAACGAAATTCCGAATTTGCGGTAAATTCGGCAACTCGGTGTAAGCATCAATGGCGGCTCCGAAACGATTTCTCCGGTAATACTCGTTCCCGTCCTTCCTCAACCTCTCCGCTTGCCTCGCCGCCGCCGCCAAGGCCTCCGCATCAGGCCGCATCCCTCTCTCTCTCTCTCTCTCTCTCTCTCTCTAAGTCGAATCGGATTCTATAACCTCTGTCGCTCTCTCGTCTACGTCTTTGGTTCCTCGCTCTATCTAGAAGCTTCTCCTTCGAAAACGATCGAAAGCGAGGGGATCAAGAACTAGGTTTTGCTCGTTTTCTTTGCCTCTGTCGAGACGAGAGAGAGAGGGAAAAAGAGTTTGATGAGAAAACTTCCCGAACGACAAAGAATTCACGAGCTTTCCCGGAAGAAAAGGAAAGGGAAGAAACTGACGGGGAAATGGAAAATTTCATTTCATTTTTCCTTTTTTGACCAAAAAGAGTAAATTCAATAATTCAAAACGGCTTTCTTCAAGCGTAATCAAAGCCATCTCATCATCACATCACATGTTTGGCTTGGTGAAGGCCGGGGCACAGCAGGGTGATGTGCTATCTCAGCCGTCCGTCGGACGGCTGGGATTTTATAAAAATAAAAATTGACTTTTTTTAAAAAAAAAAAAATTTCCAGCCGTCCGATCGGAATTGGACGGCTGAGAAGCAGAACACAGCAGGCGATCCAATTCTGTTTGATTGGGCTAGCTAGGCTCGATCGAGTCTGACGAGTGTTTATGGCTGGAGAGGAGAATCTGAACGTGGAGTTCCCATAATGCCCCTACACCAGTAGATTTTCCCTTGCTCTTATCCATCGTATCATATACGAACTACGAGAAAAGCAATACAATTCAACTGGCAAAAGCCCGTACGCAACAGAATTATATATATATATTTTTTCTATTTAACACAAATTTCGAAACAAAAATAAAAAAGAAGATAAAAAACAAATGGAAATGCATAGGACGGCTGGGAAAAAATTTAATTTTTTCTTATAAAATCCTAGCTGTTTGCTAACAAATTGTCATGCATCTATTTTATAGGCAAAAAGGGAAAATAATATAAGCATGCTTAAGATGTAGAGATCAGACTTGCCATATCTTCAAAATATTTTTGGCTCATTCCTCTTTCTGCACATCAAATTAATGATGTAGAGATCAGAAAAATGGAAAAAAAATAATTATAGATATATCACATCGACCAAAATGGTAATATACATCTACAATAACTTTTTTTTTTCTTTCTATTTTTCATCAATAAGTAGATTCAAGAAGAAAATGAAATGATTAACTTGTATATGGTTATGATAGTAAATATTATAGAAGACTGTCGACAAGCACATAAATATAATTTTGGAACATGAAATTGGAGAGCACAATAAAAAAAAAACAAATACGCTAAAATAATTTGTCCTCTATTGAATTGAAAGGAAAAAACAAAACAGGAAAGAATAGGGAAAAGAAAACACAGAAGCAAAAGGATGAAATAAAGGGCCTTATCTTTTCTTAAAGTACCGTAAAGGAAAATGAGAGGGAAAAATGGAAAAATAAAATTCGAAAATAGATTTGTAGAATCAATGCCTGATAAATCAGAAAATAGGGAATGATTCATTCATCTTGTAGATAACGACGTCAACGGCTGTGTTGAAAATCACGAAACTCACCATCGGTAGCTTCCAATTCCTCCGAAGCGACCAGGCTTCGCCTGTTTCATCATCTCCAAAAATTGTCCTCAGGACCATCTTCAATTTTAATTTTTTTCTTGTTTTACTAAGTAAGTTTTAAATTTTTTAAATTTATACTAATTTAGTTAGTATGGCTAATTTTGGCTGAAAAATTGCTCCTACGTGGCGCAATAACGTGAATAATTATTAATAATGTTTAAATGTTTTTTTAAAAAATTTTGATTTGATTTTATTTCCTTCTTTTAGCCAATTGCCGAGGTCTAGCAGCTAGCCAACGGCAAGGGCCCGAGAGGTTGATCTCGTCGGCATCTAGCAAAGCTCGCCCTAGTTGGCCATTGACAAGGGCGAGCCTTCCGTGCTCCTGGTTAGGTCAACCTCGCCCGCTGTGGGCATTGCCTTGCCGACTTCGGCGATGTCCTCTGTCGCCAAGGCCACCTACGAGGGTGAAGCCTCACCACAGCTTGTCATCATGGGCAAGGCCGGACCTTGCTAGCTAACCATTGACAAGGCTGAAGCCCTCGAGCATATATCTTGCCAACTTGCATTTGGCTATTATGATTTTGGTCGGATGAAGGCCTGAATGACTTATGGATTCAACTTTGTCAGCCTCTAACTTAACATTTTTTTGTTTGCTTTGTTTTAAGGATGAACCATTTTGATAAGCCCGAATCTGTCTTCCTTAACCATAGTCAACGAAGATTTCAAAGAGCAGTTAGCTATATCAAAATCTTATTCTAAATGTTCTGGTGCATGAACAGTAAAAAGAAAATAAACGTGTCGTCTGCTTCTGTGCCTTTTCAAGGTGCTCGCTAATATTTCTATACTTTTTAATTGGCAAATTTAGTCCATCAACTATATTTGCTCGTTGCTTTTGTTATATTAACTATTTTGTTATCCAAGTACATGGAAATGCCGACGTGACCATTAATTAATCTTATCAACTGGCGTGTCTTCTACACAGCTTTTAATTTTTAATTTATCAGAAAAATTTTGTAATTAATCTACAACACAATAAATATATTCAAAGATAACTAAAAAGAAAATAAGAAACATATATAAATATAAAAGATGTATAGATTTTGACAGAGGAAAATGAAAAAAATTAAAACTATTACCACTTTCCGTGGACAGACCTGGGCTTTTTCCAGCTGGAACTTGGAAGATTAACAGGATGAACTGCTAGTTTTCGAATATAAGATATCCACCAAGTTACTATGGATGCGTATAGACTCAAAATAGATCTTCGTTCTCTTTCTGTTGAACGAAGATTCATTTGATCTTGATCCTTGTAAGGTGAAAAAGGTATTCAAACTCGATATGCACGAATCCCTGATTATAGTGAGAGGATTAAAAAAATTAACACTGATATTTCGTTGGTTTTGCGCAAAATGAATGATGTAGAAAATATATATTTTTAAAATGATTGCTTATATTATCTTTAATAATTAGTAAATGAAAAGTTTTCTTTTTATTATTGCTAATAATTTACGTCCAAATACTTTCGTGGACGATGAAAATAATTTTTGACTATTAATTTTTGTAAGAGTATAACCGATTCTTTTTTTAGGAAAATGTCATTCGAACGGAGCTTAAATTTCAAATTAGCACTTTTAAGCAATATTTCATTAAAACAGAGAGTTGGAAGCCATGTCTTGCAGCGTCGAAGAAAAGCTTGCAAGCCAGGACAAAACCACTCACTTAATATGAGTTGTCTGGTCTTTTTCTTATTTAAGCTTTCAACCCTAATGGCGTCTAATGGAGAATGAGGGAGGTTTTTTCGTTGTGCTTCAGAAGAAATAAATGACGTACTACGCTTGTGCAATTTCAAGTCAACACGACACACTAGAAATCCATATAGTTTTCTCCGTTAAACATCAGCTTTATCTAATCGGGGTACTTGAGGCATTTCATTTAAATTAATCAATGAAAGGCTGCCATAAACATCTCAAAATATGTTAAGGATTTAATTGGAACAACTGAAAGTTTCCGGACGATGGCGAATACTTGCTCGAATTCGATTCGATTCAATCAATTGAAAGTTCGAATATAACACGGCGCATGGATAAGAGTAAGTTTACATGGTATTATCTGTACAACAATAGAAACTGCATGTTCTTTACATCTCATCTCAAAGAAGGCAGGAGATGATGATCCAGAACATTTTGCCAATACACTACCTGGTGCAAGTATATGGAAATAATTGTGAAATGGGATCTTCCCAGAGGTCTTCCCATGATTATTTCTCGTACCGCGGCTTCAAACCTTAAACATCGCACTATTCGTGCAGCATTTATAGAGAAGCTAGCTCTGCAACGAAAACCAGAAATCACAAGATTGAGACTGGCGAGAACTAAGGAGATATTCAAAAGGCACAATGGTACATGCAAACTTCAAATCTAACCGTTTCCTGGAACGCTCCGAACTTTTTGACATTAAGATCGCGAAGTTCCTCTAAGGTGACTGTTGAGAGTGGCATATCCAAGGGTACTCGAAAGCAAAGATTATGTGAGACTTGTCTCATGGTCGGTCGAAGCCTCGAATCGGCATGCAAGCACTCGAATGCTAGCTTCGCAATCAAGACCACATCTTGCGCATCTCGAAGGCCAAGTCTAGAAGGTGAGAGACGTTGATCCAGCACATCCTTCAACATCATCGGCTCAGCTTGGGTGGAAGGCGAACATTCTCGAGAGACATGATCTCCTGGGTGCTTTCCCTTGATGGTCTCTAATGCGACGACTCCAAAGCTATACACATCGCACTTTTCGGTAGGAACCGTACAATAAGCCAGCTCTGCAGGTGGAGGTTCCACTATTTTTTTAAAAAAAATCTTGATCATAAGTTGTGATCAAGTTGACAATTTTACTTCCCATGACATGACGTGCGACAATTACAAGTACAAATTTCTACTTAATCTACACCTACAACACTGGTTCGAGTATGGGAGTTCATGTTTTGGCAAAGTTCAAAATTTTGTTCGACACTTAAAATAGGAGCATCTTCTAGGTAACACAAAATCAGTATCCTTGAAATGTATTAATCATGATGTTTTCCTCATTTGCCAATTTTTACTTATAAGGGATATCGAAAAGCTTTTTCATCAAGACTGAAGTTGAAAGCTCTAAATAAGTATGACAAATTTCCATAAGACCATTAAATAGCTAATGAGTTGCACTAAAACAAGTAAAAGTTCAAGTATAGAAACATGACACCGAATGCCATAAAAAATGAACAAAAAACTGTGAAGTACCTGGAGCAATATATCCGATGGTACCAGCAATAGCCGTCCAATTTGATGAATCTGGCCTCAACAATCTTGCAGTGCCAAAATCAGAAACATAAGCCCCATAATCATGATCCAATAAAATGTTGTTACTGGTCAAGTCTCGATGAATCAATGGAGGACAACAGTCATGATGTATATAGGACAATGCATCCGCAACTCCTCGGACCACATTTATCCTCTTGTCCCTTTGAAATTCTATTGCTCTTTGATCATCGTTCAAAGTTTTTCTCAAGCTTCCTCTCTATACGTAGTCATACACCAAAAAATGGCATTGGGCATGAGAGCAAAAGCCATAGAATTTCACAATGTTGCGATGGTGTATATTTGTCAAGGCTTGAATTTCCCTTTCAAATGATACCAAATCGGCGATCTCAGTACCTTCCCGAGATGACAATATTTGCTTGATAGCACATATTTGACCTTTTGATATCTCGGCTTTATAAACAATTCCATATGCTCCTTCACCCACAAAATACTTTGAGTCAAATCCTTCGGTGGCCTCAATGATGCGGTCATAGAAAAATCTGCCGTCATAGCTCAAATTACGCATGAAACCCAAATCATTTGCCGGCTCGTCGTTGTGTCTCTTCATAATCCTTCTTTGACGATAATGCCCAATTAAAAGAACAATCGAGGTGCAAGAGAGAAGGAGAAACCCCAAGAATGAGAGAATAAGGATAACCGTGATTTTAGCTCCAACAGGCCGATTACGTTTCTTGCTCCCAGTAGAATTGCAATTCGGTAAACCAACAACATTTCCACAAAGCCCTTTGTTACCCTGAATGGCCTCAAATGGAGCCTCGTTGAAAGCCTTGACATCAGGGAGAGGACCTTCTAGGTCATTGTGGGATATATCAATAGAAATTAAGGCCAACATATCACCAAAAGCACGTGGGATAGAGCCAGACAGGCTATTGTGGGAGACATTTAGGACTTGCAAGTTTCTCGGTATTGCAAGCTCTCCCGGTATATTTTCTGACAAAATATTATAACTGAGATCAAGAACCTCGAGGACTTGTGTGTTGCCTATCTCAGGAGGAATGCTTCTTTGAAATTCGTTTCTGCTCAAGTTCAAGCTCGACAAGCTTTCGCATGAGCTTAGCTGCGCCGGTATCGATCCGCTCAATTTGTTAGATGCTAAGTTTAGATGGCCCAGATGGGATAACAGTCCAATCTCAATCGGGACATTTCCCACTATCGCGTTGCCGCTGAGGTCGAGTTGGAACAACATCGACAAGTTTCCCATTTCTCTCGGAATCTTTCCACTTAAATTATTTGAAGAAAGGTCCAGCCACCGTAATTGAACCATCCTTCCAAATATCGCGGGTATCTCACCCGAGAGGTTGTTGTTCGATATCCTCAAGCTAGTCAAACTGCGACAATGCTCCCATTTCCAAGAAAGTTCGCCTCTCAAATGATTGTGGCTCAAGTCCACGAAATTTAGATACGGATAAATTCCGAAAGCATATGCTATGTTTCCCGTAAGTTGGTTTTTATCAAGCCTCAGTCTGATTAATGTACTACAATTTTTTAGGCTCGTGGGGATGGGACCCGTGAAATGATTATTGTCGATGGTGAAATTTTGTAATGCTTTCCCGAGGCATACATCTTCCGGAAGTTCCCCCTCTAGTTCATTATTATTCAGGTGCAAATAAGTCAATTGTGTTAACTTATTGAATTCAGAAGGCAAGGAACCAAAGAATTTATTGTCCGCAAGGCTCAATTGAGTAAGATTGGCCAGGCTTCCAATTGATGCAGGGATTAGACCAGTCAAATCATTACCCCAAATAGTAAGAGATTTCAAATTTCTCAAATCACCTATCTCTTTTGGAATTGAGCCGGTGAGTTTGTTTTCTGATAAATAAAGTTCGATAAGAGAAGTGAGCCTCCCAATTTCTGAAAGTATGGGCCCCGAAAGTCCATTTTGCCACAAGGTAAGAAATTTCAAACTTCTCAAATCACATATCTCTCTCGGAATTGAGTCAGTGAGTTTGTTTTGTGATAGATAAAGTTCAGTAAGAGAAGTTAGCTTCCCGATTTCTGAAGGTATGGGTCCCGAAAGTCCATTTTTCCATAAGAAAAGAGACTTCAAATTCCTCAAATCACCTATCTCTCTCGGAATCAAGCCGGTGAGTTTGTTTTCTGATAGACTAAGTATGGTAAGAGAAGTGAGCCTTCCGATTTCTGACGGAATGGGTCCTGAAAGTCCATTTTGCCACAATAAAAGAGACTTCAAACTCCCTAAATCACCTATCTCTTTCGGAATTGAACTGCTAAAGCTATTTTGTGACAGGCTGAATTCCATTAAATTGCCTAATTTTCCAAGAGAACTAGGAATAGGCCCAGAAAGTTGGTTTTTCCATAAATCAAGATGAATCAGGCTACTCATGTTCCCTAGTGAAGCAGGGATAGGACCGGTGAGATTGTTCATCGAAAAACCAAGTTCCAAAAGAGATTCCAATCGTCCAATCTCTTGAGGGATGTGTCCACTCAGGTTATTTCCACATAGGTGCAAATAATGAAGACTCTCCAACATACCTATATTCGAAGGAATGTCCCCGGACAGTTCATTGAAGCAAAGATTAAGAAAGTTGAGTTTGGAAAGGTTACCGATACTTGAGGGAATACAGCCGTAGATCGAATTGTTGGAAAGCTCAAAGCTAACCACACTGGTTAAGCGTGAGAAGTCAAGGCCGTCTAGAGTTCCTGTCAAATCGAGACCGGAAAGATTTAGATGGGAGATTGCTCCGGAGCCGTCGCAAGCGACACCTGTAAATCGACAAGGATTGTCACCGTGCCACGGAGAGAGGAGAGACTGACTATGATTGGCAAGAGTAAATTTCCAATTCAGGAGAGCCTCTGCTTCGCCCTTATTCCCGGTCGCGTCAGAAACGCCTACACCATGAAATGAAGTGGTGCCAACCCAGAAGAGCGAAAAGAAGAGCGAGAAGAAGAAGGAGACAGCTATAGGAGACCGAGTGGACAGCAAAAAGGAAGAAGCCATGATTTGGAGGGGAAGTTGGGTTTTGGGAGGTGGGAGATTGGTTCAGGCCAACATACTGCTAAAAAGATAGATGACTATACTTATAGATGGGAAGATCACTCCGGAAGCCTCTATCGATGACAATTCTTATTACTGCTGGACACTTTTTCCGGATGAATGGCTCCTTCCCATCGATGGTATATTTGCGAAGTAAAAGTCGTTTCCCTCTTCCAGTAAGTTTAGCGTGACGCCTAGGGATGAAAGTCTCCATCGCGGGACATGCTTGACTTACTTTCCCAAGTCTTCGTTGAGATTCACATGTCAAGCATATTTGTGGAGAATGGTTTATATTGACCGTGGCTGGTTATATGGCTCAACATCGACACACAAAGATTTTGTGTAGATGAGTTGAGTTCTAAAAAGGGAATGTACAATCCATGGGATAAAGGCTCCGAGAGACTAACCTCTATCTTTTCCTAGAGGTGGTTGGCGACGTTCTCCTTTTCTAGAAAGTCACCAAATTTCGGTCGTGCATAATTTTTTTCCGTCCGATATTTGATTGGCTCAGTTCGACTTCCGGCGAAACGGTTCTATTATGTGCATGTCATAATAATTCAAGATAAGAATTATTAAAAAAAGTCATAAATTTATTATAATCATGTCAATTCAGGATTAGAGTTAACATCGTTGGACAATTTAGGTGAAAGAAAGATCCAAATTAAACTCCGAATTTCCACTAATCTAAAGCAGTCTCAGCCGAAGAGAAAAAAAAAACTTGCTGATAATTCTCCAAATGAAATACCGCAGCGAGAGAATGAGTCAACGGGGGAATTGACAGACGATACATACAGAGCGAAGGAAGGGATGGCCGCGGGAGAGGAGAAGAGGTGAAGTCAATAAAAGCTGAACTTCTTCAAGTCAATGGCTGAAGCAGAAGTCCTGAGGATTGGGGTCCCTGGGGGACAACTTCTGGAAGATGGTTGAGTCAGACATACCATTGGATTACCATTCTAGAATCTCGCATCCACCTTTTCGGGATTAGCCGAAATCTTCGGATCATATCGAAGACGTGTCTCAGTCGCTTTTCATACTACTAGTCGATGCCTTATGCATCGGAGCTCAAAAAACACATGGGTCGTAAAAGATAATTGACTCTTTTTAGGGCCTGTTAGCTTTTATGCTTAATTCTCATGCCACATCACATCACATTGTATGAATCACGTTTTCAGAAAAATAAGATAATTATTTAATTAAATAAAAATTTCAAGTGCATTTATTTCACAAAAAATATAAAGTTCGAAAACTTAAAAATAATTAATTTTTTGAATCGGGAAAAAATACTTTCACGAACAACAAAAATACATTATTTCTGGTGCAAATAATGCGAATATTTTTTGTTTTCGAACTTAAATGGAACTTTTATTGCAATAATTAAATTAAGTATGTAACCATGTTATGACAACTCCATTTAGAAAGTACAATATAAAGAAATATCTCCATAGATAAACAATATCAGATGACTATTTAAAAAGACCAAACATAATATGGTAGCCCTTTTTTTATGGACACGTGACATACTATATGGATATGAATATAGTACATTTGTGCCAATAAGCACAATTACAATAGGTTTACAATTTTTTTTAGTAATTCTTATCTTGAATCTTTATCACGTGCACAGTATAGAACCATTTCATTAGAATTGGAACCGAGCCACTCATATATTGGATGGAAAAAATTATGTGTGATCAAAATTTGATGAATTTATACAAAATATCATTTGGTAAAAGAAAATGTCACCAACCACCTCTAGGAAAATATAGAGGTTAGTCTCTCGGAACCTTGATCCCATGGAGTGTACATTCCCTTTTCAGCACCCAACTCATCTACACAAAATCTTTGTGTGTCGATGTTAAGCCATATAACCAGCCGCGGTCAATACAAACCATTCTCCACGAATATGCTGGACCTGTGAATCTCAATGAAGAATCAGAAAAGTATAAGTCAAGCATGCCCCGCAAATCGTGACTTTGCATGGTTTTGCGCTATTCCTGCATTATCTCCCACGGCACACGCTATTCTTACTGAAGGGGGAAAGGACTTTTACCTTACAAATATACTGTCGATGAGAGGATCCGTTCAAGGCCAGCTACGTAATGTGGGATGGTCAATATTCGTGTCAGTTATTTCTTGTTAAAATTGGCCGGATGGACTGAATTGGCACAAATACAAAACACTTAAAATTCAATTGAGCAAAAAAAAAATTATGATTGAATCGGTACAATTGTAATAGATTTTAATTTTTTTTTGATAATTTTCTCAAGACTCGAGTATTTGGTATGTGAATAAATCTTGGGAGCGGGATTCATTTTTGCATAGTAATATTTATGGTTCCCTATCTTGTATGGAAAATATCATTAACAAGAGTATGATTAGGTCACTTCAAGGGGACCTGGGCTTCCAATTCTGGAACTGGAGTTTAGTGCAAAGCTTAAAGTTCTGTTTGCAAGTTATTTAGGTCGATTCATGAATTTTCTCATCTTGGTTAGGTGTTTCAGCTGACGCAAGTCCATTGGTAAATTTTCATAAATGGAATTCTGTTCGAAGTACTTGTAAATATTGACTTGTCTTGAACATTAAATATGTCCTTTGCAAATCAAAGTTTTAGGATTTACAACCTACATCCTCACGAAATTTAACTCGAGAGCTACAATTCTATTACCTTAATTAGTGAGGTTGGTGCATGTACAAATCGCGAGTATTGTTTGGACATGTGAAATATTTAGAACATATTAGACTATACTTATCTTTTGACTGAATATATGATTTGAGAAATGAAATAGAGGGTAAATAGATGGAGAAGTGAGAAAAATTAAAAAACAAAGGGGGGTGGATAGTATTCAAAATAGTGACCACCATGCGAATATTGCTTTGCGATTATTTACATTTTTAAGTTCATGTGCCATGAATGAGTGTTTTGTAAGAAAAGAACGAAGCGACTACACGAAGAATGGGAAAGCAACTTTCGGATGAAATGGACCTCATCTCAATAGCCTTTTCATTATACGTGGGAGTACATAATTGATTTATAAAGCGATGCACTGAATATGTAGAAAACATATATCTCATTAAAGTCTTAAACAAGTATCTAATAAAAGTATACTACGTCATTCTTGAGTCCCATTTTGGAAATCAGGCGTTTTATCTTTTCCATTTATTCTTTTGGAAGCCTTTTATCGAAAGAATTAATGATCTGGCTTTAACTTCTTAATCCACGGCGGAACAAAATTAGGGCGAGATGGTCGAAAGCTGTGCTCAAAGGCCTGGCCTAAAGTGATTATCAAGTCAGATAAAATGAAGGATGTTAAATCTTAAGGATATGAAATTTGGACCTTTAAAAAGGAGTAGGCAAAGAGCCATGGATGGAGCACCAAAAGACCCCACTGAAATTTGGTCGCTCATTCACGCAAAGTATGTCTGGGGACTTCGCAGACTATGCCCATTCATTACGGTTGCTTTTCATAGAGATTAAACCGGCCGTTAGAGCTGGCGCCGAAAAAACTTTACTTATGCCCCAGTTTGACTGGTTAAACCACATCAACGCTCATCCAACATTTCTCTCAACAATGCATGTGGCCAAGTGATTTGATGATGATGAAACCTCAAATGGATTCACGGTCACTCTTCAGAAACAGGGGAAGGGGTCCAACTTTCAGTTTTCCTTGATAGAGGTTTATATTCTAAATCCCATTCCACCAGCAGAAAAGCCATCAAGCCCTTGTTAAACACAAGCCAACTAGCATACATTATCTTGTAGGAAACAAAATATCATGCTTCTTTTCCATTGTAGCCTGGATCAGAGCAGTCCTCGCTTCAATTACAGTCAGGCTGAGCACATACATGGTCTTTCTATTCCATACAAAAACTGTTGCAAAATCAGAACGAAACTATGAAAAAAAATAACAAGACACAAAGCATGGCAATTTTGCAAATAACACTAATATACCACTCTCCACAAAAGAAAATGAGGAAAAGGATAATGACTCCCACTCCCAAACCTTGACAGAATTATGATCAAGTTGAAGCGCTTTTCTGCTATCCTCCTCAACTTTCTGCCAGTCACTGTAAAAAACACGACAAAGTCAAAGCTTATATCTAGGCAAGAAAATCGATGTCAGCGGAATTTCGGAGAGATAGCTGGCACAGACAGAGGGTTAGAACTCGTACATACTTCCGCTTGCGATGGCAAAGCGTACGATTTGTCCAGTACACAGGCACTTTCGGGCATAAGGTTATGGCCTTCGAATTCAGCAAACATCACCGGTCGTTAAGATCCGGCAAGGAGAGAAAGAAAGAGACTCAGCGATCAACAAAAAGTCTCAAAGCGCTCCATGCTGCAGTATTAAGCACATTCAAATCCAAGAGAGAAGCGAGCCATTTCCCCACTCCCAGAGCAAAGACGTAAAGGTCGAACGCATGCGGACCCTAAAACCAACGTCGACAGGAAGCCCAAAAAAGGCGAACAAGAGATCTCATTTCCAGAAAGTTAAAAACAAAAAAAAATTCCGAATTGGCAATAAATTCGGCACCTTGGTGTAAGCATCAATGGCGGCTCCGAAACGATTCCTCCGGTAATACTCGTTCCCGTCCTTCCTCAACCCCTCCGCTTGCCTCGCCGCCGCCGCCACCAAGGCCTCCGCATCAGACCCCATCCCTCTCTCTCTCTCTCTCTCTCTCTCTCTCTCTCTCTCTCTCTCTCTCTGTCTCTTCTCTCTAAGTCGAATCGGATTCTATTGTTGAACAGATGCGTCATTTGAATACAGGACCAGAGGAACTGCAACCAGAGAAGCTGGAAACAGAGAGACTGGAAACAGAGTGACTGAAGTTACATAGAAGAAGTAAGAGAACTGCCAACACTCAAGTCGATAATCAAGACTCTCCTTCACTGTAAAAGTCTTCTCAGCCCTCTCGAGCTTGTGTCTATAATAGGAATAATAGCGACACGGGTCAACCGATCATTTGTTTAGATCATAACGGATTTAGGATTAGTTGAGTATGTGCTATTATTCTGTTATGAACTCTTGATATATATATACACGTGGAATGAGAGCTGAGAGATATTGTGAGAGTGAAGATGAGATGATATATACTCTCTCTCTGTGTTGTAAAGATCAGATCAAGAATACAATGTTGAATGATGATCACTGAATGAAAGAAGTTATTTCAGAGATTCGTCATTGCTGAGTTCTTCATCGCAAAGTTTGTATGTGAGTTCTTTAGTTTACCACTTGTCATCTTCTTCGTTGCATGAAGATTCATATGGTATCAGAGCTTTAGATCTGGTGATAGATTACTGACGTTCATAGATTGTTGCGATGAATACAAGAACATTGAAGTATCCTTTCCCAATACATGTGAATATTGCGAATTTTGTTACAATAAGGCTTGCGGAAGACAACTATCTTCTGTGGCAAGCTCACGTTGTTAGGTTTCTGAAAAGCCAAGAACTTATTGGCTTTATCAATGGTGAAGTCATTGCTCCACCTCAAATCGTGTCTGTCGAAGTCGAAAGGAGAGTTATCGAAGAACAGAACAAAGATTTTGTTGATTGGTTGAGGAAAAATCAATTGATTTCTTCCTAGATAAGCGGAGCTATTTCAGAAAATATATTGGAATTAATCATCAGGCTTGAGACAACATATGAGGTATGGCAAATGCTTTGCAATCGATTTAGTCGCAAATCCATAGCTTGAGAATTTGAGCTTCGGGGAAAGCTTCAAGCTTGTCATAAAAGGGATAGAACTTTGGCTGAATATCTTAGAGAATTCAAGCTCATATGTGACCAACTAAATGCTATAGGTAAACCGGTTGATGAAATAACGAAGGTCTTTGAAGTATTAGAAGGCCTAAGTTCTGAATATGAAAACTTTCAGAACTATAATTTATTGTCTCAAACCCCAATCTAATTACGATGAGGTAATATCACAGCTTGAGAGATTCGAAGCTAGACTGCAAAACTATACCTCGAATCATTTCAATTCTAATCTGGCATATTATGGACAGAGAGTGAATGAAGGGAAATAAGGTTGACTTGAATGGTGATTTTAGTCACACAAAATATACATTAGTTAGTCATAGAGGTGTTAATCAGGTTTATGGAGGATGGAGAGGAAGAGGTTTTGGTAAAAGAAGTAACTATGGCCGCGGAAATGGAGGAGGCTATCAAAGGAGAGGTCCAGGGTTTAGATCATATGATGCGAATCTAGAATCATCAGGAGTTCAAAAAAAAAAATTCCTATCTCTGGTCAAGGGTTTAGGCCATATGCACATCCTTCATAGAGATATCAGGAAGTTAAGATGTATAATCCACCAGATAAGGCTTTACAAGGTGGAAAATCTAGTGATAGTGTACGTGTGGTTTGTCAAATATGTAAAAAACTAGGGTACGAAGCACTCAGATGCTGGTACAGATTTGATAATTCCTTCCAGACTGAAGACATACCAACAGCCCTAGCAGCTATACACCTTGAAGATTCACAAGGGAGTGAACGGTACCCTGATACGGGTGCCACATCACACATTACTGCAAACCCTAGTATTCTCCCGACTTCCTCAAATTATATTGGTTCTGATAGTGTAATGGTTGGTGATGGTACTCACTTGTCTATCACACACATTGGTCATGCATCTCTTCTTACTGAGCTGAACTTGTTACCACTTAACAATGTCTTAGTGGTACCTAGTCTAAAGAAGATCTCCTGTCTATCTCCAAAATAACTGATGATTATCCTTGTGCATTTATATTTGATAAACATGGTGTGTTGTTAAGGACAACAATACCAACACAATACTGAAGCTTGGGAGGAAAGTACAAGGATTGTGCAGGATAGACCAGCAGGCAAATGAAGTTTTCTGTACTCAACGGAATAAGATAGCAATTGAAGATGTGTGGCATCAACGGCTTGCTCACACCAATACAAAAATACTTCAGTTTCTAAATAGTCAGAATTGTATTCAATGGAGGAAAGAGGCTCTGTGGTAGTTGTCAAATTGCTAAAAGTACAAAATTAGTATTTCCTTTTTCTGAGACTAGAACAAGAGGACCTTTGGAACGGATACATAGTGATATTTGGGTGCCATCTCCTGTTAAGTCCTTTCAAGGCTACTTTTTATTTTGTTCTTGTTGATGACTATTCTCGCTACAGCTGGGTGTATCCAATGAAGCATAAATCAAACTTCATGATATCTTCCTTGTCTTCCAAAAGTGTGTGGAGAATCAATTTGTTTGTTGTATTAAAGTCTTTCAAAGTGATGGAGGAGGATAGTTCACTAGCACGAAAATTCAATAACATTTTAACTCATGTGGTATACAACACTATGTGTCTTGCCCCTTTACTCCAGAGCAGAATGACATTTCAGAGAGGAAGCATCGCCATATTGTTGAGCTTGGTTTAGCTATGATTTACCATGCTTGGCTTCCAATGATATACTCGGTTGATGCTTTCTTGACAGCCAATTATATCATCAATATTTTGCCTACTATTACTTTACAATTCGATAGTCCATATCAAAGACTATTTGGTTAGCTGCCAAAATATGACTATCTCAAGGTTTTTGGCTGTGCTTGTTACCCTTGTCTTCGCCCGTATATGCAAAACAAATTTGATCAACTTTCTTTCCTGTGTGTTTTTCTTAGATACAGTTCTAAACACAAGGGTTATAGATGACTGGTTCCCACTGATGGGAGGATTTACATCAGCAGGAATGCTGTCTTTGATGAATACTGCTATCCTTTTGCTCATAAATTGGCCCATGTGTATCCTCCCCTTACAAAGTTGTATAAACAATGGCTTGCTGAGGTACAATTCTTACAGCCTCCTCTACATTCATCCGTGTCTAGATCATATGTCTTTGATCAATCTAGTCACTTAACTGACCTCAATCCTTCCCTGACCACACCTTTGCTATCTTCTAATGGTA
Source organism: Melaleuca alternifolia (assembly GCA_019926035.1). NCBI lineage: Eukaryota > Viridiplantae > Streptophyta > Magnoliopsida > Myrtales > Myrtaceae > Melaleuca > Melaleuca alternifolia. The sequence continues at coordinate 10,536 of JAGKPW010000123.1, read as the reverse complement.
TGTTAGATTCCTCTACTAATGATATTGCATCTTTATCTGCTCATCCTCAAGCCTCTTCTAACACTGAGTCTGTTATCTCTCCTTTAATATCTTCTTCATCCCTTCAAATATCCTATTCTTATCCAATGTAGACTAGACTTTAGGCAGGCATTGTCAAACCTAATCCTCGTTATGCTTGCTTGGCTGAATATCCTGTCCCATCAGAACCTAAATCTGTTAAATCAACCTTAGCTCAACAAACCTGGCATCAAGCCATGTAAGAGGAAATGAAGGCTTTTTATGATAATTAGACTTGCATCTTGGTCCCACGTACTGATCAAATGAAAGTCCTAGGGTGTAAGTAGGTGTTTAAAACTAAACTTACTGCTGCTGGTGGATTGGATAAACTTAAAGCACGTTTGGTGGCCAAGGGCTATCATGAGGAGGCAGGTATTGATTTTCTTGAAACTTTTAGTCCTGTTGTTAAACAAGCTACCATTCGCGTTGTGCTATTTGTTGCTGTGGTTCGCCATTGGAAAATACATCAATTGAATGTGAAAAACGCCTTCCTTCATGGTAATCTTCATGAGACTATCTATATAGAGCAGCCTCCAGGGTTTGTCACCCTGCCTCATCATGTTTGTTTGCTTCAAAAATCTCTCTATGGTTTAAAACAAGCCTCACGTGCTTGGTTTGAGAAATTTAGTGATTTTCTCTTGGAGTATGGTTTCTTTTGCAGCACTACCGATCCTTCCCTGTTTATCCTACACTCAGGTTCTGACACAATCATCTTACTTCTCTACGTGGATGATATAATACTTACTGGTAGTTCACCCATGTTACTCTCAGCTTTGATTGCTTCTCTTAGTTCTCGGTTTCATATGAAGGACTTGGGTGATCTTCACTACTTTTTGGGCATAGAGGCTTGCTAATCCTCTAATCAAGTCTTTCTCTGCCAGACAAAATATGCCCTTGATATACTTGAGCGAGCTGGCATGAAGGATTGTAAGCCTATCTCCACACCATTGCCATTGAAAGTTGTTCCTCAGGCTAGTCATGATGCTAGTTGGCATGATCCTCTTGAATATAGAAGTTTGGTTGGTAGTCTCTAATACCTTACTTTAACTAGGCCGGATATTGCCTATGCAACTAATACTTTGTGTCAGAAAATGCAAAATCCGACGGTGGGTGATTTTCATGCTTTGAAACGAGTATTGCGCTATATCAAGGCTACTATCCATTTGGGTTTGTTTGTTCATTCCAGAAGTTCTCTGTCTCTCTATGGCTTTTCTAATGTAGATTGGGCAAGGTGTGCTACTACCTGACGATCTACAATAGGTTTTTGTACCTTCCTTGGTTCAAATCTTATTTCTTGGTCCGCTAAAAGACAACCTACTGTTTCTCGTTCCTCGACTAAAGCTGAGTATCATGCATTAGCTTCTACTACTGCTGAACTCACATGGCTTGCTTTTGTCCTTAGAGACCTCGATGTTTCTCTCTTTTCCCCTATAATGTTATTTGTGATAATCTGTCAGCTCTGGCTTTGACTTCTAATCCCATTTTGCACGCTTGAACGAAACATGTTGAAATCGATTGTCCTTTCGTCCGTGAGAAAGTTTCTATGGGAGCCCTTCGTGTACAATATGTTCCAAGTCGTCATCAACTAGCTGATCTATTCACCAAGTCGTTATCTCACCAATCGCATTGTAGTTTTCGCATCAAACTGGGTCTCGGCTATAAGCCCATACCCAGTTTGAGGGGGGCTGTTGAATATATGCGTCATTTGAATACAGGACCAGAGGAACTGCAACCAGAGAAGATGGAAATAGAGAGACTCGAAACAGAGCGACTGAAGTTACATAGAAGAAGTTAGAGAACTACCACTCAAGTCAATAATTACGACTCTCCTTTACTGAACAAGTCTTCTCAGCCCTCTTGAGCTTGTGTCTATAATAGGAATAATAGCAACATGCGTCAACCGATCATTTGTTTAGATAATAATAGATTTAGGATTAGTTGAGTATGTGCTATTATTCTGTTAGAATGAGAGCTGAGAGATATTGTGAGAGTGAAGATGAGATGATATACACACACTCTCTCTCTATGTTGTAAAGATCAGATCAAGAATACAATGTTGAATGATGATCACTGAATGAAAGAAGTTATTTCAGAGATTCGTCATTGCTGAGTTCTTCTTCGCAAAGTTTGTATTTGAGTTCTTTAGTTTACTGCTTGTCATTCTTCTTCGTTGCATGAAGATTCACATCAGAACCTCTGTCGCTCTTTCATCTATTTCTTTGGTTCCTCGCTCTATCTAGAAGCTTCTCCTTCGGGGATGAACGAAAGTGACGGGATTGAGAACTGGGTTTTGCTCGTTTTCTTTGTCTCTGTCGAGACGAGAGCGAGGGAAAAAGAGTTCGATGAGAAAACTTCCCGAACGACGGAGAATCCATGAGCTTTCCCGGGAGGAAAGGAAAGGCAAGAAACTGACATGGAAAATGGAGCTTTTGCGAGAAAACTTCGTTTCTTTTTTCCACTTTCTTTCTTTTGACCAAAAGAGTAAATTCAATAATCCAAAACGGCTTTCATTGAGCATAATCAAAGTGGTCTCATCAAATCACATGTTGAGAATATTGGCTCTCGGTTGGCTGGGTGAACGTCGGGGTTTGATTGGGCCAGCTAGGCTAGACTGAGTCTGACGAGCGTTTTTGATTGGCTGGCGAGGAGAATTTGAACGTGGAGTTCCCATAATGCCCCGTCATCAGTAGATCCTCCCTTGCTCTTATCCATCGTATCATACACAGACTACAAGAATAACAATACAATTCAACTGGCAAAAGCCTGTGCGCAATAGAATAATAATTTTTCTTCTGTTTAACACAAGTTTTCAAAACAAAAAAAAAGATCGAAAAAAAATTGTCGTGCATCTATTTTCTAGGCAAAAAGGGAAAATAAAATAAGCATGCTTAAGATGTAGAGAAATATCGTAGAAGACTGTCAACAAGCACATAAATAAAATTCTGAAACATGAAATTGGAGAGCACGATAAAAAAACAAATACGCTAAAAGAATTTGTCCTCTATTAAATTGAAAGGAAACACAAAACAGGAAAGAGTTGGGAAAAGAAAACACAAAAGCAGAAGTATGAAAAAAAGGGCCTTATCTTTTGTTAAGAGTACTGTAAAAGAAAATAAGGGGGAAAATATGTACAAATTTCGACAAAGACCGGGCTTTTTCTAGTTAATAGGGCAAATTGTTAGTTTTCGAATACGATATATCCACACTAGTTTCCATTGAACGAAGATTCATTTGGTCTTGATCGATCCTTGTGGAGTGAAAAAGTGACTCCACTAGATGTACAAAAAAAAACCCCGATAATAGTGAGAGGATTTAAAAAAAGAGTTAATACCACGAAAAATTCCAAAGTTTACCTCATGTGACACATTTACCCTAAACTTTTTTTTGTGACACCAAAAACTCCAAAGTTTACCTCTTGTGACACATTTACCCTAAAATTTTTTTGTGACACCAAAAACCCCAAAGTTTATATCATGACACATTTACCATAAATCCTTATCCTTTTTTTTCTCTTTTTCTCTTCTCTTTTTTTCTAAAAAAAAAAGATACTTGACCGATGAGCTCTGACGGCCACTACCAGATAGTTGGAAGCCATATCTTGCAGTGTTAAAGAATTGCTTGCAAGCCAGGACAAAACCACTCACTTAGTACGAGGAACCTAGTCTTTTTCTTATTTAAGCTTTTAACCCAAATGGTGTCTAATGGAGAATAAGGAGGTTTTTCCTTATGCTTCAAAAGAATACTATCATGTACTATACTTGTGAAATTTCAAGTCAACACGACATACTAGTAATCCATATAGTTTTCTCCATTAAACATCAGCTCTAATTAATTGGGGTACTTGATGTATTTCATCTAAATTAATCAATGAAAGGCTGCCCTAAAAGGATTAAATTGGACCAACCCAACGTTTCCGGATGATGGTAAATACTTGCTCGAAATTGACTCGATTCAATCAATTGAAGGATCAAATATAACACTGCACATGGATAAAAGCAAGTTCACATGGTAATATCAATTATGGCAATTGAAACTGCTTGTTCTTTACATCTCATCTCAAAGAAAGCAGGAAATGTGAAATGGGATATTCCCAGAGGTCTTCCCACGTTTATTTCTCGTACTGCGACTTCAAACCTTAAGAAATTGCACTATTCGTGTAGCATTTATAGAGGAGCTAGCTCTGCAATGAAAATCAGAAACCACAAGATTGAGATTGGTGAGAACTAAGGAGATATTCAATATTTTACCCCCCCCCCCAAAAAAAAGCAGATATTCAATAGCACATGAACTTCAAATCTTACCGTCTCCCGGAATGCTTCGAACTTTTTGACATTAAGATCGCGGAGTTGCTTTAAGGTGACAGCTGAGAGTGGCATATCCAAGGGTACTCGAAAGCAAAGCTCACGTGAGACTTGTCTCATGGTTGGTCGAAGCCTTGGATCAGCTTGCAAGCACTCGAACGCTAGCTTCACGATCAAGACCACTTCTTGTGCATCTTGAAGGCCAAGTCTAGAAGGCGAGAGACGTTGATCCAGCACATCCTTCGAAATCATTGGCTCAGCATGGGTGGATGATGAACATTCTCGAGAGACATGATCTCCCGGGTGCTTTTCCATGATGATCTATAATGCGACAACTCCAAAGCTATACACATCGCACTTTTCGGTAGGAACCGTAGAATAAGCCAGTTCTGCAAGTGGAGAGTCCATTTTTTTTTAAATCTCGATTATAAGTTGTGATCAAGTCGATTATTTTACTTCCCATGACATGACGTGTGACAATAACAAGTACATGTTTCTACTTAACCTACACCTACAACACTGATTCGAGTATAGGAGTTTATGCTTTGGCAAAGTTCAAACTTTTTGTTCGACACTTAAGATTCCAGCATCTTCTAGGTAACGCAAAATTCATATCCTTGAAATGGATTAACTGTGATGTTTTCCTCATTTGCCAATTTTTACTTATGAGGGGCATCAAAAAGCTTTTTCATCAAGACTGAATTTTTATTTATTTATAAGCATCAAGATTGAAGTTTTTTTTTTGGTAAAGTAAGTAATTATATTGATCTTAACCAAGCAAAATGTACAGGGCATAAGGGCCCGGTACCACAAAACTTGCACTCAAATCTGCAAAGGATAGATGTGAGTGTAAGGGTACCGAACTTCCAAGCTGAACCAAGCGAAGAAGCCTATATAATAGCCAATTAAGGAAAAGGCCTAAACAATGGCCAACAAAAAAAATAAATATATCATGAGATCATGAGAAAGTACAAGAATCTATTCTCCATTGACGTTGAATCCGTCTATTCCGGGGGGAATCCACCACATGTTGGAAAGTCCTTGCCTTATCTTTGACCATCTTAGTTAGATTTGTCATCATGGCAGGGACAGAAACATCACAATTGCGGAATAAAACATTATTCCTCGTCTTCCAAATAATATGACATAAGGCACCCAAAGCAAATCTAGATATGCCTTGGTGGAAGCAATTTCCAGCAAAAAATTTGGTTGCCCATTCGAGTGTCTCAGGCCATGAACAATTCCTCCAAGGAAGATTACATCTCCCAGCCCAAAACAATGCAAGTTGGGATGTAACTTGACATCCAAACTATAAATGATTTATAGAGTCAGGTGTAATATTGCAGAAGACACAATTAGCATTCTCTATTCTACCATGAGATAATAGGAAAACCTAGGTGGGTAATTTGTTTCGAGTCATCAGCCAAAGATGGAATCGATGCCTGGGTAAAGGGATTTTATTCCATATAAAGGAGTGCCATGGTACTCTTTGGCCCCTATGCCAGATAGTGTTCCACGCAGACGCCGTCGAAAAGATACTAGAAGGATCCCTTGTCCATCGAAAAGAATCTGGCATGTTGGTCAAAGTTGGAAACAACTCCCCTCAAGCCTTTAACGTCTCTAGTAGAAAAGAAGACTGTCCCTTAGCCGCTTCAAAGTCAAACACCTTGGCTTCCTTGGGGAAGACCGATCGATAGATTTCAGGGTTAGAGAATAATAGATTCAAAGGACCGCGAGTTTGCCAATTATCAAATCATACAGAAATGGATCATCCATCTCCAATATGCTACCTAAACAAATGTCGGAATTCACGTCCAATCTCAAGGATTTTCTTCCATGCCCATGAACAAAAGGTAGATCTTCTTGCCACCCAAAAGTTTTGCTTATTTAAAAAGGTGGAGTGGATCCACTTACACCATAATGATTCCTTGTTAGTGAATAGGAACCAAATATGCTTCAGCATGGCAGCTTTGTTACTTTCTCTAAGTCGCCGAATACCAAAACCCCATTCTTCTTTAGGAAGACATACATCCTTCCAGGACACCTTAGCACTACCCGACCCAAGTTGTGGGCCCTTCCATAAAAATTGCTAAAGTATATGTTCAATCTTATCTATCACTGAACTAGGTAATATAAATAGAACAGACTAGTGACCTGAATAGCATGGAGAACTGACCTGATAAGCTATAAGTGTCCTGCGAAGAAGAGGAAGCATTGAGTCCAAGATTGAGCTCTTTTTGTAATCCTATTCACCAAGGATATACAATCTGCCTTGCCTAATCTCGATGACACAACAGGAACCCCCAGTTATCAAAATGGTAACAAACCAATCCTAAAGCCAAGCAAATCAATAATGGAGGTGCGGAGTTCATCCGAGCCACCAAAGATAAATACCTCACTTTTGTCATAGTTTGGTTCCAAACTCGACCAATCCACAAATGTGGAGAATGCCGATTTCAATAATGCAATAGACAACATATCAGCTTCGCTAAAAAGCAGGACATCATCAGCGAAGAATAAGTGAGTTAGACCGTTAGACTTGCACCTCCAAAAGAATTTGAATTCTGGTTTACTGGTCTGACTATCAATAATGCCAGAGAAGACCTCCATAATCAGAGTAAAGAGATACGGAGATATTGGGTCTCCTTGTCTAAGACCCCTGGAACTAGCAAAGAAACCTTGCAATTCCCCATTAATAGAGATGGAGAACTTAGGAATTCACACACAAGTCATGATAAGCTTAATCAGCTTGCAATTCCCCATTAGTAGAGATGGAGAACTTAGGAGTTCACACGCAAGTCATGATAAGCTTAATCAGATTCAACGGAAAACCAAAAGCACACAACACAACGTTGATTCCAGAAAATTCCAATCAATAGTATCATATGCCTTCCTAAAGTCAACCTTCATTGCACACTTCGACAAATATGGATCATGATGAAAGTCACAAAATAGCTCATGGGTTAGCAAAATATTGTCACTAATACGCCGACCTTTGACAAAGGCATTCTGTGATGTACTATTGATTGAAGGAAGTACAGAAGCCAATCGATTAGCTAGCAACTTAGTGATGCACTTATAAATAGTGTTATAGCAAGCAATTAGTCTGTAGTCATTCACTGATGAAGCGTTAGGAACTTTAGGAATCAATGTTATGATAGTGGTATTCAGCTGACGGAGCATATTCCCAGAATTTAGGAAGTCCAAAATAGCCGTAGTAACTAATGGGCCTACTATGTCCCAGGACCGCTTAAAGAAATCAATGGTAAACCTATCCGGACCCGGGGCTTTCCCGGGTGCTAAAGAAAAGAGGGTGTTACGGATTTCCAATTCAATAAATGGGCTAGAGAGACACCGTACCTGGCTGTCATCGAGGATATGTTTGAGAGTTGCCCGTAATTCCTGGATCGACGGTCTTAACTGTTGCCCGGGGGAGGTGAAGTGGCCTTCAAAATAAGAGACAAAAACATTATTGACTTCATCAGGCGAGGACAAACGGTGACCAGTTTCATCGATTACTGAGATAATTTTATTGCTAAGATGCCTATTCTTCACCGATTGGTGAAAGAATTTAGTGTTCGAGTCACCCTCCTTTAGCCATTGTATACGAGATTTCTGTCTATAGAAAGCCTCTTCCTGTAGTCGAAGATCTGAGAAAGTCCGTAAAGCATCCTTCTCCTCCTGGGCTAACAATGAATTATAGGGGTCTTGAAATATGGACTCCTGAAGCATACAGAGTCGCTCTCTTGCCGATCTTGTGCGATTAGTGATATCCGAGAAAAAGTCTCTATTGAAATGTTTCAATCGGCCTTTGAGTAATTTAAGCTTGGAACAAATTTGAAACATCGGCGTACCTTCGATATGACGTTCCCAAACTTGAGAAATCATCGTCATAAAGTCTGGATGTGTCATCCAAAAGTTAAATAACTTGAAGGGTCTTCTCGCCTGCAGCAGTGGCATAATGCGTACTATCATTGGGGAATGATCTGAAATACCTGGTGTAAGGAAGTTCGCTTCAGAGAAAGAGAAAACCATACTCCATCGAGAATTAACCAGGACTCTGTCAATCTTTCTCTATTTCTAGTTCACCACCTGAGATGTAGACCATGTATATCTGCATCCCACATATCTCAAATCATCCAGTTCTGCCTCCATCAGACAATTATGAAGATCATCAAAAGTTGGAATCCATGTGTCAGAGCCTCCGACTCTATCGGATGAAAATCGAATAGCGTTAAAGTATCCCACAACTAACCATGGGGTCTCAAGATTAGAGTTGCCTCTGCTTATAAGATCAGCCCACAATGATCGCTTAGAGACAAAAGTGTGTGCTGCATACACAACAGATAAGGCAAAGGAGGTATTTGATGCTACATTTCTAAGAAAACATGTATGGCCTGAGGGAACATAGCAGAGACTTGAAAGGATACAATATTAAGGTCCCATCCTATCCATATCCTTCCATTTTCAGAATGTTCATAATTAGTACACCAAGACCAACCCAATATGAGGTTAGTAGAAATAGCCAAAAAAGTGAACTCTGAGGCCTGAGTTTCCAGAATACCAACACAACATAAGTTGTTACTCCTAACCAAATGCCTCATTTCAGCTTGTCTAAGCGGATTAACAACACCTCTTCTATTCCAAACTCCTATATACATATGTACAAGTAAAGAGACAGTTACCGTTTCCTTGCCAGTTGGCCTTTCCTCCTCTGGTTCACTCTAGGAGTAGGCCGCAGAGGTGGAGAAGGTGCTTGGACTTTGACAGTGGAAACATCTCCATCCAAGTTGGTTCCTTCCAAGTCCAATGAGGCTTCTTCCTCATTACTTCCATCAGAATCAGACTTAGATAGATAATCAAAAACAGAGGACCGTACCTTACTAAGTGTAATGGCATCAACACGGGAGGAAGTCTCACCCCGGATCACCGAAGGAGTAGAATGGGAGCAAGATTCCTCATGGGAATTAGGTAGCTTTGTAGAGGGTTTGGGAAGCTTTTTTTTAGTTTTCACCTTCTCCCAAGTACCACCAGTTTGAGTAATGATTGGGGTTTCATTTGCAGCATCCAGATCATCAAAGAAACCATCCCTGATTTGGGGACCGCCGGCTAAAGTCGTTGGCAAGGAATGTAAAGTTGCACTAGCCACCATACTCTGGGTTTGAGGCGCTGATTGGGGTATCACCTGTGCTGTATTCTTCTCCTACGAGACAGCCTGGTCCATCTAGGGGGCTGCCTAAATCACTACTTGTTCCACCTGGCCAGGGGTGTCTATATTGGTTTCTACCTCCTTACAGCGATGGTCGAATGTGCCACATAGAGTACATATAGTTGGCCTCCATTCGTACTCAATTGGAACTACTCTAGTCCCCCCATTCATGCGAACAGATATAGAATTCTTGGAGGGAAAACAACATTAACAAGAATATGAGTAGGTCACTTCAAGGGGACCTTGGCTTCAAATTCTAAAACTGGAGTTTAGTGAAAAGCTCAAAGATTTTTCTGCAAATTATTTAGGTCGATCGTGAGTTTTCTCATCATGGTTAGGTCTTTCAATTGACACGAATCCATTGGTAAATTTTTATAAATGGATTTCTGTTCAAAGTATTTGTAAAGATTAACTTGTTTTGAACATTAAATATGTCCTTCACAAATCAAAATTATAGGATTTAGAACCTATATCGGCAAGAAATTTAACTCGAAAGCTACAACGCTATTACCTAATTTCTAAGGTTGGTGCACATACAAACCGTGAGTATTGTTTGGGCATGCGAATGCCTGAAATAGACTATAATATATTTATCTTTTGACTAAAGATGTGATTCGAGAAATGACATAGAGGGTAAACAGATAGAGAGGTGAGAAAAATTAGGAAAGGAAAGGGGGTGGATAGTAATCAAAATAGTGATGTCTATGCGAATATTGCTTGGCGATTATCTTTATTTGTAAGTTCATGTGCCATGAATGAGTGTTTTGTAAGAAAAGAACAAAGTGACTATATGAAAAACGGGAAGCAATTTTCTGATGAATATGAGCCTCATCTCAATAGCCGTTTTATTATACATGGGAGTACAAAATTTATTTTATAAAGTGACACAATGAATATGTAGAAAAACTAAAAACACATATCCCATTAAAGTCTTAAACAAATATCTAAGTATATTACGTCATTTTGGAG